>WNWK01001816.1:95000-247720 GCA_009830355.1 Cherax destructor
CTGGTGATGATGGGGTGAAGGTGAAGATGACAGAGGGAAGTAAGAGTGAGAGATGGTGGGGAGGGAGGATGGTGGGGGTAAGGGAGGGATGGTGGGGAGGGAGATGGTGGGGTAGAAGGGGGATGGTGGGGTAAGGGAGGGATGGTGGGGGAGGGAGGGATGGTGGGGGTAAGGGAGGGATGGTGGGGAGGGAGAGATGGTGGGGGTAAGGGAGGGATGGTGGGGAGGGAGGGATGGTGGGGAGGGAGGGATGGTGGGGGTAAGGGAGGGATGGTGGGGAGGGAGAGATGGTGGGGGTAAGGGAGGGATGGTGGGAGGAGGGATGGTGGGGAGGGAGGGATGGTGGGGGTAAGGGAGGATGGTGGGGAGGAGAGATGGTGGGGGTAAGGGAGGGATGGTGGGGAGAGAGGGATGGTGGGGGTAAGGGAGAGATGGTGGGGAGGGAGGGATGGTGGGAGAGAGGGATGGTGGGGTAAGGAGTGATGGTGGGAGGGAGGATGGTGGGGAAAGGAGGGATGGTGGGGGTAAGAAGAAGAAGGAGTGATGGAGGGTGATGGAGGGGTGATGGAGGGATGGTGGGGGTAAGGGAGTGATGGTGGGGAGAGAGGGATGGTGGGGAGGGAGAGATGGTGGGGGTTAGGGAGTGATGGTGGGGAGGGAGAGATGGTGGGGGTAAGGGAGTGATGGTGGGGAGGGAGAGATGGTGGGGGTGAGGGAGGGATGGTGGGGTGAGTCTCGCCAGGACCCGGCATGGGAGGGGTCACTGCAGTTATTTACTCTATGGCATCTATACTTATAATATATTCTGGGACTCAGACTTTATGGCCCAAAAATATTCAGTCATGGGTTTCTGTTAAAGCGGCAAACATTATATCTGCTTCTGTGAGGTCATTCACAAGAGGAACTTTACTGTCAGGTGTCTCTAAAAAGAGTGCCTTATTTTTTTCTTCCTGCATTTTTTCTTTCATAACTTGAGAATGTCTTAGTCGAAATACAAGACACTTCCCTTAAATGGTATGTTAAAAGAAAGAAAAGTTATTGTGAGTGTGGTATGGTAGCACTCCCACTCACACTGTGTTGTGTTGGTACCACTCCCTCTCACACTGTGTTGTGTTGGTACCCCTCCCTCTCACTGTGTTGTGTTGGTACCACTCCCTCTCACACTGTTGTGTTGGTACCACTCCCTCTCACACTGTTGTGTTGGTACCCCTCCCTCTCACTGTGCTGTGTTGGTACCACTCCCTCTCACACTATGTTGTGTTGGTACCCCTCCCTCTCACACTGTGTTGTGTTGGTACCCATCCCTCTCACACTGTGTTGTGTTGGTACCATTCCCTCTCACACTGTGTTGTGTTGGTACCCCTCCCTCTCACACTATGTTGTGTTGGTACCCCTCCCTCTCACACTGTGTTGTGTTGGTACCACTCCCTCTCCCACTGTGTTGTGTTGGTACCACTCCCTCTCACACTGTGTTGTGTTGGTACCCCTCCGTCTCACACTGTGTTGTGTTGGTACCACTCCCTCTCCAACTGTGTTGTGTTGGTACCACTCCCTCTCACACTGTGTTGTGTTGATACTCCTCTCTCACACTGTTGTGTTGGTACCTCTCCCTCTCACACTGTTGTGTTGATACCACTCCCTCTCACACTGTTGTGTTGATACTCCTCCCTCTCACACTGTTGTGCTGATACCACTCCCTCTCACACTGTTGTGTTGGTACCCCTTCCTCTCACACTTGTGTTGATACCCCTCCCTCACACTGTTGTGCTGATACCACTCCTCTCACACTGTTGTGTTGATACCACTCCTCTCACACTGTTGTGTGTACCCTCCTCTCACTGTTGTGCTGATACCACTCTCCACTGTTGTGTTGATACCTCTCCCTCTCACACTGTTGTGCTGATACCACTCCCTCTCACACTGTTGTGTTGATACCTCTCCCTCTCACACTGTTGTGCTGATACCACTCCCTCTCACACTGTTGTGCTGATACCACTTCCTCTCACACTGTTGTGCTGATACCACTCCCTCTCACACTGTTGTGCTGATACCACTCCCTCTCACACTGTTGTGTTGATACCTCTCCCTCTCACACTGTTGTGTTGATACCTCTCCCTCTCACACTGTTGTGTTGATCCTCTCCCTCACACTGTTGTGTTGATACCTCCCTCACACTGTTGTGCTGATACCACTCCTCTCACACTGTTGTGCTGATACCACTCCTCTCAACTGTTGTGCTGATCCCCTCCCTCACATGTTGTGCTGATACCACTCCTTCTCACTGTTGTGCTGATACCACTCCCTCTCACCTGTTGTGCTGATCCCTCCCTCTCACTATTGTGCTGATACACTCCTCTCACACTGTTGTGCTGATACCACTTCCTCTCACACTGTTGTGCTGATACCACTCCCTCTCACACTGTTGTGTTGATACCACTCCCTCTCACACTGTTGTGCTGATACCCCTCCCTCTCACACTCTTGTGCTGATACCCCTCCCTCTCACACTGTTGTGCTGATCCCCTCCTCTCACACTGTTGTGCTGATACCACTCCCTCTCACACTGTTGTGCTGATACCACTCCCTCTCACACTGTTGTGCTGATACCACTCCCTCTCACACTGTTGTGCTGATACCCCTCCCTCTCACACTATTGTGCTGATACCACTCCCTCTCACACTGTTGTGCTGATACCCCTCCCTCTCACACTGTTGTGCTGATACCCCTCCCTCTCACACTGTTGTGCTGATACCACTCCCTCTCACACTGTTGTGCTGATACCTCCCTCACGGTTCCTCTCTCACACTGTTGTGTTGGTACCCCTCCTCTCACACTGTTGTGTTGGTACCCCTCCCTCTCACACTGTTGTGTTGATACCACTCCCTCTCACACTGTTGTGTTGATACCCCTCCCTCTCACACTGTTGTGTTGATACCACTCCCTCTCACACTGTTGTGTTGATACCCCTCCCTCTCACACTGTTGTGTTGATACCACTCCCTCTCACACTGTTGTGTTGATACCCCTCCCTCTCACACTGTTGTGTTGATACCACTCCCTCTCACACTGTTGTGTTGATACCACTCCCTCTCACACTGTTGTGTTGGTACCCCTCCTTCACACTGTTGTGTTGATACCCCTCCCTCTCACACTGTTGTGTTGATACCCCTCCCTCACACTGTTGTGTTGATACCCCTCCCTCTCACACTGTTGTGTTGGTACCCCTCCCTCTCACACTGTTGTGTTGATACCCCTCCCTCTCACACTGTTGTGTTGATACCCCTCCCTCTCACACTGTTGTGTTGATACCCTCCCTCTCACACTGTTGTGTTGGTACCCTCCCTCTCACACTGTTGTGTTGATACCCTCCCTCTCACTGTTGTGTTGATCTTGTTTGTACCCTCCCTCTCACACTGTTGTGTTGTACCCTCCCTCTCACTGTTGTGTTGATACCCTCCTCTCACTGTTGTGTTGTACCTCCTCTCACTGTTTGTTGGTACTCCTCCCTCTCACACTGTTGTGTTGATACCCCTCCCTCTCACTGTTGTGTTGATACCCCTCCCTCTCACTGTTGTGTTGGTACCCCTCCCTCTCACACTGTTGTGTTGGTACCCCTTCCTCTCACACTGTTGTGTTGATACCCCTCCCTCTCACACTGTTGTGTTGGTACCCCTCCCTCTCACACTGTTGTGTTGGTACCCCTCCCTCTCACACTGTTGTGTTGATACCCCTCCCTCTCACACTGTTGTGTTGATACCCCTCCCTATCACACTGTTGTGTTGATACCCCTCCCTCACACTGTTGTGTTGATACCCCTCCCTCACACTGTTGTGTTGATACCCCTCCCTCTCACACTTTTGTGTTGATACCCCTCCCTCTCACTGTTGTGTTGATACCCCTCCCTCTCACTGTTGTGTTGGTACCCCTCCCTCTCACACTGTTGTGTTGATACCCCTCCCTCTCACTGTTGTGTTGATACCCCTCCCTCTCACTGTTGTGTTGGTACCCCTCCCTCTCACACTGTTGTGTTGATACCCATCCCTCTCACTGTTGTGTTGATACCCCTCCCTCTCACACTGTTGTCTTGCTCCAGCCAGTATAGTAACATACCTATGACCGCTTTAAGAAGTACTGCTTCTGCAGTCCAACCAATGACCAGACTTCACTGGTGACCATCTGACTAATCGGACTATTGTTACCTGCAACTCATACATCCATCACAGCCCGGTTGTGTAGATACCTCCTGCAGGAACTTGAAGATGTAAACCCTTGTTCTTTTAGGACTTCTTACATCTTGTAGAAGGATGAAGAGTCATGGACCACAGTTGTTGATATTATTCTATGTATTCTAGTGGCACTATTTTTAATCGAATTTATTCCCCAGTTCCTCCCATATTCTTCACTGAAGGATGGTTTTATTTTAGTATGTAGATGAGGTACCCGGCCTTAGAGCAGTTTCCATGAATAGCTTATGAGATATCGCGCTTTTCTCCACAAATTGCCAATTAAACTAGAGAACGCTTTGGTTCGCCCTGGACCATTATCAAGCAGAGAGTTAGAAAAAATGGGAAAAAGTTAGAGGGGAGGTCAGGGTGGTTGGAGGTGAGGTCAGGGTGGTTGGAGGTGAGGTCAGGGTTGTTGGAGGTGAGGAGACAGCCAAGTTCTGAAGATCACAACATCTGATAATGTACTGAGAGACAAGGTTAGGTTAGGTAAGGTTCGTCAGGAAACAGGACAAGTGTTTCTTGACGCGGGTCTTAGTCAGATGATGACCCGCCAATGGAGCTTTTGGTCATCTGACCGAGACCTTCCGCTGGCTTACCGGTCCATCCCTTTAAAAATTAAGATTATAATTATAACCAAATATTTTATTATAGAGAAAAGCATGTACAGAAATAAAACCAGGGCTAAGAATAAGGACACTGTAGAATGGCTGTTGTAACAAGACAGCGTCTGTGAAAGAAAGGACAAGGACCACCTTGTGGGAGGGAGATTAAGACACATGTGCAACAGTTGGGTATTTTTATTGGTGAAACGTTTCGCCTACACAGTAGGCTTCTTCAGTCAAATACAGAGGCAGCAGTAGTAATGAAATAAAGATGATGTAATCAATCCACCAACCTTGGAGAAAGTGTTTGAGGAGGTCAGTCCCTCAGCTGAGGCTGGGGGACACAACGTAAGTCACAGAGAGATGGACAGTCTGAGCTGCCTTGCTGGTACATGTGAGGACACAAGTCACAGAGGGATGGAGACACAAGTCACAGAGGGATGGAGACACAAGTCACAGAGGGATGGAGACACAAGTCACAGGGGATGGGCAGTCAGAGGGATGGAGACACAAGTCACAGAGGGATGGAGACACAAGTCACAGAGGGATGGAGACACAAGTCACAGAGGGATGGAGACACAAGTCACAGAGGGATGGAGACACAAGTCACAGAGGGATGGAGACACAAGTCACAGAGGGATGGAGACACAAGTCACAGAGGGATGGAGACACAAGTCACAGAGGGATGGGGGTTTCTTCTCTCAACAGGAAAAAATCTCTCGTGGCGCGAGTGTTAACGAGTGTTAATCATATTCTGTCGACTTACCGGTGAACTCCGGAAAATAATACCTATCACGTAGGATGTGAGCGAATTATTTTTACAGCGAGAAATAACAAGCGCTTTGAAGGGTACCATCATTTGCGTGGCTTCTCGTTCTTTAAAGTAAAAGCTCCAATCTTCCTGTCTTTAGTTACAGTTGCTTTGTTAAGTCGACCAACGTCAGTATTCCTAGATATTCCTCCTGTGGCAGGTGTTCTATGAGCAGCTCTGAGTGCGTTTACTTGCAGGTGTTGTATGAGCAGCTCTGAGCGTTCTGAGTGTTCAGCTTGAGTGCTTTACTTGCTAGGCCAGAGTGTTCATTTATGAGCAGCTCTGAGTGCGTTTACTTTGCCAGGTGTTTGTATGGAGCTATGGCTCTCAGGAGTGCTATTCGTTTACTTGCAGGTGTTGTATGAGCAGCTCTGAGTGCGTTTACTTGCAGGTGTTCTATGAGCAGCTCTGAGTGCGTTTACTTGCAGGTGTTCTATGAGCAGCTCTGAGTGCGTTTACTTGCAGGTGTTCTATGAGCAGCTCTGAGTGCGTTTACTTGTTGTGAGTTCCTCTTGTTCTCGCCGGAGTAAAGCGGAGAACAATTGTTACATCCCACCTGCTCACCTTTATTTGCACTTAATTATTTACTAACCTTTTCTATAGATATACATCGTTAGTCATTAAATACAAGTGATACCATTAATCACCCTAGGCTGTACATCCCCCCCTAGGGTCATCAGACAATAATTTATCAGTTATCATTAATAACAAACCTCACATGTGGACTTATTTACCTCACAGAGACACAGGGAGGTCGGCAAGTGATTTTTCAACATTAAAGCGGTAAGCAGAACGTACTAGAGGTGGTGATGGAGGTAGCAAAAACCTATATCCAGTTTCAAGTGTCAATACGACCGGGCCAGGAGCTGTGAGTCGACCCTTGCAAACACAACTAGGTGACAACAACACCACCACACACGACCAGTGTTCAGCCTCACAGCTTGGCAAGCAAAAGTTTGTAACCTTGAACTCTCTCTTTCTCGCTCTGAAAATAAATCTTGTCTTCCACGACCAACCACACAATATTACTACCAAAGTGAAGACAGACCTTGACTTCTACAACCTTCCCACACTAACATGATAACAAATCTTGACTTCTACAACCTCCACCACATTAACATGATAACAAATCTTGACTTCTACAACCTTCCCACACTAACATGATAACAAATCTTGACTTCTACAACCTCCACCACATTAACATGATAACAAATCTTGACTTCTACAACCTCCCCACACTAACATGATAACAAATCTTGACTTCTACAACCTCCCCACACTAACATGATAACAAATCTTGATTTCTACAACCTCCACCACACTAACATAACAAATCTTGACTTCTACAACCT
Organism: Cherax destructor; assembly: GCA_009830355.1. Lineage (NCBI taxonomy): Eukaryota > Metazoa > Arthropoda > Malacostraca > Decapoda > Parastacidae > Cherax > Cherax destructor. Next base: position 101,990 of record WNWK01001816.1, read on the forward strand.
CCACCACACTAACATGATAACAAATCTTGACGTCTACAACCTCCACCACACTAACATGATAACAAATCTTGACTTCTACAACCTCCCCACACTAACATGATGACAGATCTTGACTTCTACAACCTCCCCACACTAACATGATAACAAATCTTGACTTCTACAACCTCCCCACACTAACATGATGACAGACCTTGACTTCTACAACCTCCACCACACTAACATGATGACAAATCTAGACTTCTACAACCCCCCACCACACTAACATGATAACAGATCTTGACTTCTACATCCCCCACCACACTAACATGATGACAGACCTTGACTTCTACGACCTCCACCACACTAACATGATGACAGACCTTGACTTCTACAACTTCCACCACACTAACATGATGACAGACCTTGACTTCTACAACCCCCACCACACTAACATGATGACAGACCTTGACTTTTACAACCTCCACCACACTAACATGATAACAAATCTAGATTTCTACGACCTTCACCACACTAACATGATGACAGACCTTGACTTCTACAACCTCCACCACACTAACATGATGACAGACCTTGACTTCTACAACCTCCACCACACTAACATGATGACAGACCTTGACTTCTACAACTTCCACCACACTAACATGATGACAGATCTTGACTTCTACAACCTCCCCACACTAACATGATGACAGACCTTGACTTCTACAACCTCCACCACACTAACATGATGACAAATCTAGACTTCTACAACCCCCACCACACTAACATGATGACAGATCTTGACTTCTACATCCCCCACCACACTAACATGATGACAGATCTTGACTTCTACAACCTCCACCACACTAACATGATGACAGAAAATGACTTCTACGACCTTCACCACACTAACATGATGACAGACCTTGACTTCTACAACTTCCACCACACTAACATGATGACAGACCTTGACTTCTACAACCCCCACCACACTAACATGATGACAGACCTTGACTTCTACAACCTCCACCACACTAACATGATGACAGACCTTGACTTCTACAACCTCCACCACACTAACATGATGACAGACCTTGACTTCTACGACCTTCACCACACTAACATGATGACAGACCTTGACTTCTACAACTTCCACCACACTAACATGACAGACCTTGACTTCTACAACCTCCACCACACTAACATGATGACAGATCTTGACTTCTACAACCTCCACCACACTAACATGATAACAAATCTAGACTTCTACAACCTCCACCACACTAACATGATGACAGACCTTGACTTCTACAACCTCCACCACACTAACATGATAACAAATCTTGACTTCTACAACCTCCCCACACTAACATGATGACAGATCTTGACTTCTACAACCTCCCCACACTAACATGATAACAAATCTTGACTTCTACAACCTCCCCACACTAACATGATGACAGATCTTGACTTCTACGACCTCCACCACACTAACATGATAACAAATCTTGACTTCTACAACCTCCCCACACTAACATGATGACAGACCTTGACTTCTACAACCTCCACCACACTAACATGATGACAGACCTTGACTTCTACGACCTCCACCACACTAACATGATGACAGACCTTGACTTCTACAACCTCCACCACACTAACATGATAACAAATCTTGACTTCTACAACCTCCCCACACTAACATGATGACAGATCTTGACTTCTACAACCTCCCCACACTAACATGATAACAAATCTTGACTTCTACAACCTCCCCACACTAACATGATGACAGATCTTGACTTCTACGACCTCCACCACACTAACATGATAACAAATCTTGACTTCTACAACCTCCCCACACTAACATGATGACAGACCTTGACTTCTACAACCTCCACCACACTAACATGATGACAGACCTTGACTTCTACGACCTCCACCACACTAACATGATGACAGACCTTGACTTCTACAACCTCCACCACACTAACATGATAAGAACATAAGAAAGGAGGAACACTGCAGCAGGCCTGTTGGCCCATACTAGGCAAGTCCTTCACATTATATCCCACTAACAAGATATTTGTTCAACCCAATCTTAAATGCTACCCAAGAAATAAGCTTTGATAATTCTATTTACTCATGTGCAATTCCCACTCAAATCCAACCCCTCTCACTCATGAATTTATCCAACCTAAATTTGAAACTACCCAAGGTCCTAGATTTAATGACCCTACTACGCAGACTGTTCCACTCATCAACTACCCTATTTCCAAACCAATACTTTCCTATATCCTTTCTAAATCTAAACTTATCTAATTTGAATCCATTACTGCGGGTTCTCTCTTGGAGAGAGATTCTCAAGACCTTATTTATATCCCCTTTGTTAATACCCATTTTCCACTTGTATACCTCAATCATGTCTCCCCTCATTCTTCGTCTTACAGTGAATGTAATTTTAGGGTCTTCAATCTTTCTTCATACGGAAGATTTCTAATGCTATGTATTAATTTAGTCATTCTACGCTGAATGTTTTCTAACGAATTAATATCCATTCTGTAATATGGAGACCAGAACTGAGCTGCGTAATCTAGGTGAGGCCTTACTAACGATGTATAAAGCTGTAATATAACCTCTGAACTTCTGTTGCTTACACTTCTTGATATAAATCCCAGTAATCTGCTTACCATAACCCCCAAGTCCTTTTCGCAATCTGTATGGCTAAGTTCTACGTTATTTAACTTATAAGTGCTTGGGTTATGGACACTCCCGAGCTTCAGAACCTTGCATTTATCTACATTGAACTGCATCTGCCACTTTTCTGACCAGGAATTGAGTCTGTCTAAATCCTCCTGAAGTTCCCTGACATCTACGTTAAAATAAATTATCCTACCTATCTTCGTGTCATCGGCGAATTTGCTCATATCACTAGTAATTCCCTCATCAAGGTCATTGATATATATTATAAACAACAATGGGCCTAAGACTGATCCCTGTGGAACACCACTTGTTACAAGTCCCCATTCGGATTTAACCCCATTTATGCACACTCTCTGCTTCCTATTGGTGAGCCATGACTCGATCCATGACAGCACTTTTCCCCCAATGCCATGAGCTGCCACTTTCTTTAACAGTCTCTGGTGCGGTACTCTATCAAAAGCCTTACTAAAGTCTAAATAAACAATATCGAATTCTTTATCGTGATCAACAGCCTCAAAAGCTTTACTAAAGAAGGTTAATAAATTAGATAGGCAGGAACGGCCCCTCGTGAATACATGCTGAGTATCATTAATCAAATTATGGTTATCTAAATGGCTTCTAATAATATCAGCTATAATTGACAGACCTTGACTTCTACGACCTCCACCACACTAACAAGACAATTAAGAGCACGTCATCAAGATCACACTGACGTAACTCGTCTCATTAGGATGAAAACACATGAATCCGTCCCGAGCAGCCAATCCGGATTCTTGCGGATTTGGCTGTTGTTAAAACTGGCTTAATAAGGTTAACCATCGCTGTACATACTCTGTGATAATAACCAAAGATATCTGACTACTACCTTGGTGTAAGTGAACACTTATCTGACTACTACCTTGGTGTAAGTAGACACTTATCTGACTACTACCTTGGTGTAAAGTGGACACTTATGTGACTACTACATTGGTGTAAGTGAACACTTATCTGACTACTACATTGGTGTAAGTGAACACTTATCTGACTACTACCCTGGTGTAAGTGAACACTTATCTGACTACTACCTTGGTGTAGACACTTATCTGACTACTACTTTGGTGTAAGTGGACACTTATCTGACTACTACATTGATGTAAGTGAACACTTATCTGTCTACTACCTTAGTGTAAGTGGACACTTATCTGACTACTACCCTGGTGAAAGTGAACATTTATCTGGCTACTACATTGGTGTAAGTGAATACTTATCTGACTACTACCTTGCTGTAAGTGGACACTTATCTGACTTCTACCCTGGTGTAAGTGAACACTTATCTGACTACTACCTTGATGTAAGTGAACACTTATCTGACTACTACCAGGCTCTCAGTCAACAGTTACCTGACTACTACCAGTCAACAGTTACATGACTACTATCAGACTATCAGTAAACAGTTATCTGACTACTACCAGGCTATCAGTCAACAGTTACCTGACTACTACCAGACTATCAGTCAACATTTACAGTTGACGTTCACTTATTAACCTCGCCGAGGCCAGCTTCCGGAAATGGACTGTTGTGACGTCATACATGGCGAGGGTTGCTAAAGAACGCTAGCTGCCTCCACAGTGTATACACCAGCTGCCTCCACAGTGTATACACCAGCTGCCTCCACACAGTGTATACACCAGCTGCCTCCACAGTGTATACACCAGCTGCCTCCACAGTGTATACACCAGCTGCCTCCACAGTGTATACACCAGCTGCCTCCACACAGTGTATACACCAGCTGCCTCCACACAGTGTATACACCAGCTGCCTCCACACAGTGTATACACCAGCTGCCTCCACAGTGTATACACCAGCTGCCTCCACACAGTGTATACACCAGCTGCCTCCACAGTGTATACACCAGTTGCCTCCACACAGTGTATACACCAGCTGCCTCCACAGTGTATATACCAGCAGCCCTCCACACAGTGTATACACCAGCTGCCTCCACAGTGTATCACCAGCTGCCTCCACAGTGTATACACCAGCTGCCTCCACACAGTGTATACACCAGCTGCCTCCCACAGTGTATACACCAGCTGCCTCCACAGTATACACCAGCTGCCTCCACAGTATACACCAGCTGCCTCCAGTGTATACACCGTATACACCAGCTGCCTCCACACAGTGTATACACCAGCTGCCTCCACACAGTGTATACACCAGCTGCCTCCACACAGTGTATACACCATCTGCCTCCCCACAGTGTATACACCAGCTGCCTCCACAGTGTATACACCAGCTGCCTCCACACAGTGTATACACCAGATGCCTCCACACAGTGTATACACCAGATGCCTCCACACAGTGTATACACCAGCTGCCTCCACAGTGTATACACCAGCTGCCTCCACACAGTGTATACACCAGCTGCCTCCACACAGTGTATACACCAGATGCCTCCACACAGTGTATACACCAGATGCCTCCACACAGTGTATACACCAGCTGCCTCCACAGTGTATACACCAGCTGCCTCCACACAGTGTATACACCAGCTGCCTCCACACAGTGTATACACCAGCTGCCTCCACACAGTGTATACACCAGCTGCCTCCACACAGTGTATACACCAGCTGCCTCCACAGTGTATACACCAGCTGCCTCCACAGTGTATACACCAGCTGCCTCCACACAGTGTATACACCAGCTGCCTCCACAGTGTATACACCAGTTGCCTCCACACAGTGTATACACCAGCTGCCTCCACAGTGTATACACCAGCAGCCAGCCTCCACACAGTGTATACACCAGCTGCCTCCACAGTGTATACACCAGCTGCCTCCACAGTGTATACACCAGCTGCCTCCACACAGTGTATACACCAGCTGCCTCCACAGTGTATACACCAGCTGCCTCCACAGTATACACCAGCTGCCTCCACACAGTGTATACACCAGCTGCCTCCACACAGTGTATACACCAGCTGCCTCCACACAGTGTATACACCAGCTGCCTCCACACAATGTATACACCAGCTGCCTCCACACAGTGTATACACCAGCTGCCTCCACACAGTGTATACACCAGCTGCCTCCACACAGTGTATACACCATCTGCCTCCCCACAGTGTATACACCAGCTGCCTCCACAGTGTATACACCAGCTGCCTCCACACAGTGTATACACCAGCTGCCTCCACACAGTGTATACACCAGCTGCCTCCACACAGTGTATACACCAGCTGCCTCCACACAGTGTATACACCAGCTGCCTCCACACAGTGTATACACCAAGTGCTGGATGTTTCTCAGTGTATTTACGCTGCCTTTAAATCCTTATTTTATGGAAGATGTTTCTTTACCTTTGATGAGTTCTCAGAGTTTTTCTATTCGCGGAGCCCGGCCATAGGCCAGGCTCGTCTGGTGTTTGTCTGGTCAGCCAGGCTGTTGCTAGTCCACCGACCCATGTAGCTTTAACGACCCATTGTCTAATCGATAGGCTTCAAACTCTCTTAACCAACCAACCACATTTCAGTTACAGGTCCTGAGAGTATGTTTCTTATCTGGCGGTGAACAAGTTACATGCCGTTTTAATAACCATTTGCGTAGTCGATAGGTTTTAAACCCCAATGACCAACTAACCAATATTTCAATGTACCGTATATACAGTGAGTTTAATGTCTTGTTTAGGTATTAAGGTATTCTTGACTGACGAGTGTATAACATGCAGCCTTAATGACCCTCGTATAGTTGATAGGCTTGAAACTTAATAAACACTTCGTGAGAGTCTACCACAATCATTCTTCACTTACATGTACTTAATTAACTACTGTTTAAATGTGTTTGGCAGTACCTGTGTTCAGGGCAGTACTTGAGGGTTTAACAGTGTTTAGGGCTGTACATGAGGGTTTAACAGTGTTTAGGGCCGTACATGAGGGTTTAACAGTGTTTAGGGCCGTACATGAGGGTTTAACGGCCCTCATGTACGGCCAAACACTGACAGTATCTAAGGCAGTACCTGTGTTGGGTGGTATTTAGATCAAACCCTAAGGGTTCAATACTGAGGGTTGAACAGTGTGTTGGGTAGTATTTAATAATAATAATATCTTTATTTCTACATGTACAAGGTGTACAGGCCTAGCTGACATAAATGGCATACTATTATATAGAAAACCCCTTGTTATGCAGAACATTTCGGGCAAATTAGGTCAGTTTTGTCCCAGGATGCGACTCACACCAGTCCACTAACACCCAGGTACCCATTTTACTGATGGGTGAACACAGACAACCGGTGTAAGGAAACACGCCCAATGTTTCTACCCCGCCGGGAATCGAACCCGGATGCTCGCCGTGTGAAGCGAGAGCTTTAGCGCCCCGTGGCCTGATAAAACCCTGAGGGTTCAGCAGTGTGTTGGGTAGTATTTAGACAAGACCCTGAGGGTTCAGCAGTGTGTTGGGTAGTATTTAGACAAGACCCTGAGGGTTCAACAGTGTGTTGGGTAGTATTTAGACAAGACCCTGAGGGTTCAATACTGAAGGTTCAACAGTGTGTTGGGTAGTATTTAGACAAGACCCAGGAGGCTTTAATACTGAAGGTTCAACAGTGTGTTGGGTAGTATTTAGACAAGACCCTGAGGGTTGAATACTAAAGGTTCAACAGTGTATAGGAAAGCTGCGTAAAGGTTGGTTTGGGTTGCCAAGAGTCGCCAGCCATCTCCTACTTGGCGTTGACATTTCCCAGAGTGGTAGTGGTGGTGATGATAGTGGTGGTGGTGGTAGCGGTGATGGTGGTGGTGATAGTGGTGGTGGCAGTAGCAGTGACAGTGATGGTGGTAGTAGTGGTGGTGATAGTGGTGGTAGCTGTGATAGTGATAGTGGTGGTAGCTGTGATAGTGATAGTGGTGGTAGCTGTGATAGTGGTGGTGGTAGTAGCAGTGATAGTGATAATGGTAGTAGTGGTGGTAGCAGTGATAGTGATGGTGATGGCAGCAGTGATAGTGATAATGGTAGTAGTGGTGGTAGCAGTGATAGTGGTGGTGGTGGTAGCTGTGATAGTGGTAGTGATGGTGATAGTGGTGGTGGTAGCGGTGATAGTGATGGTGGTAGTAGTGGTGGTGGTGGTAGTGGTGGTGGTAGTGATAGTGGTGGTGGTAGTGATAGTGGTGGTGGTAGTGATAGTGGTAGTGGTGGTGATAGTGGTGGTGATAGTGGTGGTGGTAGTGATAGTGGTGGTGATAGTGGTGGTGGTGATAGTGGTGGTGGTAGTGGTGATAGTGGTGGTGATAGTGGTGGTGGTAGTGGTGATAGTGGTGATAGTGGTGGTGGTGATGGTGATAGTGGTGGTAGTGGTGGTGGTGTTGGTGATAGTGGTGGTGGTGGTGGTAGTGGTGATAGTGGTGGTGGTAGTGGTGATAGTGGTGGTGGTAGTGGTGATAGTGGTGGTGATAGTGGTGGTGGTAGTGGTGATAGTGGTGATAGTGGTGGTGGTAGGTATGGTGATAGTGGTGGTAGTGGTGGTGGTGTTGGTGATAGTGGTGGTGGTAGTGGTGATAGTGGTGGTAGTGGTGATGGTGGTGGTGGTAGTGGTGATAGTGGTGGTGGTAGTGGTGGTGGTGTTGGTGATAGTGGTGGTAGTGGTGGTGGCGGCGGTGGTAGTGGTGGTAGTGGTGGTGGTAGTGGTGGTGGTGATAGTGGTGGTGGTAGTGATGTGTTTCTTGGTATTATTCACCCCCCCCCCCACGCTCAACACCTCCACAGTTTACAATATTTACTAACAATTATACCGCGTCAGTTTCCTCCCTCATCATAATCTAGAGTTGGGTTACAATGCTAACTTAAAATAATATAATTAGATCATAGTAGTTCAAAGAGGAAATAAAGTAAATTAAGTAAGGTGAAATATATTTAAATAGTGAATTATAATAAAATTAACTTTATCTTTGTATAGAAACAAGAAAATTCTCAACGAAGTTAAAACTTTCAGAACCAAATAAACAAAAATCTACACTAAGAATTGTGCTTTGTAAATTAGTGAATAATACAGCTGACATATAATGCTAACTTATAAAGTCAAATAGAAGAATCTGTAAATAGATCTAAAGAAAATATTTTTGTTGCGCTAACCACTTAGAAGAAGTTACACGGGACTGAGAGATCCAGCGAAGAATGTATTTTGTACTTGGCTTCCGTAGAGACACACAATAATTCATGGTGGATCAATAATTCAGTCTTCCTTTAACATAATAAAAATGTCTTTCTCACTGGTGTGTTTTCATTCCCTTTGTTCCTCTCATTCATTCTATGAGAATTTAAAAGCCAAGAGACATCAGGAACAAAGGAACAAATTGCACCTGATGACTTATACAGTAAAATAAACGTATAGGAAAGTACCGAGACTCTTGCTGTCAGTGCGCAGATTTGGGATCAATCCCTCCATCATTTGCAAGTTGTAAATTAGAATTCATCTTTCTTTCCCATGTTCCAGGCAGTACAATTCCAGGGTCTTCACTAATTTAGATGTTTCACTGAATTTACACGAGCAGAGAGAATTATCTGTACATTCTCCAGATCTGCGATTTCACCTGCCTTAAAAGGGGATGCCAGCGTACAGGTATATTTCAATCTTGAGAGAACAAGTGACTTTAAGAGTATCAACATTGGAAAATGTGGTGGTGGGGAAGGATCAGCAGGGACACCCCAGCACCCATACAACACGTACTGGGGTATACAAGTGGTAATGGTGGTGGTGGTGGTGAGGGAGGAACAGCAAGGATCACACCAGCACCCATACAACACGTACTGGGGTATACAAGTGGTAATGGTGGTGGTGGTGGTGAGGGAGGAACAGCAAGGATCACCCCAGCACCCAGACAACACGTACTGGGGTATACAAGTGGTAATGGTGGTGGTGGTGAGGGAGGAACAGCAAGGATCACCCCAGCACCCAGACAACACGTACTGGGGTATACAAGTGGTAATGGTGGTGGTGGTGGTGAGGGAGGAACAGCAAGGATCACACCAGCACCCAGACAACATGTACTGGGGTATACAAGTGGTAATGGTGGTGGTGGTGAGGAGGAACAGCAAGGATCACCAGCACCAGCAACAGTCGGGGTAAGTGGTAAGGGTGGTGGTGAGACGAGATCACCAGACCCAGACAACTGGGATAGGTAAGGGTGGTGGTGGGTGATGGTGAGGAGCAGGATCACCCCAGCACCCAGACAACACGCACTGGGGTATTTAAGTGGTAATGGTGGTGGTGGTGGTGAGGGAGGAACAGCAAGGATCACCCCAGCACCCATACAACACGTACTGGGGTATACAAGTGGTAATGGTGGTGGTGGTGGTGAGGGAGGAACAGCAAGGATCACCCCAGCACCCAGACAACACGTACTGGGGTATACAAGTGGTAATGGTGGTGGTGGTGGTGAGGGAGGAACAGCAAGGATCACCCCAGCACCCAGACAACACGTACTGGTGTATACAAGTGGTAATGGTGGTGGTGGTGGTGAGGGAGGAACAGCAAGGATCACCCCAGCACCCAGACAACACGTACTGGGGTATACAAGTGGTAATAGTGGTGGTGGTGGTGAGGGAGGAACAGCAAGGATCACCCCAGCACCCAGACAACACGTACTGGGGTATTTAAGTGGTAATGGTGGTGGTGGTGGTGAGGGAGGAACAGCAAGGATCACCCCAGCACCCAGACAACACGTACTGGGGTATACAAGTGGTAATGGTGGTGGTGGTGTTGGTGAGGGAGGAACAGCAAGGATCACCCCAGCACCCAGACAACACGTACTGGGGTATACAAGTGGTAATGGTGGTGATGGTGAGGGAGGAACAGCAAGGATCACCCCAGCACCCAGACAACACGTACTGGGGTATACAAGTGGTAATGGTGGTGGTGGTGGTGAGGGAGGAACAGCAAGGATCACCCCAGCACCCAGACAACACGTACTGGGGTATACAAGTGGTAATGGTGGTGGTGGTGGTGGTGAGGGAGGAACAGCAAGGATCACCCCAGCACCCAGACAACACGTACTGGGGTATTTAAGTGGTAATGGTGGTGAGGAACAGCAAGGATCACCCCAGCACCCAGACAACACGTACTGGGGTATACAAGTGGTAATGGTGGTGATGGTGAGGAACAGCAAGGATCACCCCAGCACCCAGACAACACGTACTGGGGTATACAAGTGGTAATGGTGGTGATGGTGAGGAACAGCAAGGATCACCCCAGCACCCAGACAACACGTACTGGGGTATACAAGTGGTAATGGTGGTGATGGTGAGGAACAGCAAGGATCACCCCAGCACCCAGACAACACGTACTGGGGTATATAAGTGGTAATGGTGGTGGTGGTGAGGGAGGAACAGCAAGGGTCACCCCAGCACCCAGACAACACATACTGGGGTATACAAGTGGTAATGGTGGTGAGGGAGGAACAGCAAGGATCACCCCAGCACCCAGACATAACACGTACTGGGGTATACAAGTGGTAATGGTGGTGGTGGTGGTGGTGAGGGAGGAACAGCAAGGATCACCCCAGCACCCAGACAACACGTACTGGGGTATACAAGTGGTAATGGTGGTGATGGTGAGGGAGGAACAGTAAGGATCACCCCAGCACCCAGACAACACGTACTGGGGTTATTACAACCTCAGGTTCAATGGCCTGTTAACCTGAGTGTAAAGGGAGCTTGGAGCAAAGAAACACAGTAGATGTATTGAAATTGTATTTCTTTCAAAAATCAGCTAGATTAATTCCAAACTTTTATCTTTTCCTTCACCAAGTAATTATGATTATATAAGACTTTTGTCTTTTCCTTCACCAAGTATAACAAAGTGCTATTTACACATATGTACACTATATACAAAGGAGTAGTGTTTAGTGCACGCCACAGTTGTCTAGGCTAAGCAGCAGCCAAAAGACAGACAACTTTCCACAACCAGCTCTATGCAGGAATTCCAATGACAAACTGCGAGTGGTAACCACGTCACCTTTGTCATTGTTAAACTCACATTTAATTGGCTGAACCGAGTCGTTGATTTGATGATGGGGCCCTCATCACCAAACCCTTAACGATGGTTCGCTGGTTGGAGGGGAGCCTATGTGGGTGTGTTTAACATGCTCCGAATAAAGGTTACATACTCTTTGCATGCAACAGGGGTATACAAGTGGTAATGGTGGTGGTGGTGAGGGAGGAATAGCAAGGATCACACCAGCACCCAGACAACACGTACTGGGGTATATAAGTGGTAATGGTGGTGGTGGTGAGGAACAGCAAGGATCACCCCAGCACCCAGACAACACGTACTGGGGTATACAAGTGGTAATGGTGGTGATGAACAGCAAGGATCACCCTAGCACCCAGACAACACGTACTGGGGTATATAAGTGGTAATGGTGGTGGTGGTGGTGAGGGAGGAACAGCAAGGATCACACCAGCACCCAGACAACACGTACTGGGGTATACAAGTGGTAATGGTGGTGGTGGTGAGGAACAGCAAGGATCACCCCAGCACCTAGACAACACGTACTGGGGTATATAAGTGGTAATGGTGGTGATGGTGAGGAACAGCAAGGATCACCCCACCACCCAGACAACACGTACTGGGGTATACAAGTGGTAATGGTGGTGATGGTGAGGAACAGCAAGGATCACCCCAGCACCCAGACAACACGTACTGGGTTATATAAGTGGTAATGGTGGTGGTGGTGGTGAGGAGGAACAGCAAGGATCACCCCAGCACCCAGACAACACGTACTGGGGTATATAAGTGGTAATGGTGGTGGTGGTGGTGAGGGAGGAACAGCAAGGATCACCCCAGCACCCAGACAACACGTACTGGGGTATATAAGTGGTAATGGTGGTGGTGGTGGTGAGGGAGGAACAGCAAGGATCACCCCAGCACCCAGACAACACGTACTGGGGTATATAAGTGGTAATGGTGGTGGTGGTGAGGGAGGAACAGCAAGGATCACCCCAGCACCCAGACAACACGTACTGGGGTATATAAGTGGTAATGGTGGTGGTGGTGAGGGAGGAAGAGCAAGGATCCCCCCAGCACCCAGACATAACACGTACTGGGGTATATAAGTGGTAATGGTGGTGGTGGTGGTGAGGGAGGAACAGCAAGGATCACCCCAGCACCCAGACATAACACGTATTGGGGTATAAAAGTGGTAGTGGTAAGGAAGGATCAGCCAGACATAACGGGTTGGTCTTCTCTATAACACGGGACCTGCACCTCGGGGTCGTGTTTGCCTTCCTCTGTGAGCCTCCGGCCAGACTAGCACTGCCGGAGACACAGAGACAGACAGAGACATATTACCACGTATGCCATAGAATATAGATGGTAGACATTATTTACAGATGGGCTAGTATTAAATAAAAAATTTCCAGACCACCATCACCACTATAACGTGTAAATTATAAAATGACACATGATAAAATTTATTTCTACGAAGTATAAATTACAAGTGATTCGGAAAATGTGATATTCTTGACAGACTGGATATACAAAACATTTCGTGAGGTGGAGGCTCTATCTTCTCTTCTCCCTGTTTTATAGTTTCTTGGATCGTCACACCATGGCTCAGTGTCGTCACACCATGGCTCAGTGTCGTCACACCATGGCTCAGTGTCGTCACACCATGGCTCAGTGTCGTCACACCATGGCTCAGTGTCGTCACACCATGGCTCAGTGTCGTCACACCATGGCTCAGTGTCGTCACACCATGGCTCAGTGTCGTCACACCATGGCTCAGTGTCGTCACACCATGGCTCAGTGTCGTCACACCATGGCTCAGTGTCGTCACACCATGGCTCAGTGTCGTCACACCATGGCTCAGTGTTGTCACACCATGGCTCAGTGTCGTCACACCATGGCTCAGTGTCGTCACACCATGGCTCAGTGTCGTCACACCATGGTTGAGTGTCGTCACACCATGGCTCAGTGTCGTCACACCATGGCTCAGTGTCGTCACACCATGGCTGAGTGTCGTCACACCATGGCTGAGTGTCGTCACACCAGGCCTCAGTGTTGATGGTCTGGTCAGTCAGGTTGTGTGTGTGTGCTACATGCATGCAGAGCGACGTGTGCAACAACACAACCCGGCTAATCATGAACTGCTTGAAATAATTTGTTAAGTTCCCTCTTAAAGTCAGAATTGTGTTGGCAGTGTGACGTATTACCGTTGAAGTTGTTTCCTCAGGGATGCAACCCATAACAGCCGGCTAACTCCTAGGTACCTACAATAGTTACTGCTAGTTGAACAGGGGCACCACATGTTAAGAGACTTGCTCATATAACAACAAATCCACTACTATTGCAGAAATGATAATATGTCAAGAAGGGTTCTTTATGAACCTAGGTTTAAAGATATTTAAAAGTCTAGTATAAAATTACAGTAATTGACCTAAATAAAGAGGCTACAATACAACAGTAAACAATTATTCTACTACTTCCATGTTAACTTTCTAACATGTTTTAAAATTGCAATATACAAATAACTCGCACATAGAAACTTTATGACGACGTTTCGGTTCAACTTGGACCATTACAATATAATAGGAAATGGGGCTAATATTATTGTGAGGGAAGCTAACACTGAGGGTCACTTCAGGATATAGCACTCACATATACTCCCAAATCCTCATTGACAGCTCATACAGCTGTTAATAGTAGTTTGGAGCAGACTCAACCCAAGATCAGTAACTGACCTACACACCGTGCCAGCCAAGGCACGGTGTGTTCTTATCCTTCTCTCTCTCATTCATAACATCATAACCTCATATATGATGCCCAGGTCGAGTCAGCCACACCAGTCCAGACACTGGGTCCACCTGCACATCATAATTCAATGGAGGCTCTGACAGGTTGTGAAAACATCCAAGAGACAACCAGGGATGGGGAAGGTATGGTACTCCTCACAGATATCCCTCACTGGGAAGTATCCTCTGAGTTATTCCCCCACATCGCCGAGATATTCATATTCCTCACTCTGGTTGTGAGCAGAATGCTCCGCCACTAAGAATATTTGAAGGGAGGCTGGTAAAAACCTATTACCTTTGTACTTACTGAATTATCTCTTAGCAAACTTTGTGGGTTTTTTCACTGAGGGTATTTTGCACCATCTATCAGTCTCTCGCCTTGTTTAGTGTGGAAACTTGGAACTAAGTCTCTCAGTATTTTCCAGGTGTAAATTACGATACATCTGTCTCGCTTGCTTTCCAGGTAGTACATTTGTTTAACTGAAATGATACATGCAGTGAAAGTTCTCCGTATATTCGTCATCTCTGCCTAAAACAGAACTGTCAGTGTACAATAATATCCCAGTCTAAAGAGTAATAATTCTTAAAAGATTATCAGTATTGACTTGGCATTTCTTGTTCAGAAAGTTGTTATCCAGCCTATAAATTTCCTTACAGTAAGATAACAACACTACAACGATCCTTGAACGCAAGATCTTCCTCTTTCAGTCTACCGAGTGTTTGAATGTTTTGTACTCTGTTTGGTTTAGCGTTTCTATTTGATTATAATAATTATAATAATAATAATAATAATAATAATAATAATAATAATAATAATAATAATAATTTATACTCTGTTCCAGTTATTACTCCTTCCAGTTTACTATAGCGAAGTAACTGAAAGTTGTCCTCCTTGAACATCACGTTGTTCCCTGTGTCCCACTGAAACACCGGCTTTACGTCATCTTGGGACTGGCTGTGTCCCACTGAAACACCGGCTTTACGTCATCTTGGGACTGGCTGTGTCCCACTGAAACACCGGCTTTACGTCATCTGGGACTGGCTGTGTCCCACTGAAACACCGGCTTTACGTCATCGTGGGACTGGCTGTGTCCCACTGAAACACCGGCTTTACGTCATCGTGGGACTGGCTGTGTCCCACTGAAACACCGGCTTTATGTCATCTTGGGACTGGCTGTGTCCCACTGAAACACCGGCTTTACGTCATCGTGGGACTGGCTGTGTCCCACTGAAACACCGGCTTTACGTCATCTTGGGACTGGCTGTGTCCCACTGAAACACCGGCTTTACGTCATCGTGGGACTGGCTGTGTCCCACTGAAACACCGGCTTTACGTCATCGTGGGACTGGCTGTGTCCCACTGAAACACCGGCTTTACGTCATCGTGGGACTGGCTGTGTCCCACTGAAACACCGGCTTTATGTCATCTTGGGACTGGCTGTGTCCCACTGAAACACCGGCTTTACGTCATCGTGGGACTGGCTGTGTCCCACTGAAACACCGGCTTTACGTCATCGTGGGACTGGCTGTGTCCCACTGAAACACCGGCTTTACGTCATCTTGGGACTGGCTGTGTCCCACTGAAACACCGGCTTTACGTCATCGTGGGACTGGCTGTGTCCCACTGAAACACCGGCTTTATGTCATCTTGGGACTGGCTGTGTCCCACTGAAACACCGGCTTTACGTCATCGTGGGACTGGCTGTGTCCCACTGAAACACCGGCTTTACGTCATCGTGGGACTGGCTGTGTCCCACTGAAACACCGGCTTTACGTCATCTTGGGACTGGCTGTGTCCCACTGAAACACCGGCTTTACGTCATCTTGGGACTGGCTGTGTCCCACTGAAACACCGGCTTTATGTCATCTTGGGACTGGCTGTGTCCCACTGAAACACCGGCTTTACGTCATCGTGGGACTGGCTGTGTCCCACTGAAACACCGCTTACGTCATCGTGGACGGCTGTTCCCACTGAAACACCGGCTTTACGTCATCGTGGGACTGGCTGTGCCACTGAAACACCGGCTTTACGTCATCGTGGACTGGCGTGTCCACTGAAACACCGGCTTACGTCATCGTGGACGGCTGTGTCGACTGAAACACCGGCTTTACGTCATCGTGGACTGTGTGTCCACTGAAACACCGGCTTTACGTCATGTGGGACTGGCAGTGCCACTGAAAACCGGCTTTACGCTCGTGATGGCTGTGTCCTCTGAACACCGGCTTTATGTCATCGTGGGACTGGCTGTGTCCTCTATGGCTGTCACTCTCATACTCTTGGAAAGAGTTTTCCCATGTTATGGCTTGAGATGGAGGGGAGTGGTGGAGGTGTGTGAGGGTCGTGGAGGAGTGGAGGTGACGTGGATGTGGTAGGTGACACTTGAAGTTGAAAGTCACTGACTCTGTTTATTCTCAGGTGTTGAGGTGAGCTGAGGCCGTAGAGCTGTGAGTGAACCCATATCTACAACTCTCCCTCGTCCTCTTCACCTCCTCGTCCTCCTACTTTACCTCTTCCTCTTTTCCCCCCTCCACCTCCTGTTTCTTCCTCCCTACACCTCCTGCCCCTCCCTGTGAACCCTCCACCTCCTGTTTCTCCCTGCCTACACCTCCTGCTCCTCCCTGTGCACCCTCCACCTCCTGTTTCTCCCTGCCTACACCTCCTGCCCTCCCTGTGCACCCTCCACCTCCTGTTTCTTCCTGCCTACACCTCCTGCTCCTCCCTGTGCACCCTCCACCTCCTGTTTCTCCCTGCCTACACCTCCTGCCCCTCCCTGTGCACCCTCCACCTTCTGTTTCTCCCTGCCTACACCTCCTGCCCCTCCCTGTGCACCCTCCACCTTCTGTTTCTCCCTGCCTACACCTCCTGCCCTCCCTGTGCACCCTCCACCTCCTGTTTCTTCCTCCCTACACCTCCTGCCCCTCCCTGTGCACCCTCCACCTCCTGTTTCTCCCTGCCTACACCTCCTGCCCCTCCCTGTGCACCCTCCACTCCTGTTTCTCCCTGCCTCACCTCCTGCCCTCCTGTGCACCCTCCACCTCTGTTTCTCCTGCCTACACCTCCTGCCCCTCCCTGTGCACCCTCCACCTTCTGTTTCTCCTGCCTACACCTCCTGCCCCTCCCTGTGCACCCTCCACCTCCTGTTTCTTCCTGCCTACACCTCCTGCCCCTCCCTGTGCACCCTCCACCTCCTGTTTCTCCCTGCCTACACCTCCTGCCCCTCCCTGTGCACCCTCCACCTCCTGTTTCTTCCTGCCTACACCTCCTGCTCCTCCCTGTGCACCCTCCACCTCCTGTTTCTTCCTGCCTACACCTCCTGCCCCTCCCTGTGCACCCTCCACCTCCTGTTTCTCAAAGCCTACACCTCCTGCCCCTCCCTGTGCACCCTCCACCTCCTGTTTCTTCCTGCCTACACCTCCTGCTCCACCCTGTGCACCCTCCACCTCCTGTTTCTCCCTGCCTACACCTCCTGCCCCTCCCTGTGCACCCTCCACCTCCTGTTTCTCCCTGCCTACACCTCCCTGTGCACCCTCCACCTCCTGTTTCTCCCTGCCTACACCTCCCTGTGCACCCTCCACCTCCTGTTTCTTCCTGCCTACACCTCCTGCCCCTCCCTGTGCACCCTCCACCTCCTGTTTCTCCCTGCCTACACCTCCTGCCCCTCCCTGTGCACCCTCCACCTCCTGTTTCTCCCTGCCTACACCTCCTGCCCCTCCCTGTGCACCCTACACCTCCTGCCCCTCCCTGTGCACCCTTTACTTGCCTGCACAGAGATGGTCGAGTCTGTTTACTTCCCAAACACACACTCCTGCACCACCTGGCAGGGCAAAAGATGAGTGGAAAGGAGGGGAAAAGAGAGGTAGGGAAATAAGAAGGGGTCAGAGGAGATGCAGGAAAAGGAGAAGTAAGAGGAGAATGATAAGAGAACAAAAATAGGTACGAGGAGAGAAGTTAATTTGATATGAAAAGGTGTGGAGATAATAAGAGATGAGAATCCCATGTATCTACCTTCGTTATTGTCTCTTTTTTTCTCTTTTACTAACCAGCTGAAACTATCTACCAAACACTACCATCACCACCATCACCATTAACTCTTGAACCTTACCTTTAATATACCTTTGAAGAGATTCCATACTCCCACACCCCGACCCTGGGCCAGGCTTGTCTGGTGCCTGCCTGATCAACACTACCAGCCCGACCCTGGGCCAGGCTTGTCTGGTGCCTGCCTGATCAACACTACCAGCCCGACCCTGGGCCAGGCTTGTCTGGTGACTGCCTGATCAACACTACCAGCCCGACCCTGGGCCAGGCTTGTCTGGTGACTGCCTGATCAACACTACCAGCCCGACCCTGGGCCAGGCTTGTCTGGTGCCTGCCTGATCAACACTACCAGCCCGACCCTGGGCCAGGCTTGTCTGGTGCCTGCCTGATCAACACTACCAGCCCGACCCTGGGCCAGGCTTGTCTGGTGCCTGCCTGATCAACACTACCAGCCCGACCCTGGGCCAGGCTTGTCTGGTGCCTGCCTGATCAACACTACCAGCCCGACCCTGGGCCAGGCTTGTCTGGTGCCTGCCTGATCAACACTACCAGCCGACCCTGGGCCAGGCTTGTCTGGTGCCTGCCTGATCAACACTACCAGCCCGACCCTGGGCCAGGCTTGTCTGGTGCCTGCCTGATCAACACTACCAGCCCGACCCTGGGCCAGGCTTGTCTGGTGCCTGCCTGATCAACACTACCAGCCCGACCCTGGGCCAGGCTTGTCTGGTGCCTGCCTGATCAACACTACCAGCCCGACCCTGGGCCAGGCTTGTCTGGTGCCTGCCTGATCAACACTACCAGCCCGACCCTGGGCCAGGCTTGTCTGGTGCCTGCCTGATCAACACTACCAGCCCGACCCTGGGCCAGGCTTGTCTGGTGCCTGCCTGATCAACACTACCAGCCCGACCCTGGGCCAGGCTTGTCTGGTGCCTGCCTGATCAACACTACCAGCCCGACCCTGGGCCAGGCTTGTCTGGTGCCTGCCTGATCAACACTACCAGCCCGACCCTGGGCCAGGCTTGTCTGGTGCCTGCCTGATCAACACTACCAGCCCGACCCTGGGCCAGGCTTGTCTGGTGCCTGCCTGATCAACACTACCAGCCCGACCCTGGGCCAGGCTTGTCTGGTGCCTGCCTGATCAACACTACCAGCCCGACCCTGGGCCAGGCTTGTCTGGTGACTGCCTGATCAACACTACCAGCCCGACCCTGGGCCAGGCTTGTCTGGTGCCTGCCTGATCAACACTACCAGCCCGACCCTGGGCCAGGCTTGTCTGGTGCCTGCCTGATCAACACTACCAGCCCGACCCTGGGCCAGGCTTGTCTGGTGCCTGCCTGATCAACACTACCAGCCCGACCCTGGGCCAGGCTTGTCTGGTGGCTGCCTGATCAACACTACCAGCCCGACCCTGGGCCAGGCTTGTCTGGTGACTGCCTGATCAACACTACCAGCCCGACCCTGGGCCAGGATTGTCTGGTGAGTGCCTGATCAACACTACCAGCCCTACCCTGGGCCAGGCTTGTCTGGTGCCTGCCTGATCAACACTACCAGCCCTACCCTGGGCCAGGCGTGTCTGGTGCCTGTCTGATCAACACTACCAGCCCGACCCTGGGCCAGGATTGTCTGGTGAGTGCCTGATCAACACTACCAGCCCTACCCTGGGCCAGGCTTGTCTGGTGCCTGCCTGATCAACACTACCAGCCCGACCCTGGGCCAGGCTTGTCTGGTGGCTGCCTGATCACACTACCAGCCCGACCCTGGGCCAGGCTTGTCTGGTGACTGCCTGATCAACACTACCAGCCGACCCTGGCCAGGATTGTCTGGTGAGTGCCTGATCACCTACCAGCCCTACCCTGGGCCAGGCTGTCTGGTGCCTGCCTGATCAACACTTTACCAGCCCTACCTTGGGCCAGGCGTGTTTTGGTGCCTGTCTGATCAGCACTACCAGCCTGACTCCTGGGCCAGGATTGTCTGGTGAGTGCCTGATCAGCACTACCAGCCCTACCCTGGGCCAGGCTTGTTGGTGCCTGCCTGATCAACACTACCAGCCTGACCTGGGCCAGGCTTGTCTGGTGACTGCCTGATCAACACTCCAGCCCGACCCTGGGCCAGGCTTCTGGTGGCTGCCTGATCAACACTACCAGCCGACCTGCCAGGCTTGTCTGGTGACTGCCTGATCAACACTACCAGCCCGACCCTGGGCCAGGCTTGTCTGGTGCCTGCCTGATCAACACTACCAGCCCGACCCTGGGCCAGGCTTGTCTGGTGACTGCCTGATCAACACTACCAGCCCGACCCTGGGCCAGGCTTGTCTGGTGAGTGCCTGATCAACACTACCAGCACCACCACCACACACTTTACCACCCTACACACCTCCACTACACATACACACACTACCACCACTACACACACCACCACTACACACCACCACACCGCTACCACCACACACCACCACCAACCATAACCACTTCACACACACTGCTGACATTAACACCAGGCAGAAGCAACAAGCGTAGCGGTGTAAGGAAACATACTAATTATATCTTCAAAACTTTCTAACTTGTCATTAATTTCTAAACTTGAGGTCCCAGACCAACCTTTCTCATTTCCATTTCTGATAGACAGCAACGTAAATCATAGCACTGTATTATCCTTTGTAGATGATACCAGAATGTGTATGAAAGAGGCGTGCACAGCGAGCCTCCACGTCTTCCAGTGCACCACTGACACTAGTAGGATGTTCACTGAACACGAATTTCAGTTATTGAAGGAAATAAAAACAAGATCGGAGTACAAGAAAAATTCAAATTACTCCATAGAACGTAAGTCACATGTGAGAGACCAGGGAACGATATTGTTAGATCTTACGTTCAAGGAGCACAACAATATTATCGCAACTGCAAGAAAAATTGATAGGTCAGATAAAGAGAACCTTCAAAACAAGATACCAAGCCAGTGGTGATACTCTTCACGTTATTCGTTCTCTTTCTAGGATGGAATATTTGCTGTGCACTAACGGCTGTATTGAAGGCAGGAGAAATTTTTGAGCTGGAAAATGTAGACAGAACCTTCACAACTCAAGTTCAGTCAAACATCTAAATTACGGGGAGTGTTTGAAGTCTCTAGAACTGTACTCCATAGAACGTAGGCGAGAAAGATACATCATAATCTACACCTGGAAGATATTGGAGGGATTGGTACCAAACCTGCACACTGAAATTACTACTTATGAACACAAGAGGCTTGACAGACGATGCAGGATACCACTAATGACAAGCAGGAGAGCTATGATTACACTGAGAGAAAACTCAATAAAGCATTAAGGGACCACGACTCTTCAACACCTCCCTTCATGCATAAGAGGGATCACCAACAACTACCCCCACAGCTGTTTTCAAGAGGAACTGAATAATTTCTTCAGATTAGTTGCTTATCAGCCGGATTGTGGTACATACGCTGGACCGCGGGCAGCAAGCACTAACAGTTTGATCGATCAGACCAGGAACCAAGAGGCTTTCTCCAGGACCCGGCAGAGGAAGTGGCTCCAGGTAAATTCCAGGTAAGCGTAAGGTCCCAGACCAACCCATCCTCACACTAGTGATGTATCGGATATTTGCATCCGCATCCGCATCTGTGGAACATCCGCACAATTTCTTACATCCGTATCCGCATCCGTATTTCACAGCAAACAGATATCCGTATATACATCCGCATCCAAAATCCGCGGAACATCCGCACAATTTCTTACATCCGCATCCGCATTCGCATCCGTAAAATGAGTAAGTAAGACATCCGTATACACATCCGCATACCGGATATCTAAATTTTTCACATCCGATACATCCCTACCTCACACCACGTAAGGTCCCAGAACAACCCATCCTCACACCACGTGAGGTCCCAGACCAACCCATCCTCACACCACGTGAGGTCCCAGACCAACCCACCCTCACACCACGTAAGGTCCCAGAACCCATCCTCACACCACGTGAGGTCCCAGACCAACCCATCCTCACACCACGTGAGGTCCCAGACCAACCCATCCTCACACCACGTAAGGTCCCAGACCAACCCATCCTCACACCACGTGAGGTCCCAGACCAACCCATCCTCACACCACGTGAGGTCCCAGACCAACCCATCCTCACACCACGTGAGGTCCCAGACCAACCCATCCTCACACCACGTAAGGTCCCAGACAAACCCATCCTCACACCACGTGAGGTCCCAGACCAACCCATCCTCACACCACGTGAGGTCCCAGACCAACCCATCCTCACACCACGTGAGGTCCCAGACCAACCCATCCTCACACCACGTGAGGTCCCAGACCAACCCATCCTCACACCACGTGAGGTCCCAGACCAACCCACCCTCACACCACGTAAGGTCCCAGACCAACCCATCCTCACACCACGTGAGGTCCCAGACCACCACCACACCACGAAGGTCCCAGACCAACCATCCTCACACTACTTGAGGTCCCAGACCAACCCACCACACCAGAAGGTCCCAGACCAACCCATCCTCACACTACTTGAGGTCCCAGACCAACCCACCCTCACACACGAGGTCCAGACCAACCCACCCTCACACCACGTAAGGTCCCAGACCAACCCATCCTCACACTACTTGAGGTCCCAGACCAACCCACCCTCACACCACGTAAGGTCCCAGACCAACCCACCCTCACACCACGTGAGGTCCAGACCAACCCATCTCCACCACGTAGGTCCCAGACCAACCCATCCTCACACTACTTGAGGTCCCAGACCAACCCACCCTCACACCACGTAAGGTCCCAGACCAACCCACCCTCACACCACGTAAGGTCCCAGACCAACCCATCCTCACACTACTTGAGGTCCCAGACCAACCCATCCTCACACTACTTGAGGTCCCAGACCAACCCACCTCCACACCACTCCAATGGGTCCCAGACCAACCATCCCTCACACCACGTAAGGTCCCAGACCAACCCACCTCACACTACTTGAGGTCCCAGACCAACCCATCCTCACACTACTTGAGGTCCCAGACCAACCCATCCTCACACTACTTGAGGTCCCAGACCAACCCATCCTCACACTACTTGAGGTCCCAGACCAACCCATCCTCACACTACTTGAGGTCCCAGACCAACATACATTTTCTATACGTATTAAATGGAACCAAGTCACTGCTAACCTAAAACACAAAGTATTTTTTAATTGCCAAGAAACATTTAGAAACTGGCAAAAACCATATTAACACGACTGTAAAAAAAAGATTGCAGGTAATGAGCTGGGTGGTAACCCATGACAATCCAGTGGTAAAACAGGTGTACGTGGGCCAGTTACACAACTGTTTTCACAATGGGCTCGAACCTTGATAGTTCCTTGAGAGAAATGTTCATAAATTGACGCTGGGAATTGCGTGCTGCAATGGAGATACTTTGTCCAGACCTCGTCTTGTGAGAGTCACAGGCAGGACCTGTAAAGCACGGAGTGGCACCTGTCTAGCACGGGGGTAGCACCTGTCTAGCACGGGTAGGACCTATGTAGCACGGGGTAGGACCTGTTTATCATGGGGTAGGACCTGTCTAGCAAAGGTTGGGACTCGTCTAGCACGGGGTAGGACCTGTCTAGTATTGGGTAGAACCTGTCTAGCATGGGGTAAGATCTGTCTAGCATGGGGTAAGATCTGTCTAGCATTGGGTAAGACCTGTCTAGCATGGGGTAAGATCTGACAGAAGAGGAAATAACTAGCTTTCTCTGGAGGGACTACAGAGTGCCACATCAACCATACCTCATCAAGTGCCACATCAATCATATACCATCAAGTGCCACATCAATCATATACCATCAAGTGCCACATCAATCATATACCATCAAGTGCCACATCAACCATACCCCATCAAGTGCCACATCAATATACACCATCAAGTGCCACATCAACATACACCATTAAGTGTCACATCAACATACATCAAGTGCCACATCAACATACACCAAGTGCCACATCAACATATACCATCAAGTGCCACATGTGTACATTAAGGGTCCCTCGTGCCACACCTCTGAGTGGTAACTATGACAGTGACCAGCAAGTGCCTCTCAGAGGCGTCTGGCAGTGTTGAGATGGCCTGGTGACCTAGTAAGAGAAGGCAGTGTATATACGGCGATGTATGTACGGCAGTATATATGACCATCTCAGCCCGCCTCCCTCCCACACAGGGGTAGTGGGACTAGTGGGATAGGGATAGGATGGATATCGACCGCGGACACTCCCTAATATTGCATGGCTCCGACCTGTCACACAACATCAAACACGAAGCATCACTTTCCTACACTACACACGCCCACGCCCACCCTTGTTGCACGCCCACACCATAAATGCATGGTACAAAAAGACATTATTTTCAAAGCCAACCTTTACTTACATCCGATGTCTGGCTCGTAAGTTTAGCGCTTTCAGAAACATGTGAGGTGCAGCTCCTGTGCTTGTTTGTCCTCTCCACTAGTACTGCTGTGTGTTTGTTTGTCCTCTCCACTAGTACTGCTGTGTGTGTGTTTGTCCTCTCCACTAGTACTGCTGTGTGCTTGTTTGTCCTCTCCACTAGTACTGCTGTGTGCTTGTTTGTCCTCTCCACTAGTACTGCTGTGTGTGTGTTTGTCCTCTCCACTAGTACTGCTGTGTGTGTGTTTGTCCTCTCCACTAGTACTACTGTGTGTTTGTTTGTCCTCTCCACTAGTACTACTGTGTGTTTGTTTGTCCTCTCCACTAGTACTGCTGTGTGTTTGTTTGTCCTCTCCACTAGTACTGCTGTGTGTGTGTTTGTCCTCTCCACTAGTACTGCTGTGTGCTTGTTTGTCCTCTCCACTAGTACTGCTGTGTGTTTGTTTGTCCTCTCCACTAGTACTACTGTGTGTGTGTTTGTCCTCTCCACTAGTACTGCTGTGTGCTTGTTTGTCCTCTCCACTAGTACTGCTGTGTGTTTGTCCTCTCCACTAGTACTACTGTGTGTTTGTTTGTCCTCTCCACTAGTACTGCTGTGTGTGTGTTTGTTTGTTCTCTCCACTAGTACTGCTGTGTGTTTGTTTGTCCTCTCCACTAGTACTGCTGTGTGTGTGTTTGTCCTCTCCACTAGTACTGCTGTGTGTGTGTTTGTCCTCTCCACTAGTACTGCTGTGTGTGTTTGTTTGTCCTCTCCACTAGTACTGCTGTGTGTGTGTTTGTCCTCTCCACTAGTACTGCTGTGTGAGTGTTTGTTTGTCCTCTCCACTAGTACTGCTGTGTGTGTGTTTGTTTGTCCTCTCCACTAGTACTGCTGTGTGATTGTTTGTCCTCTCCACTAGTACTGCTGTGTGTGTGTTTGTCCTCTCCACTAGTACTGCTGTGTGTTTGTCCTCTCCACTAGTACTGCTGTGTGTTTGTTTGTCCTCTCCACTTGTACTGCTGTGTGTGTTTGTCCTCTCCACTAGTACTGCTGTGTGTGTTTGTTTGTCCTCTCCACTAGTACTGCTGTGTGTGTGTTTGTCCTCTCCACTAGTACTGTGGCTGTGTGTTTGTCCTCTCCACTAGTACTGCTGTGTGTGATTGTTTGTCCTCTCCACTAGTACTGCTGTGTGTGTGTTTGTCCTCTCCACTAGTACTGCTGTGTGTGTGATTGTTTGTCCTCTCCACTAGTACTGCTGTGAATGTGTGTTTGTTTGTCCTCTCCACTAGTACTGCTGTGTGTGTGTTTGTCCTCTAAACTAGTACTGCTGTGTGTGTGATTGTTTGTCCTCTCCACTAGTACTGCTGTGTGTGTGTTTGTCCTCTCCACTAGTACTGCTGTGTGTGTGTTTGTTTGTCCTCTCCACTAGTACTGCTGTGTTTGTCCTCTCCACTAGTACTGCTGTGTTTGTCCTCTCTACTAGTACTGTGTGTGTGTGTGTGTTTGTGTGTGTGTTTTCGTCCTCTCCACTTGTACTGTGTGTTTCCTCTCCACTGTACTGCTGTGTTGTCCTCTACTTGTACTGGTGTGTGTGTGTTTTCGTCCTCTCCACTTGTACTGGTGTGTGTTCCTCTACACTTGTACTGGTGTGTGTTCCTCTACACTTGTACTGGTGTGTGTTCCTCTACACTTGTACTGGTGTGTGTTCCTCTACACTTGTACTGGTGTGTGTTCCTCTCCACTTGTACTGGTGTGTGTTCCTCTACACTTGTACTGGTGTGTGTTCCTCTACACTTGTTATTTATTAAATTGATAAAGCTCTACTGAGAGCCAAACAGTGTCTAAGTAAAGAACTGTTTTGTATATAGTCTTTTTAACACATTTGTGGACACTACCACAACTTGAGTGAGACACCCACCCATCACCAGTCATGCTGACACCACCCCACTACCACAACTTGAGTGACACCCACCCATCACCAGTCATGTTGACACCACCCCACTACCACAACTTGAGTGACACCCACCCATCACTAGTCATGCTGACACCACCCCACTACACCATTACAACAATCACTCTCGCCTCAACACTTTCTCTACTGTATCCACACACTCTATAATAATTGTATTTTCTATTTAATATTATTTGTGGTGTTATGGTGGGATCCAGTCAAAAGAAACCCTGAGAAACAATTACCTAATAGACGTCTAGAGAACATCTGTTATACCTGTCACCTTAAATGTTCACAAGACAGAACATTTTCCTCTCATCTTACATGTTCACGAGACTAAAATATCATCAATGCTGCCAGAGTGTGAAACATGTAACAAGGTGTTGTTTCTCACTTCCACCAGAGAACAGCAAGGCTCGTCTAGATGGTTGCTATCTACTGCTATATCAGCTGTTACATGGAAACCCAAGATACACGACATTTTCCCGTTCCCTAAAAACTCTGTACGTAGAGAGACAGGGATGGTACCATCACCCAGCAGCGGGTGACAGGGATGGTACCATCACCCAGCAGCGGGTGACAGGGATGGTACCATCACCCAGCAGCGGGTGACAGGGATGGTACCATCACCCAGCAGCGGGTGACAGGGATGGTACCATCACCCAGCAGCGGGTGACAGGGATGGTACCATCACCCAGCAGCGGGTGACAAGGATGGTACCATCACCCAGCAGCGGGTGACAAGGATGGTACCATCACCCAGCAGCGGGTGACAGGGATGGTACCATCACCCAGCAGCGGGTGACAGGGATGGTACCATCACCCAGCAGCGGGTGACAGGGATGGTACCATCACCCAGCAACAGGTGAGAATGATAAACCTCCAGCACCTTACCTCCCACACCTGTCATGGCACCGTGCACCACCAGTGGTCTGTGTGGTGAGGTGCACCTCAGGTGTGTCAGCCTCGAGGGTCAGGTGTGCCTTATTACCTCACTGTTTCTGCCTTCTTGGCCCTTATTATGCCTACTCTTGAAACCCTGTAATATATTTACCTCCATTACTTACTCATCCAGCTCTTTACTCTGGAGACTATAGAAGAACTTGCTAACATTAGCAGTGTTAGAGACTAAAAAACTTGCTACCATTAGCAGTGTTAGAGACTAAAAAACTTGCTACCATTAGCAGTGTTAGAGACTAAAAAACTTGCTACTATTCCTACAGCTTATTTGTGTGTTTAGTCGTCACCACGAGTGTCACCAAGAGTGTCACCAGAGTGTCACCAAGAGTGTCTCACACTTCATCTCAAGGAAAACAGTGACAGAGTTGTGTTGAAGCTCGATTTGTTACTTGTTTCATTTTGCAACAACACTAACAAAGTAACAATACTAACATAACAACACTAACAAAGTAACAATACTAACATATCAACACTAACAAAGTAACAACACTAACATAACACTAACAAACTAACAATACTAACATAACACTAACAAACAAAGTAACAATACTAACATAACAACACTAACAAAGTAACAACACTAACAAAGTAACAATACTAACATAACACTAACAAACTAACAATACTAACATAACACTAACAAAGTAACAATACTAACATAACACTAACAAACTAACAACACTAACAAAGTAACAATAATAACATAACACTAACAAACTAACAACACTAACAAAGTAACAATACTAACATAACACTAACAAACTAACAACACTAACATAACAACACTAACAAAGTAACAATACTAACATAACACTAACAAAGTAACAACACTAACAAAGTAACAATACTAACATAACAACACTAACAAAGTAACAACGGTAACATAACAACACTAACAAAGTAACAACACTAACATAACACTAACAAAGTAACAATACTAACATAACACTAACAAAGTAATAACACTAACATAACACTAACAAAGTAACAACACTAACATAACACTAACAAAGTAACAACACTAACATAAAACTAACAAAGTAACAATACTAACATAACACTAACAAAGTAACAACATTAACATAACACTAACCAAGTAACAATACTAACATAACACTAACAAAGTAACAACACTAACATAACACTAACCAAGTAACTACACTAACATAACACTAACAAAGTAACAACACTAACATAAAACTAACAAAGTAACAATACTAACATAACACTAACAAAGTAACAACACTAACATAACACTAACAAAGTAACAATACTAATATAACACTAACAAACTAACAATACTAACATAACACTAACAAACTAACAACACTAACAAAGTAACAATACTAACATAACAACACTAACAAAGTAACAACACTAACATAACAACACTAACAAAGTAACAATACTAACATAACACTAACAAACTAACAATACTAACATAACACTAACAAACTAACAAAGTAACAATACTAACATAACACTAACAAACTAACAACATTAACATAACAACACTAACAAAGTAACAATACTAACATAACACTAACAAAGTAACAACACTAACAAAGTAACAACACTAACATAACACTAACAAAGTAACAATACTAACATAACACTAACAAAGTAACAACGGTAACATAACAACACTAACATAACACTAACAAAGTAACAATACTAACATAACACTAACAAAGTAACAACACTAACAAAACAACACTAACAAAGTAACAACACTAACATAAAACTAACCAAGTAACAATACTAACATAACACTAACAAAGTAACAACACTAACATAACACTAACCAAGTAACTACACTAACATAACACTAACAAAGTAACAACACTAACATAAAACTAACAAAGTAACAATACTAACATAACACTAACAAAGTAACAACACTAACCAAGTAACAATACTAACATAACACTAACAAAGTAACAACACTAACATAACACTAACCAAGTAACAACACTAACAAAGTAACAACACTAACATAACACTAACAAAGTAACACTAACATAACACTAACAAAGTAACAACACTAACATAAAACTAACAAAGTAACAATACTAACATAACACTAATAAAGTAACAACACTAACCAAGTAACAATACTAACATAACACTAACAAAGTAACAACACTAACATAACAACACTAACAAAGTAACAACACTAACAAAGTAACAATACTAACATAACACTAACAAAGTAACAACACTAGCAGTACACAACAGGTGAATTAACCTGACCTCTGTTTCAATGTTTTCCTTCAAGTGATTTAATTACCTTCTACCTTTGATATACCTTTGATGAGTTTCAAGAGTTTCCCCTGCTAGCGCTGCCGGCCCTGCGGGAGTGACCTTAACCGCACGTCGGGAGTGACCTTACCCACTCTAGCTAGTGAGTGACCTTGCCCACTCCACCCCGTGAGTGACCTTACCCACTCCACCTCGTGAGTGACCTTAACCTCTCAAGGGTCTTTTAAACATGGGAATTTTTTTTTGATCACGAGGCACATTTAGGGAGGTGTCAAGACAATGGCAGGAAGGAGAGACAAAACTCAAGTGTGGGAAACCTCAAACATTTTAGGGGGCGGAAACCTTCAGTGGATATGATTGTTTTAGTGGTAAACCTTCAGTGGATATGATTGTTTTAGTGGTAAACCTTCAGTGGATATGATTGTTTTAGTGGTAAACCTTCAGTGGATATGATTGTTTTAGTGGGAAACCTTCAGTGGGTATGATTGTTTTAGTGGTAAACCTTCAGTGAGTATGATTGTTTTAGTGGTAAACCTTCAGTGAGTATGATTGTTTTAGTGGTAAACCTTCAGTGGATATGATTGTTTTAGTGGGAAACCTTCAGTGGGTATGATTGTTTTAGTGGTAAACCTTCAGTGGGTATGATTGTTTTAGTGGTAAACCTTCAGTGGGTATGATTGTTTTAGTGTAAACCTTCAGTATGATTATTTTAGTGGTAAACCTTCAGTGGGTATGATTGTTTTAGTGGTAAACCTTCAGTGGATATGATTGTTTAGTGGGAAACCTTCAGTGGATATGATTGTTTTAGTGGTAAACCTTCAGTGGGTATGATTGTTTTAGTGGTAAACCTTCAGTGGATATGATTGTTTTAGTGGGAAACTTTCAGTATGTTGATTGTTTAGTGGTAAACCTTCAGTGGATATGATTGTTTTAGTGGTAAACCTTCAGTGGATATGATTGTTTTAGTGGTAAACCTTCAGTGGGTATGATTGTTTTAGTGGTAAACCTTCAGTGGATATGATTGTTTTAGTGGTAAACCTTCAGTATGTATGATTGTTTTAGTGGGAAACCTTCAGTGGGTATGATTGTTTTAGTGGTAAACCTTCAGTGGATATGATTGTTTTAGTGGTAAACCTTCAGTGGATATGATTGTTTTAGTGGTAAACCTTCAGTGGGTATGATTGTTTTAGTGGTAAACCTTCAGTGGATATGATTGTTTTAGTGGTAAACCTTCAGTGGGTATGATTGTTTAAGTGGTAAACCTTCAGTGGATATGATTGTTTTAGTGGTAAACCTTCAGTGGATATGATTGTTTTAGTGGTAAACCTTCAGTGGATATGATTGTTTTAGTGGTAAACCTTCAGTGGATATGATTGTTTTAGTGGTAAACCTTCAGTGGATATGATTGTTTTAGTGGTAAACCTTCAGTGGGTATGATTGTTTTAGTGGTAAACCTTCAGTGGATATGATTGTTTTAGTGGTAAACCTTCAGTGGATATGATTGTTTTAGTGGTAAACCTTCAGTGGGTATGATTGTTTTAGTGGTAAACCTTCAGTGGGTATGATTGTGTTAGTGGTAAACCTTCAGTGGGTATGATTGTTTTAGTGGTAATCCTTCAATGGGTATGATTGTTTTAGTGGTAAACCTTCAGTGGGTATGATTGTTTTAGTG
This sequence comes from Cherax destructor, assembly GCA_009830355.1. NCBI lineage: Eukaryota > Metazoa > Arthropoda > Malacostraca > Decapoda > Parastacidae > Cherax > Cherax destructor. The sequence goes on from WNWK01001816.1 coordinate 133,726, forward strand.
GTAAACCTTCAGTATGATTATTTTAGTGGTAAACCTTCAGTGGGTATGATTGTTTTAGTGGTAAACCTTCAGTGGATATGATTGTTTTAGTGGTAAACCTTCAGTGGATATGATTGTTTTAGTGGTAAACCTTCAGTGAGTATGATTGTTTTAGTGGTAAACCTTCAGTGGGTATGATTGTTTTAGTGGTAAACCTTCAATGGGTATGATTGTTTTAGTGGTAAACCTTCAGTGGGTATGATTGTTTTAGTGGTAAACCTTCAGTGGGTATGATTGTTTTAGTGGTAAACCTTCAGTGGGTATGATTGCTTTAGTGGTAAACCTTCAGTGGGTATGATTGCTTTAGTGGTAAACCTTCAGTGGGTATGATTGCTTTAGTGGTAAACCTTCAGTGGGTATGATTGTTTTAGTGGTAAACCTTCAGTGGGTATGATTGTTTTAGTGGTAAACCTTCAGTGGGTATGATTGTTTTAGTGGTAAACCTTCAGTTTTTATGATTGTTTTAGTGGTAAACCTTCAGTGGATGATTTTAGGTACCTTCAGTGGGATGATTGTTTTAGTGGTAAACCTTCAGTGGGTATGATTGTTTTAGTGGTAAACCTTCAGTGGGTATGATTGTTTTAGTGGTAAACCTTCAGTGGGTATGATTGTTTAGTGGTAAACCTTCAGTGGGTATGATTGTTTTAGTGGTAAACCTTCAGTGGGTATGATTGTTTCAGTGGGAAACCTTCAGTGGGTATGATTGTTTTAGTGGTAAACCTTCAGTGGGTATGATTGTTTTAGTGGTAAACCTTCAGTGGGTATAATTGTTTTAGTGGTAAATCTTCAGTGGGTATGATTGTTTTAGTGGTAAATCTTCAGTGGGTATGATTGTTTTAGTGGGAAACCTTCAGTCTGTATGATTGTTTTAGTGGGAAACCTTCAGTGGGTATGATTGTTTTAGTGGGAAACCTTCAGTGGGTATGATTGTTTTAGTGGGAAACCTTCAGTGGGTATGATTGTTTTAGTGGGAAACCTTCAGTGGGTATGATTGTTTTAGTGGAAAACCCCTCAGAGTATCGCTGTTTTAAGCGAAACCTCTCCAGTGATTGTCAATATTTTGGGGCAGAATCTCTTCAAGTGATACCAGGTATCAGTGAGATGGCTGAAGCCTCCACTGAACGGCATTATTTCAGATACTTTATTTTGGTGGCAGACCTTTTTTTTTGGGGGGGGGGGATATCACTTCTCTCAGGAAATTATAATAAACGAAACATGCCGAAAACATGAGTGGGAAAACCGGGAGAAGGAAAAGAAATGAGAAGGAGGGAGAGATGAACATGTTCATACAACATAATAATATCAACGAAATAAAGTCAGTCGATCAAATGAAATTGGTGGCCCACAGATGACTCCAACTCCATCCTGTTCCCTATTTTGTATGTCTCATAATAATAAAAGGCTTTTAAATGAGCTGATGTAGGTAACAGCTCTTAGTTTGTAAATAAAGTTAGGAACTCTTGCCCTAACCTTGTTAAACACTGTATAAAGAGAGAGAGAGAGACCTTGGACTAGTGGAAAAAAGATGGACATGAAAAAGGAATACCAAGCATAACACACTAAGCACAGAGGTATATACAGTGTACCTCCAGTGGGATAAGCGACAAGCTGTGGGAGAAGACACTGCACGGTTCAGAACGCTTATTAAGTTAAAGGAGCAGGTGAGCCACACAGACATAAAAAAGCAGGTGGGCCACACAGACATAAAAAAGCAGGTGGGCCACACATACATAAAAGAGCAGGTGAGCCACACAGACATAAAAAAGCAGGTGAGCCACACAGACATAAAAGCAGGTGAGCCACACATACATAAAAGAGCAGGTGAGCCACACAGACATAAAAGAGAAGGTGAGCCACACAGACATAAAAGAGCAGGTGAGCCACACAGACATAAAAGAGCAGGTGAGCCACACAGACATAAAAGAGCAGGTGGCCACACAGACATAAAATAGCAGGTGAGCCACACAGACATAAAAGAGCAGGTGAGCCACACAGACATAAAAGAGCAGGTGAGCCACACAGACATAAAAGAGCAGGTGGGCCACACAGACATAAAAGAGCAGGTGAGCCACACAGACATAAAAGAGCAGGTGAGCCACACAGACATAAAAGAGCAGGTGAGCCACACAGACATAAAGAGCAGGTGGGCCACACAGACATAAAAGAGCAGGTGAGCCACACAGACATAAAAGAGCAGGTGAGCCACACAGACATAAAAGAGCAGGTGGGCCACACAGACATAAAAGAGCAGGTGGGCCACACAGACATAAAAGAGCAGGTGAGCCACACAGACATAAAAGAGCAGGTGAGCCACACAGACATAAAAGAGCAGGTGAGCCACACAGACATAAAAGAGCAGGTGGGCCACACAGACATAAAGAGCAGGTGAGCCACACAGACATAAAAGAGCAGGTGAGCCACACAGACATAAAAGAGCAGGTGGGCCACACAGACATAAAAGAGCAGGTGGGCCACACAGACATAAAAGAGCAGGTGAGCCACACAGACATAAAAGAGCAGGTGAGCCACACAGACATAAAAGAGCAGGTGAGCCACACAGACATAAAAGAGCAGGTGGGCCACACAGACATAAAAGAGCAGGTGAGCCACACAGACATAAAAGAGCAGGTGAGCCACACAGACATAAAAGAGCAGGTGGGCCACACAGACATAAAAGAGCAGGTGGGCCACACAGACATAAAAGAGCAGGTGAGCCACACAGACATAAAAGAGCAGGTGAGCCACACAGACATAAAAGAGCAGGTGAGCCACACAGACATAAAAGAGCAGGTGAGCCACACAGACATAAAAGAGCAGGTGAGCCACACAGACATAAAAGAGCAGGTGAGCCACACAGACATAAAAGAGCAGGTGAGCCACACAGACATAAAAGAGCAGGTGAGCCACGGGGAAGGTACTGAGTACCGGTGGTACAGGTAACAACAATCGTAACTTCAAGGGACGCCTTAGTAGGACGCTCACTGGAGGTCAAATAGGAAGATCCGCTGGTTAGTAGTTGGAAAGCGGAGCTCAGAGCCATGAATGGACGCCAGCATACACAACTAGACTGACTGCTTTTTGATGGTTCTAGGGGGGTCATCGCCCCCTCGGGATGATGGCTTAGGTTGTTGGTGCTCGCCTCACGCACAAACCATCAGAAATTCTTTGTAAGAAATTTATCAGTTCCCATTTTAAGAAAGTTATGACTTGTTGGAAAACCACCACCATCACTATCACCACTTCTGTCTTAACTACTGTCTCCACCACTATCACCACCATCACCACTACTGTCTCCACCATCACTACTACTGTCATCACCACTACTGCCTCCATCAGAAGTACATTTAAGATACCTTCATCACCAACACCACTTTTCCGGGGTGATGATAAATGAGTTTGTAGCACTCACTAAACCCTCCAACACCCACCCACTCCCGGCCTGCAGACACGCGCCTCTCTCCTTCAATGTAAGAGCCAGACACACCCTGGGGTCACCACAACCAAGGGGGGTCAGGAGGGAAGGGAAGGGAAAGGCCATGAAGGAAGGAAAGGGGAAGGCCATGAGGGAAGGAAAGGGGAAGGCCATGAGGGAAGGAAAGGGGAAGGCCATGAGGGAAGGGCATGTGGGGAGGAGTGACGTCCAAGCATCATGCAATGCACGACTTGCAATGTCACCCACTCTCCCCATGTTTTCTACCCATACTTCCTTCATCACCATCAGTCACCACCATTATCACCTGGTTATAACACCAGATTTCGTGCACGCCTCGCCTTCTCACAGCAGACTCCGTGCACGCCTCGCCTTCTCACAGCAGACTCCGTGCACGCCTCGCCTTCTCACAGCAGACTCCGTGCACGCCTCGCCTTCTCACAGTAGACTCCGTGCACGCCTCGCCTTCTCACAGCAGACTCCGTGCACGACTCGCCTTCTCACAGCAGACTCCGTGCACGACTCGCCTTCTCACAGCAGACTCCGTGCACGACTCGCCTTCTCACAGCAGACTCCGTGCACGACTCGCCTTCTCACAGCAGACTCCGTGCACGTCTTGCTTCACGTCAAAATCGCCGCTGTTCCAAGCACGTCAATCGTAACCAGGGTCATCATGAGCCACGTGACCAGGGCCACCAGGAGTCACGTGACCGGGTCACAAAGAGTCACTTGACCAGGGCCATCAGGAGTCACGTGACCAGGGTCACCAGGAGTCACGTGACCAGGGCCACCAGGAGTCACGTGACCAGGGCCACCAGGAGCCACATGACCAGAGCCACCAGGAGCCACGTGACCAGGGCCACCAGGAGCCACGTGACCAGGGCCACCAGGAGCCACGTGACCAGGGCCACCAGGAGCCACGTGACCAGGGCCACCAGGAGCCACGTGACCAGGGCCACCAGGAGCCACGTGACCAGGGCCACCAGGAGCCAAGTGACCGGGGCCACCAGGAGCCACGTGACCAGGACCACCAGGAGCCACGTGACCAGGGTCACCAGGAGCCACGTGACCTTCATTCACTCATCATCTCCAGGACACGCGAGGCTTCCTCACAGGTTTCTCATCACGATGTGAAAAATGGCTAAGGAAAGCGACAAGTTGAATAATGAGACACACTTATGCAACATATTCCCATATATTGCATTGTCTCATACTCCTCGTCACCATAACTGCAACGCTCACTGATGCAGTTCTGCAAACACTATAATTTACAGCGTTAAATATGAATGTTAAAAACCGTAATAAGTGAGTGATGAGGAGGAGGGAGAGGCAGAGAGATGGGATGGAAGAAGAGAGAGACGATGGAAGGAGAGAGAGAGAAGGAGGGGAAAGGGAAGCAGGAAGGAATGAAGAGAGTGTGAGGTGCAAGAGAGGGATAAATCAGAAAAAGGGAAGAGTAATAATTGTATAATTACCGACAAAATGTTAGGTAAATGGACACAGATGCAACTAATGTGACATTATATTGTGGCAACGTTTCGCTCTCCAGGAGCTTTGTCAAGGTTTGCTAAAGTTCGTGGAGAGCGAAACGTTGCCACAACAAAATGCCACATTATTTGCACCTGCGTCCATTTACTTAACAGAAAAGGAAAACAAAATAATGCTTGGAGCAAGAGATTAATAAGGAAAAAAGAAGGGATTAATAATGGAAAATAAGGGATTAATAATGGAAAATAAGGGATTAATAATGGAAAATAAGGGATTAATAAGGGATTAATAAAGGAAAATAAGGTAAAAAGAAGGGATTAATAAGGGAAAAAGAAGGGATTAATAAGGGAAAAAGGGATTAATAAGGGAAAAAGAAGGGATTAATAAGGAAAAAAAGAAGGGATTAATAAGGAAAAAAAGAAGGGATTAATAAGGGAAAAAGAAGGGATTAATAAGGGAAAAAAGGGATTAATAAGGGAAAAAGAAGGGATTAATAAGGTAAAAAGAAGGGATTAATAAGGTAAAAAGAAGGGATTCTTAAGGGAAAATAAGGGATTAATAAGGGAAAAAGAAGGGATTAATAATGGAAAATAAGGTAAAAAGAAGGGATTAATAAGGGAAAATAAGGGATTAATAAGGAAAAAAGAAGGAATTAATAAGGTAAAAAGAAGGGATTAATAATGGAAAATAAGGGAAAAAGAAGGGATTAATAATGGAAAACAAGGTAAAAAGAAGGGATTAATAAGGGAAAAAGGGATTAATAAGGTAAAAAGAAGGGATTAATAAGGGAAAAAGAAGGGATTAATAAGGGAAAAATAGGGATTAATAAGGGAAAAATAGGGATTAATAAGGGAAAAAAGAAGAAAAAGCCGAGAAGAGGACTAAGAAGGAGGGAAATAATTCTGCTAGAACATCTAGTGAAGTAGTGGGTCCCAGACCAGAGCCTCGCCATGATGGCAACACATCAACCATAACAATGACACGTGACCTGCCACACCAGAGCCTCGCCATGATGGCAACACATCAACCATAACAATGACACGTGACCTGCCACACCAGAGCCTCGCCATGATGGCAACACATCAACCACAACAATGACACGTGACCTGCCAGACCAGAGCCTCGCCATGATGGCAACACATCAACCATAACAATGACACGTGACCTGCCACACCAGAGCCTCGCCATGATGGCAACACATCAACCATAACAATGACACGTGACCTGCCACACCAGAGCCTCGCCATGATGGCAACACATCAACCATAACAATAACACGTGACCTGCCACACCAGAGCCTCGCCATGATGGCAACACATCAACCATAACAATGACACGTGACCTGCCAGACCAGGGCCTCGCCATGATGGCAACACATCAACCATAACAATGACACGTGACCTGCCAGACCAGAGCCTCGCCATGATGGCAACACATCAACCATAACAATGACACGTGACCTGCCACACCAGAGCCTCGCCATGATGGCAACACATCAACCATAACAATGACACGTGACCTGCCACACCAGAGCCTCGCCATGATGGCAACACATCAACCATAACAATGACACGTGACCTGCCACACCAGAGCCTCGCCATGATGGCAACACATCAACCATAACAATAACACGTGACCTGCCACACCAGAGCCTCGCCATGATGGCAACACATCAACCATAACAATGACACGTGACCTGCCAGACCAGAGCCTCGCCATGATGGCAACACATCAACCATAACAATGACACGTGACCTGCCAGACCAGAGCCTCGACATGATGGCAACACATCAACCATAACAATGACACGTGACCTGCCACACCAGAGCCTCGCCATGATGAAAACACATCAACCATAACAATGACACGTGACCTGCCAGACCAGAGCCTCGCCATAATGGCAACACATCAACCACAACAATGACACGTGACCTGCCAGACCAGAGCCTCGCCATGATGGCAACAAATCAACCACACCAATGACACGTGACCTGCCAGACCAGAGCCTCGCCATGATGGCAACACATCAACCACAACAATGATTGATGACCTGCCACACCAGAGCCTCGCAATGATGGCAACACATCAACCACAACAATGACACGTGACCTGCCACACCAGAGCCTCGCCATGATGAAAACACATCAACCATAACAATGACACGTGACCTGCCAGACCAGAGCCTCGCCATAATGGCAACACATCAACCACAACAATGACACGTGACCTGCCAGACCAGAGCCTCGCCATGATGGCAACAAATCAACCACACCAATGACACGTGACCTGCCAGACCAGAGCCTCGCCATGATGGCAACACATCAACCACAACAATGATTGATGACCTGCCACACCAGAGCCTCGCCATGATGGCAACACATCAACCACAACAATGACACGTGACCTGCCAGACCAGAGCCTCGCCATGATGGCAACACATCAACCATAACAATGACATGTGACCTGCCACACCAGAGCCTCGCCATGATGGCAACACATCAACCATAACAATGACACGTGACCTGCCAGACCAGAGCCTCGCCATGATGGCACACATCAACCACAACAATGACACGTGACCTGCCAGACCAGAGCCTCGCCATGATGGCAACACATCAACCACAACAATGACACGTGACCTGCCACACCAGAGCCTCGCCATGATGGCAACACATCAACCATAACAATGACACGTGACCTGCCAGACCAGAGCCTCGCCATGATGGCAACACATCAACCACAACAATGACACGTGACCTGCCAGACCAGAGCCTCGCCATGATGGCAACAAATCAACCACAACAATGACACGTGACCTGCCACACCAGAGCCTCGCCATGATGGCAACACATCAACCATAACAATGACACGTGACCTGCCACACCAGAGCCTCGCCATGATGGCAACACATCAACCACAACAATGACACGTGACCTGCCAGACCAGAGCCTCGCCATGATGGCAACACATCAACCACAACAATAACACGTGACCTGCCAGACCAGAGCCTCGCCATGATGGCAACACATCAACCACAACAATAACACGTGACCTGCCAGACCAGAGCCTCGCCATGATGGCAACACATCAACCACAACAATGACACGTGACCTGCCACACCAGAGCCTCGCCATGATGGCAACACATCAACCACAACAATGACACGTGACCTGCCACACCAGAGCCTCGCCATGATGGCAACACATCAACCACAACAATGACACGTGACGTGCCACACCAGAGCCTCGCCATGATGGCAACACATCAACCACAACAATGACACGTGACCTGCCAGACCAGAGCCTCGCCATGATGGCAACACATCAACCATAACAATGACATGTGACCTGCCACACCAGAGCCTCGCCATGATGGCAACACATCAACCATAACAATGACACGTGACCTGCCAGACCAGAGCCTCGCCATGATGGCAACACATCAACCACAACAATGACACGTGACCTGCCACACCAGAGCCTCGCCATGATGGCAACACATCAACCACAACAATGACACGTGACCTGCCAGACCAGAGCCTCGCCATGATGGCAACACATCAACCACAACAATGACACGTGACCTGCCAGACCAGAAAATGACTTCACTTTCACTCTGGACAGACAACGGTGTAAAGTCTGTGTTGAGGATGAAAGTGACTTACAAGACAGTACTTTAACCACAAAGTGCCTCCAGTTTCTCTTGTCTTCCTTTCAGATTCAGTCCCTCATCCAAGGCTGAGGGACTGATTACCTCATCTTTTGTATATAGTTCTACATTCTTCACATTATATCCTTGCACTGATAAAGCCACTGAATGGCGAAACGTCTACAATAAAGATACCCAGATGCTGCACATGTGTAATTCCTCATCCTATAGCATTATATACCATTTATATACAATAAGTGGTGAGATGATTAATGGGCGAGTATAACCTATCAAGATTCAAGATGATTTATTTCTCTGTAAAAATTACAATGTGTCTTTTACATATAAAGACAATAATTACAAAGATGGCCGTTAGCACGCCTAGCATGCCTATACTAGTTCTTAATCTATATTACAAATTACATATGAATACAAATTTCAAATGATTAAATAGATTTACAATAGTGAGGTAGTTCAGGATAACTAGATTGTATTACAAATTACAAATGAGTACAAATTTCAAATGATTAAATAGATTTACAATAGTGAGGTTGTTCAGAATATTTAGATTGTAAAGAAAAATAGTAATAAGAATGGTTTTGTCTTGGCATGTGACACAGTTTCTATTAAAGTTCAAATATTGGAGTAAATCAGGCAAACTTAAGACTAGTTTCAGATTTATTAGACAATAACTATATTCGGGATTTTATGTTTACTGTCCTTTGGATCAGTGTTGGTGTAGATGAAGAGGATGTGTGTGTGTGTGTTTAGGTGATGGTGGGGTGTGTTAGTGAGATAAGATGTTTTTTGATGATAGTGTTGAAAATGGTGGCTGAGTCTGCAGTTTGGGAGTTTTCAGGTAGGGAGTTCCAGATTTTAGGACCTTTAATGTACATTGAACGTTTGTATAGATTTAGCCGGACACAGGGAATGTCAGAGATTTTTGTGTCTGGTATTGTGTCTACCGGTACATAGTAACGTATTTTGGAGAGGATCCCAACCGTTTTGGATACTTTTTTTGCTATGTGGATGATATGGGTGCTGAAATTCAGGTTGCTCTCCAGGTGTAGGCCCAGGAATTTGCCCTCATTGTGTTTAGCAATAGGAGTGTTGTCAATCATTATGTTCAGTTGTGCAACACTTGTTCTGTTACCAAACATAATGTAGAAGGTTTTGTCAGTGTTAAGTGTAATTTTGTTGGCTGTCATCCAGGTTAATATTTTTAGTAGCTCTTCATTAACAATGGTGTTGAGTGAGGCAAAATTTGGGTGGGAGATGACATAAGTCGTATCATCAGCAAAGAGAATCGGTTTCAGGTGTTGGGATACGTTGGGAAGATCATTGATGTATAGGAGGAAGAGCAGGGGACCAAGGACACTTCCCTGTGGTACTCCAATATCAAGTGGTCGTGTAGATAAAGTTAAGTATATACAAGCTCAGACGGAGACAAATGGTATACACTACTGACATGATGGAAAAAAAGACAAATACAGTATAATACGATGCTTTATTGACAACGTTTCGCCCAACATAGTGGCTTTATCAAGTAACATATATAACGAACGTAGTGATGCAAAAAGTCAAGTGAGGAATGTTGAAGTTGAATTCTGTGTAGACTAATGACAGGTTGGACAAATATATGACTGAGAAGTGGTTGAATTTGAGAAGAACCTGCCCAACATGGGCCAGTAGGCCTCCATGCTAGTGATGTATCGGATATTTGCATCCGCATCCGCATCTGCGGAACATCCGCACAATTTCTTACATCCGTATCCGCATCCGTATTTCACAGCAAACAGATATCCGTATATACATCCGCATTCGAAATCCTCGGAACATCCGCACAATTTCTTACATTCGCATCCGTAAAATGAGTAAGACATCCGTATGCACATCCGCATACCGGATATCTAAATTTTTCACATCCGATACAGGCCATGCTATGGCCTGTTGCTATGTAGGATAACGACGAAGAGGTTTCCTGGCAAGTGGCTCTGCTATGTTGTAGATTATTATTATTATAATCAAATAGAAGCGCTAAACCACAGGGGTTATACAGCGCTATGTTGTAGAAGCCATTGTTCTGATTGAAATTGTTGGCTATGCAGATGTGTGATGATTGCAAGACTCTGCGTGTTTTCATCCTTGGCGATGAGTCTTTGTAATTAATTAATTGGTTGTGGGAGTTTCAATGTAAAACACAGGTGTTCTTAAAGTCGGAGATCTGCTGGCGTAGTGGTGCTCAGAAATCCGTGTTTGGAGGTCTCTGGATGTTTCAGCCACATAACTGGTTTCAGTCGTTGCAAGGGATTTATAACCTCGGCAGCGGACTGAAACTGTTGGTGTCCCTTACTGATGATGTCTCTGACTGTAGTGGATACAGTGATAGTTACTTGGAATGCGATGTTGGAGACGTGTTTGATAATGGAGTTGGTATGGAGGACTATGTATCTTTTTTCGGTGGTATCACGTCTTGGTAAGTGGATGTTATGTGCACGGCGTCTTCAACCTCTTGACTGATGAAGAGACGTGCATAGTGAAGCTTAGAGAAAATACTTGTTCGATGAAAGCTTTCTTCAAGGAATTCACTATTGCAGATACGGACTGCACGTAGGAAGAAGCCTATGATTACGCCACATTTAGTTTTGGTATCGAGGTGTGAGTAGAGAAGATCATGTTGGTTGGTCGGTTTGTGGTAGACTTTAAAACGAAGCTCGTGGTCAACTTTGTAGAGAAGAACATCAAGGAGAGGAAGAGTGTCATCGACTTTTTCGATGGAAAATTGGATTAAGGGGTCGACCTGGTTGAGCTTGTGTTGGAGTGCAAGTACACTGAGTCTCCCAGGAGTTATGATGACTATGTCGTGAACATAACGGAGCTAGGTCACTGACGAGGTAATAAAAGAGGAAAACCGCTTATCTTCGAGGTGTTCCATGTATAGATTCGTCAGTACAGCACTAAGTGGAGAACCCATGGACTGTCCAAAAGTCTGTTGAAAAAGATAATTTTCAAAATAGATACAAGTAAAACCAAGACACAGTTCAACAAGGTTCATGAAATCGCTGGCTGGGACAGGAAGGTCGAGGAAATCTTAATTTTTTGTGTGTGCAAGAGATCGATGGTTTGCGTTGTGGGCACCTTGATAAATAGGGATGTCACGTCTAGGCTGGAGTTTCTTGTTCTTTACGTTAATGTTGCGAATGAGGTTAAGGATATCACCAGAGCATTGTGCCTAAGAGTTTAGATAGGTGTTTTGTTAGAATCAGAGAGTTGGTGGGGGACACAACCCATTCCAGAGGAGAAGGGTCTCACTGGAAGTCCTCCATTGTGAGTCTTCAGCAAGCCTAGCAGGGTCTGCGGCTGATGTGTATGAGTTTCTTTTCTTATTATGAGTTCTGCAGAATGTGGCGAGTCTTGCATAGAAACGTTTTGGTTAGGTTGTTCACCTGGCTTGTTATGACGTGATAAAGTTTACTGCGGGTGAAACGTTGTCAATAAAGGATCGGATACAAATGCATTTGTATATCTTTTTCCATATACACACTCGGATATATACGACTCTCAGTGTATATATCCTATGTAATAAGTTTACACAATACATCTTCAGAAAATAATAAGACCTTTATACAGCTGCTTGTAATGAAAGGCTCTTAATAACGCTCATCGTGAGTAAGTTTGTGATGTTCTCTAAGCTTTCAGTTTCACTTGGTACGTAAAATGAAGCAGTAGCATTTTTCCGTAGAGAGTACAAGTGTATTGAAGAGTATCATCACTGGTTTGGCATCACTTGTTTTGAAGGTTCTTGTTCTCCATCTATCATTTTCCTCACAGCTGTGATGGTAACACTATTGTGTTCCTTGAACCTAAACTGTGTCGTTTGAGTAAACAAACAAACACACACACACACACACGCAAGCACACAAACACACACACAACAAACACATACACATACACGAACGCATATACAACAGGCCTAGTGTCTAATCGACATGTGCCTAGGACAAAATAGTAACTAACACACACGCACTTGGTAGAGGTATACACCATACACACACACACACACAGATAGTGGAGGTAAACACTATACACAGACTCGCGAAATCGTAACAACACGAATGTAAAGACTCGTGCAACAAACAGGTATTCGAACCCATGGCGAACCAATCCTAAAAACAGCAGTCAGAGTCGGTGCCAGGAACTATGGGCACATATGCAAAATCTGGGTATCTTTAATCTGAAGACATTTCGTCCGCCAGTGGCTTCATCAATTCAAAACAGAGGTTATTTGAAGGTGTTAAACTGGTGACAGTAGAAGACTCTGACCCAACTCTTAGGCACAACCATAGCGGGTCCCGCCCAGAGTGACCATGTCTTTAACTGCTGCACCTCATCTGACTCCCATGTAAGAGACTATCTTCCAGCCTATGCTTTACATTCATCAAGACTGTCGTGGTGAACACCTTCATCTAGCCTGAGGGACTCATTACCTTGTCATCTACTAACTCCAGTTTCAACACTTTCAAATAGCCTGTGTACTGAGGGTTGCACATGTGTCCTATTCATCACCTTGTCTATACTACTATTATAGTGGTTAAACTATTGTAAGTTACATCATAGGCTGGACTAGGCGTCTGCACAAGTCTCCTTGCATCTGCTGCCACTGTTCACCTAGCAGTAAATAGATGTGGGTGGCATCCTGTGAAAGAGGTCAGATGGTAATGATAATAATGAATACGGAGAACCATGAACACTGCTCTGTTCATGTAGCTACAAATATATCATCAGATAACACGAAGACTCAACACCACCATCTTACCATCACCAGCACTAGTACCATGACGATCATCAATCCCATCACGACGACCACCACCACCACTATACCACCAACCCCCAAAATCACGACGACCACCAACCCCAACACGACGACAACCACCACCAGACCACCACAACACTTGAAGACCATGATAAGACAAAGTCTGACCTGTGCTCCACCTACCGACACTGCTACACGTCTCTTGCGTTTTGAAGTTACTGCACTACCCACTTTAATATCTTTAATATACACTTCATACCCATCCTGAGAGTGGTAGTCCTTACTGTTATTGTAGTCTCATCCTTACTGTTATTGTAGTCCCCTCCTTACTGTTATTGTAGTCTCCTCCTTACTATTATTGTAGTCTCCTCCTTACTATTATTGTAGTCTCCTCCTTACTATTATTGTAGTCTCCTCCTTACTATTATTGTAGTCTTCTCCTTACTATTATTGTAGTCTCCTCCTTACTATTATTGTAGTCTCCTCCTTACTGTTATTATAGTCTCATCCTTATTGTTATTGTAGTCTCCTTCCCACTTTTATTGTAGTTTCTTCGTTACTCTTATTCCTGAAGTGGAAAACGTAAAGAGAACTTTCACTGCCCGTATACACTCAAACATCTAAACTACTAGGAACTTCTTAGGTCCATTCAAGTGTATTTATTGGAAAGTAGGTGAGAAAGGTACATCATAATTTACACCAGGAAAATCTTAAGAGAGATTGGTCCAAACCTGCGCACCGAAATCATTTCGTGTGAAAGCAAGAGATTTGGCAGATGGTGCAATGGTACCTCCAATAACAAGCAGGGGCGCAAAAAGTACACCGAGAGAACTCGTTGAGTGTTAGAAGTCCCCGACTCTTCAACGCCTTCCATGTTTAAGAAAAATTATCAATAAACCTTTGGCGGTCTTCAAGAGGGAACTTAACAAGTTCCTCAAATCAGTTCCCGACCAGCCGGGCTGTGGTTCGTACACTGGACTCCGTGCAGCCAGCAGTAACAGCCTGGTTGATAAGGTCTTGATGATCAAGGCTTGATCCACCGGGAGGCATATTCTGGGACAGGGCAGTCGTCCCAGTTTGGTATCTTTTATTTCCCCAAAAAAGTTCGCCTACAAAGCAGGCTTCATCAGTCGAAAACAGATGACAAACGGAGACTGTAGAAGCGGTGGAGTGGTAAAGAAGATGTGATCAATCCATCAACCTTGAAGCAGTGTGAGCCGATCAGTCCCTTAGTCCCTCACATCTCCAGGTTAGGGACTGACCACCGCAAAATAATTCTTTAAGTTTGATGGACTGATCACATCATTATTACCTCTCCACAGCTTCTACAGTCTCCATATTTGTCACCTTTGTATTCGACTGTTCAAGCCTACTCTGTAGAAGCAACTTTTCGGAAATAAAGATATTTGACTGTTGCACATACGTCTCACTCAAAGAAAAATAAGAGTAGCACACTCAACATTGATATTACACGCTACTCGACACAACAACAACAACAGTGTTAGTGGATCAGCTGAGCGACCACGTGGCTCCTAAAGTCAACATAAACAGAAGCCCATATTCTGTGAGCAGCGCTCAAGGTGAAGACTGTCGCTCAAGTACCTCAGTCTCTCTCGAACAACAAGTGCAACTTGTCGAGAGAGAGAGTAGCGTAAACGTGGTGTTACCATAACAACCTTAAACTTGTAGTCAATGTTACCATAAGAACCTTAAACTTGTAGTCAATGTTACCATAAGAACCTTAAACTTGTAGTGTTACCATAACCTTAAACTTGTAGTGTTACCATAACAACCTTAAACTTGTAGTCAATGTTACCATAACAACCTTAAACATGTAGTGTTACCATAACCTTAAACATGTAGTGTTACCATAACCTTAAACATGTAGTGTTACCATAACCTTAAACATGTAGTGTTACCATAACCTTAAACATGTAGTGTTACCATAACCTTAAACATGTAGTGTTACCATAACCTTAAACATGTAGTGTTACCATAACCTTAAACATGTAGTGTTAACCTTAACATAGTACCTAACCTTAAACATGTAGTGTTACCATAACCTTAAACATGTAGTGTTACCATAACCTTAAACATGTAGTGTTACCATAACCTTAAACATGTAGTGTTACCATAACCTTAAACTTGCAGTGTTACCATAACAACCTTAAACTTGTAGTGTTACCATAACCTTAAACTTGTAGTGTTACCATAACCTTAAACTTGTAGTGTTACCATAACAACCTTAAACTTGTAGTGTTACCATAACAACCTTAAACTTGTAGTCAATGTTACCATAACCTTAAACTTGTAGTGTTACCATAACAAAATTAAAGTTGTAGTCAATGCTACCATAACAAGCTTAAAATTGTAGTCAGTGCTACCATAAACAGCCTTAAACTATACCTTCGTTGTGTTGTAACCTGGTTGATTAGACCTTGATCCACCAGGAGGCCTGGTTGATTAGACCTTGATTCACCAGGAGGCCTGGTTGATTAGACCTTGATCCACCAAGAGGCCTGGTTGATTAGACCTTGATTCACCAGGAGGCCTGGTTGATTAGACCTTGATCCACCAGGAGGCCTGGTTGATTAGAGTTTGATCCACCAGCAGGCCTGGTTGATTAGACCTTGATCCACCAGGAGGCCTGGCCTGGGACCGGGCCGCGGGGGCGTTGACCCCCGAAATTGACTCCCAGAAACATCGCATATCTTCCCCAGTTCGTGTAAGTGGTGTTTATCCAATTTACCTTCGTTCATTTTTGCATGGTCGAAATACTATAAAAAAAATAATAGTTATTTTTAGTTATAAATAACCTAAAATAAAACAAGTGTTTTACGTCTGGTAGCTCGGAGATCGATGTTAAATATGTTTGATCGTATGTTTTGTAGCAAATGTTAAGTTGGAGGATGTGTTGAACGTTACTGTTCATCATTCCGGTCTTTAGTAACAGACGTCTTTCAAGCGGTCTCTTTTAGATCTATATACATATTTTATAACCTATTATTCCTGGATGTGAGGGTTCACTGTAATGGTTCACTAGTGTGATGGTTCAATGTAATGGTTCACTAGTGTGATGGTTCACTGTGGAGGATCTTCAATAATTATCTCTATTCAGAGGTCATAGCAACAATAAAAGTTGCTTCCTTCGCTGATTTAAGACGCAAACAAAGACATACATGCAAACGAAGCCACTAGAGGATGGAAAACTCTTGCTCTAGGCTTATCGCACTTCCCTGCTTCACCAGGAGCTATGAAACGCTGCAAGAGTTGCAACAGGTAGGCTGAGAGGAAAGATTCTCTCAGAGATACGAAAGTGTGTCTGGCACACGACCAACTGTATAGCTCCTGATGAAGCATGGAAGTGCGAAAGGCCTATATCTAATGTTTTCCATCTTCTGACTCTAGAAGTAATTTTTGGAACGCTCTCTGCAAAACCCTAAGCAACTTTCTTTTATATCTACATTAAAGAAACACACTAACCATTCAAAACTATCCGTCACCTGTTGCCAGGTCCCATGCATCCATCTCTCCCGCTCTTCTCACTTTCATATGATTTACTACCTCACCCACTTCTGGATCTTCCATTTTCTACTAGCAAATCCTGCTCTTCCTTGCTCCCTGCCGCCCGATTCCCTGCACTCGTCCTTTTCTAACCCCCCTGCTGCCGTCCCCCTGGCCCCACTGCAGCCCTTCCCTCCTCGGTGTATTGTACTGCAGGCGACTGCAAATGCAAATCACTGAGTGCAAAGTTTGCACACGCCGAAACCTTTTGTTACGAGGACAAACACAGCACCAGCACCTGACGTCCATCTGGCGTCGTAGCTTTGTCTGGGGAAGGGTCTTCCTGGTCGACCACCCCCCATCCTTCCAAACCCCGTCCTCACCTATTCTCCTCACACTTAGCACACCTATCCAATTGTTCTACTTAAGGTGGATGGTCGGTAATGTTGTTGTACTGGCGGCTAATGCAGGAGCACCTGTCCATACGTCGATGCAGGAGCACCTGTCCATACGTCGATGCAGGAGCACCTGTCCATACGTCGATGCAGGAGCACCTGTCCATACGTCGATGCAGGAGCACCTGTCCATACGTCGATGCAGGAGCACCTGTCCATACGTCGATGCAGGAGCACCTGTCCATACGTCGATGCAGGAACACCTGTCCATACGTCGATGCAGGAGCACCTGTCCATACGTCGATGCAGGAACACCT
Organism: Cherax destructor; assembly: GCA_009830355.1. NCBI lineage: Eukaryota > Metazoa > Arthropoda > Malacostraca > Decapoda > Parastacidae > Cherax > Cherax destructor. Next base: position 151,360 of record WNWK01001816.1, read on the forward strand.
GTCTATACGTCGATGCAGGAACACCTGTCTATACGTCGATGCAGGAACACCTGTCTATACGTCGATGCAGGAACACCTGTCCATACGTCGATGCAGGAACACCTGTCTATACGTCGATGCAGGAACACCTGTCTATACGTCGATGCAGGAGCACCTGTCCATACGTCGATGCAGGAACACCTGTCTATACGTCGATGCAGGAACACCTGTCTATACGTCGATGCAGGAACACCTGTCTATACGTCGATGCAGGAACACCTGTCCATACGTCGATGCAGGAACACCTGTCCATACGTCGATGCAGGAACACCTGTCTATACGTCGATGCAGGAGCACCTGTCCATACGTCGATGCAGGAACACCTGTCCATACGTCGATGCAGGAACACCTGTCCATACGTCGATGCAGGAGCACCTGTCCATACGTCGATGCAGGAACACCTGTCCATACGTCGATGCAGGAACACCTGTCATACGTCGATGCAGGAACACCTGTCTATACGTCGATGCAGGAGCACCTGTCCATACGTCGATGCAGGAACACCTGTCATACGTCGATGCAGGAACACCTGTCCATACGTCGATGCAGGAGCACCTGTCCATACGTCGATGCAGGAGCACCTGTCCATACGTCGATGCAGGAGCACCTGTCCATACGTCGATGCAGGAACACCTGTCCATACGTCGATGCAGGAGCACCTGTCCATACGTCGATGCAGGAACACCTGTCCATACGTCGATGCAGGAACACCTGTCCATACGTCGATGCAGGAACACCTGTCCATACGTCGATGCAGGAACACCTGTCTATACGTCGATGCAGGAACACCTGTCCATACGTCGATGCAGGAGCACCTGTCCATACGTCGATGCAGGAGCACCTGTCCATACGTCGATGCAGGAACACCTATCCATACGTCGATGCAGGAACACCTGTCCATACGTCGATGCAGGAGCACCTGTCCATACGTCGATGCAGGAACACCTGTCTATACGTCGATGCAGGAGCACCTGTCCATACGTCGATGCAGGAACACCTGTCTATACGTCGATGCAGGAACACCTGTCTATACGTCGATGCAGGAACACCTGTCTATACGTCGATGCAGGAACACCTGTCCATACGTCGATGCAGGAACACCTGTCTATACGTCGATGCAGGAACACCTGTCTATACGTCGATGCAGGAACACCTGTCTATACGTCGATGCAGGAACACCTGTCTATACGTCGATGCAGGAACACCTGTCCATACGTCGATGCAGGAACACCTGTCCATACGTCGATGCAGGAGCACCTGTCCATACGTCGATGCAGGACCACCTGTCCATACGTCGATGCAGGAGCATCTGTCCATACGTCGATGCAGGAACACCTGTCCATACGTCGATGCAGGAACACCTGTCCATAAGACAGTGTTAGAATACTCGTCTATTGGTCGGCGGAATAGCCCACAGATTACACCCGGAAGACTCGTCTATAGGTTAGTGTTGAAAGACTCGTTCACATGTCGACATTACAGTCACCCAGAGGGTGATGCCGTAAAGAAAGGCACTGACCTGTTATCAGTTATTACACTCACCCACAGGGTGATGCCGTAAAGCAAGGCACTGACCTGTTATCAGTTATTACACTCACCCACAGGGTGATGCAAGACACTGACCTGTTATCAGTTATTACACTCACCCACAGGGTGATGCCGTAAAGCAAGGCACTGACCTGTTATCAGTTATTACACTCACCCACAGGGTGATGCAAGGCACTGACCTGTTATCAGTTATTACACTCACCCACAGGGTGATGCAAGGCACTGACCTGTTATCAGTTATTACACTCACCCACAGGGTGATGCAAGACACTGACCTGTTATCAGTTATTACACTCACCCACAGGGTGATGCAAGACACTGACCTGTTATCAGTTATTACACTCACCCACAGGGTGATGCAAGGCACTGACCTGTTATCAGTTATTACACTCACCCACAGGGTGATGCCGTAAAGCAAGGCACTGACCTGTTATCAGTTATTACACTCACCCACAGGGTGATGCAAGGCACTGACCTGTTATCAGTTATTGCACTCACCCACAGGGTGATGCAAGACACTGACCTGTTATCAGTTATTACACTCACCCACAGGGTGATGCAAGACACTGACCTGTTATCAGTTATTACACTCACCCACAGGGTGATGCAAGACACTGACCTGTTATCAGTTATTACACTCACCCACAGGGTGATGCAAGACACTGACCTGTTATCAGTTATTACACTCACCCACAGGGTGATGCAAGACACTGACCTGTTATCAGTTATTACACTCACCCACAGGGTGATGCAAGACACTGACCTGTTATCAGTTATTACACTCACCCACAGGGTGATGCAAGACACTGACCTGTTATCAGTTATTACACTACCCACAGGGTGATGCAAGACACTGACCTGTTATCAGTTATTACACTCACCCACAGGGTGATGCAAGACACTGACCTGTTATCAGTTATTACACTCACCCACAGGGTGATGCAAGACACTGACCTGTTATCAGTTATTACACTCACCCACAGGGTGATGCAAGACACTGACCTGTTATCAGTTATTACACTCACCCACAGGGTGATGCAAGACACTGACCTGTTATCAGTTATTACACTCACCCACAGGGTGATGCAAGACACTGACCAGTTATCAGTTATTACACTCACCCACAGGGTGATGCAAGACACTGACCTGTTATCAGTTATTACACTCACCCACAGGGTGATGCAAGACACTGACCTGTTATTACACTCACCCACAGGGTGATGCAAGGCACTGACCTGTTATCAGTTATTACACTCACCCACAGGGTGATGCAAGACACTGACCTGTTATTACACTCACCCACAGGGTGATGCAAGACACTGACCTGTTATCAGTTATTACACTCACCCACAGGGTGATGCAAGACACTGACCTGTTATTACACTCACCCACAGGGTGATGCAAGACACTGACCTGTTATCAGTTATTACACTCACCCACAGGGTGATGCAAGACACTGACCTGTTATTACACTCACCCACAGGGTGATGCAAGGCACTGACCTGTTATCAGTTATTACACTCACCCACAGGGTGATGCAAGACACTGACCTGTTATCAGTTATTACACTCACCCACAGGGTGATGCAAGACACTGACCTGTTATCAGTTATTACACTCACCCACAGGGTGATGCAAGACACTGACCTGTTATCAGTTATTACACTCACCCACAGGGTGATGCAAGACACTGACCTGTTATCAGTTATTACACTCACCCACAGGGTGATGCAAGACACTGACCTGTTATCAGTTATTACACTCACCCACAGGGTGATGCAAGACACTGACCTGTTATCAGTTATTACACTCACCCACAGGGTGATGCAAGACAATGACCTGTTATCAGTTTTCATCCTCATGTTCAGAGCAGATGTATACAAACAACAGTCTCGTGCCAATCTTTTGTACATAACAAAAAAGTGTAAAAGTTTCCTCAGGGGAATAAAAAGACAACAATCAGATATGACAGAAAATTCGCAGCGGCCGAGCAACATGAAATGTTATTCAGCGGTTACAAATTACACATATAATTAAAAAAAAAATCAAAAGTACAGGATTCAAAATGCCATCAAATCTGTTCATCAAACAATGGAAACAAGTAAAAGATGAAGGAATATTCACGACAGATCATATGAAACAAATGTAGCCATGGAAAAGAATGCAGTTAGGGTGAATATTGAGAACTTTAAGACAAGAGACGCCAGGCCAGCGATGACGTATTTGAAAGAGCTTGTGTTCTTTTGTTTAAAATACCACCTGCCTATCTGATACATATCAGGCCATCATGGAGTATACAGCCTTAGTGTGGAGCCTCAGCCTGACCAAAACTAAAAGGTTCAAATGCTTGCTCCCACAGCTAGGAGGTGTATACTAAGGAGTAGAGATTCTTGGATTATGAAACCTGTTGACCTTGGAGGACTCAATACTAAAATTACGACGTACAACATACTAGGATGAAAATTAGACACATGTGCAACATCTGGAGTTGGGAGTGTACAGCACCTACGATGCTGTACACTCCAAGGCTGATGGACTGATTACCTCATCTTTTGTATATAGTCCTACTGTCTTCTAGTTTTGTTCTAGAACCTGTATTGATAAAGCCACTGGGTGGCGAAACGTCTACAATAAAGATACCCAGATGTTGCACATGTGTCTAATTTTCATCGTGTGGGTATTGTAGAGCATCTAGGATGCACTGGAAGACAAGCAAAAGTTACGTGAGTGAGTCCAACAAGAGTTATCATGGTGTAGCAGCAAATAACTGAGTGAAATGGGAATAACTGGAAAAGTAGGCAGATGGGTATTTAACTTACTAACAAATAACACCATATTGTCCTTTCAGACGATGCCAGAATTTGTATGAAAGTGGCATCCATTGTGGGCACAGCAAATCTCCAAGCTGATGTAAAGCAAATCTTCCAGAGAACCACAGAAAAAATACTGTGTGATGTTCAACAAGGACAAATTTCCGTCACTCCGCTATGCAAAAATTGGGGCTCCCCAGCACGAGGCTCTCCAGCACGAGGCTTCCCAGCACGAGGCTCTCTTGCATGTAGCTCCCAGCACGAGGCTTCCCAGCACGAAGCTCTCTACCACGAGGCTCCCCAGCACGAGGCTCTCTAGCACGAGGCTCCCCAGCACGAGGCTCTCTAGCACGAGGCTTCCCAGCACGAGGCTCTCTAGCACGAGGCTCCCCAGCACGAGGCTCTCTAGCACGAGGCTCCCCAGCACGAGGCTCTCTAGCACGAGGCTCCCCAGCACGAGGCTCTCTAGCACGAGGCTCCCCAGCACGAGGCTCTCTAGCACGAGGCTCCCCAGCACGAGGCTCCCCAGCACGAGGCTCTCTAGCACGAGGCTTCCCAGCACGAGGCTTCCCAGCACGAGGCTCTCTAGCATGTAGCTCCCCAGCACGAGGCTCTCTAGCATGTAGCTCCCCAGCACGAGGCTCTCTAGCATGTAGCTCCCCAGCACGAGGCTCTCTAGCATGAAGCTCCCGGCACGAGGCTCTCTAGCATGTAGCTCCCCAGCACGAGGCTCTCTAGCATGTAGCTCCCAGCACGAGGCTCTCTAGCATGTAGCTCCCAGTATGAGGCTCTCTAGCATGAGCTCCCAGATCGAGGCTCTCTAGCATGAGCTCCCAGATGAGGCTCTCTAGCATGAGCTCCCGCAGAGGCTCTCTAGCATGTAGGCTCCCCAGCACCGAGGCTCTCTAGCATGAGCTTCCCAGATGAGGCTCTCTAGCATGAGCTCCCGGAGAGGCTCTCAGCATGAGCTCCAGAGAGGCCTCTAGCATGTAGCTCCCAGATGAGGCTCTCAGCATGAGCTCCGATGAGGCTCTCTAGCATGTAGCTCCAGGCTATGAGGCTCTAGCATGAGCTCCCGGCACGAGGCTCTCTAGCATGAGCTCCCAGCAGAGGCTCTCTAGCATGAGCTTCCCGCATGAGGCTCTCTAGCATGCAGCTTCCCAGTATGAGGCTCTCTAGCATCAGCTTCCCAGATGAGGCTCTCTAGCATGCAGCTTCCCAGTATGAGGCTCTCTAGCATGAGCTTCCCAGTATGAGGCTCTCTAGCATGCAGCTTCCCAGTAAGGTCCTAGTGACTCCCAGTATGGGCTCTCTAGCATGCAGCTCCCAGTATGAGGTCTCTAGCATGCAGCTCCCAGTATGAGGCTCTCTAGCATGCAGCTTCCAGTATGGGTCTCTAGCATGCAGCTCCCAGTATGAGGCTCTCTAGCATGCAGCTTCCCAGTATGAGGCTCTCTAGCATGCAGCTTCCCAGATGAGGCTCTCTAGCATGAGCTCCCCGTAGAGGCTCTCTAGCATGAGCTCCCAGTATGAGGCTCTCAGCATGCAGCTTCCCAGTATGAGGCTCTCTAGCATGCAGCTTCCCAGTATGAGGCTCTCTAGCATGAAGCTACCCAGTATGAGGCTCTCTAGCATGCAGCTTCCCAGTATGAGGCTCTCTAGCATGCAGCTTCCCAGTATGAGGCTCTCTAGCATGCAGCTTCCCAGTATGAGGCTCTCTAGCATGCAGCTTCCCAGTATGAGGCTCTCTAGCATGTAGGTCCCCAGTATGAGGCTCTCTAGCATGCAGCTTCCCAGTATGAGGCTCTCTAGCATGCATGATTGCATGGTCCCAGTATGAGGCTCTCTAGCATGCAGCTTCCCAGTATGAGGCTCTCTAGCATGCAGCTTCCCAGTATGAGGCTCTCTAGCATGCAGCTTTCCAGTATGAGGCTCTCTAGCATGCAGCTTCCCAGTATGAGGCTCTCTAGCATGCAGCTTCCCAGTATGAGGCTCTCTAGCATGCAGCTTCCCAGTATGAGGCTCTCTAGCATGCAGCTTCCCAGTATGAGGCTCTCTAGCATGCAGCTTCCCAGTATGAGGCTCTCTAGCATGCAGCTTCCCAGTATGAGGCTCTCTAGCATGCAGCTTCCCAGTATGAGGCTCTCTAGCATGCAGCTTCCCAGTATGAGGCTCTCTAGCATGCAGCTTCCCAGTATGAGGCTCTCTAGCATGCAGCTTCCCAGTATGAGGCTCTCTAGCATGCAGCTTCCCAGTATGAGGCTCTCTAGCATGCAGCTTCCCAGTATGAGGCTCTCTAGCATGCAGCTTCCCAGTATGAGGCTCTCTAGCATGCAGCTTCCCAGTATGAGGCTCTCTAGCATGCAGCTTCCCAGTATGAGGCTCTCTAGCATGCAGCTTCCCAGTATGAGGCTCTAGCATGCAGCTTCCAGTATAGGCTCTCTAGCATGCAGCTTCCCAGTATGAGGCTCTCTAGCATGCAGCTTCCCAGTATGAGGCTCTCTAGCATGCAGCTTCCCAGTATGAGGTCTCTAGCATGCAGCTTCCCAGTATGAGGCTCTCTAGCATGCAGCTCCAGTATGAGGCTCTCTAGCATGAGTCCCAGTGAGGCTCTCTAGCATGCAGCTTCCCAGTATGAGCTCTTAGCATGAGGTCCCAGTATGAGGCTCTCTAGCATGCAGCTTCCCAGTATGAGGCTCTCTAGCATGCAGCTTCCCAGTATGAGGCTCTCTAGCATGCAGCTTCCCAGTATGAGGCTCTCTAGCATGCAGCTTCCCAGTATGGGCTCTCATCAGCTTCCATATGGGCTCTCTAGCATGTAGGTCCCCAGTATGAGGCTCTCAGCATGCAGCTTCCCAGTATGAGCTCTCTAGCATGCACTTCCCAGTATGAGGCTCTCTAGCATGTAGGTCCCAGTATGAGGCTCTCTAGCATGCAGCTTCCCAGTATGAGGCTCTCTAGCATGAGCTCCCCAGTATGAGGCTTCTAGCATGCAGCTTCCCAGTATGAGGCTCTCTAGCATGCAGCTTCCAGTATGAGGCTCTCTAGCATGCAGCTTCCCAGTATGAGGCTCTCTAGCATAGCTCCCGTATGAGGTCTCTAATCACTCGATAGGGGTTCTCTGATGAGCTTCCCAAGAGGTTTGCTCACTTCCGTATGAGCCTCTAGCATGTAGCTCCAGTTGAGGTCTCTAGCCTGCGCTTCACTGGCCGCTACTGGGTCCTCTCCCTGCGCCATGAGCTTTATCATACCTCTTCTTAAAGCTATGTATGGATCCTGCTCCACTACATCACTTCCCAAACTATTCCACTTCCCGACCACTCTGTGACTGAAGAAATACTTCCTAACATCCCTGTGATTCATCTGAGTCTTCAACTTCCAACTGTGTCCCCTTGTTGCTGTGTCCCATCTCTGGAACATTCTGTCTCTGTCAACTTTGTGTGTGTGTGAATTCTCGAAGTTGTTATGGTATTTGTGGATGTCGAGACACAGCTCCTGGCCCGACCTCTAAAACATTTGCTAGTGTCTGACCTGGCGAGCCTTGCTCGACATGTTTTTGCAACAATCACACAGATATAAAATACCAAACATATATACGAACGCAATATGAGGAGACGTTGAAGGAGCCAAATCTGACGACCCTGGCGGAGTGAAGGAGTGAAGGAGTGAAGGAGTGAAGGAGTGAAGAGAGTTGGTAGAGCAGATAGTGTCACACTGACTTAAGAACACTAGCATCAACGGCACACAGATGGAAGTTGAAGATGAACCGGAAAGATGGAGGGAAATATTTATTTAGTCTCGGGGTAGCAGGAACGATTTTTTTTATTTTTATTAGCATTGGCCGTTTTCCACCAAGGTAGGGTGACCCGAAAAAGAAGAAACACTTTTATCATCATTCATTCCATCACTGTCTTGCCAGAGGCGCGCCTACACTAGAGTGCAGGCACTGTACTTCCTTCCTCCACGACTCAAATTCGGCTAACCGGTTTCCATGAATCCTTTCATAAATGTTACTTTGCTCACACTCCAACAGCACATCGTCATAAAAACCATTTATCTCCACTCGCTCCTAACACGCTCACGCATGCTTGCTGGAAGTCCAAGCCCCTCGCACACAAAACTTCCTCTACCCCCTCCATCCAACCTTTCCTAGGACGACCCCTACCCCACCTTCCTTCCACTACAAATTCAAACCACCTCAACAACCCATCCTTTGCCCTCTGGATAATACTTTTAGAAACCTCACACCTCCTTATCATCTCTATGTTACGGATTCTCTGTATTATATTCACACCGCACACTGCCCTCAGACACAACACTGCCCTCAGACACAACACTGCCCTCAGACACAACACTGCCCTCAGACACAACACTGCCTCCACCCTTCTTGTTGCAATATTCACCGCTCATGCTTCACACCAATATAAGAGCGTTGGTACCACTATACTCCATATATTCTCCCTCTTCGCTTCCATGGATAACGTTCTTTGTCTCCACAGACTCCTCAATGCTCCACTCACCTTTTTCCCCTTTTCAATCTTATGATTCACCTCATCTTTCATAGGCCCATCTGCTGACAAGTCCACTCCAAAATACCTGAGTACATTCACTTCCTCCATATTCCCTCCCTCCAATCTGATATCCAATCTTGCACTACCTAAATTTGTTATTTTCATCACCTTGTTCTTTTCCTTTATTCACTTTTAATTCCCTTCTTTTACATACCCTTCCAAACTCATCCACCAACCTCTGCAACTTCTCTTCAGAATCTCCCAAGAGCACAGTGTCATCCGCAAAAAGCAAACTGCGACAACTCCCACTCTGTGTTAGATGTTGGACAGTACTTATTTAGTCTCAGCATAGCAGAAAAGTGGAATGAACTGAGTGGAAGTAATGGAGGCAAACTTTATGATGTCAGCGGAAACAAATCTGAGTATAAAGGCAGCGAATACGAGCAGACACACACACACACACACACACACACACACACGATGGACCAGGCAGAACTACAGAAGGATCTGGACAGGCTGCAAGCCTGGTCCAGCGATTGGCTCCTGGAGTTCAACCCCACCAAGTGCAAAGTCATGAAGAATGGGGAAGGGCAAAGAAGACCGCAGACGGAGTACAGTCTAGTGGGCCAGAGACTACAAACCTCAATCAAGGAAAAAGATCTTGGGGTGAGTATAACACCAGGCACATCTCCTGAGGCGCACATCAACCAAATAACTGCTGCAGCATACGGGCGCCTAGCAAACCTAAGAACAGCATTCCGACATCTTAATAAAGAATCGTTCAGGACCCTGTACACTGTGTACGTTATGCCCATACTGGAGTATGCAGCACCAGTTTGGAACCCACACCTAGCCAAGCACGTAAAGAAACTAGAGAAAGTGCAAAGGTTTGCAACAAGACTTGTCCCGGAGGTAAGGGGTATGTCCTACGAGGAGAGGTTAAGGGAAATCGACCTGACGACACTGGAGGACAGGAGAGATAGGGGGGACATGATAACGACATATAAAATACTAAGAGGAATTGACAAGGTGGACAGGGATAGAATGTTCCAGAGATGGGACACAGCAACAAGGGGACACAGTTGGAAGTTGAAGACTCAGATGAATCACAGGGATGTTAGGAAGTATTTCTTCAGTCACAGAGTTGTCAGGAAGTGGAATAGTTTGGGAAGTGATGTAGTGGAGGCAGAATCCATACATAGTTTTAAGAAGAGGTATGATAAAGCTCATGGCGCAGGGAGTGACCCAGTAGCGGCCAGTGAAGAGGCGGGGCCAGGAGCTATGACTCGACCCCTGCAACAACAACTAGGTGAGTACACACACACACACACGACAGACAAACTTACCTCAAAATAAAATGAGTTGACATTGCGTTAGGAATCTCATATTTGTATAAAAGGTGTTAGGGAAAACCTGGAGGAAATGTTGTGAGTCTTATGTCCAGAATAATACTGTGATGATGGCTACCCCGGCGATGAAGGAGGGATGGGGAGAGGAGGAGGAGGAGGAAGACGAGGAAGACGAGGAGGAGGAAGAAGAGGAAGACAAGGAGGAGGAGGAGGAGGAAGACGAGGAAGATGAAGACGAGAAGGGGGAGGAAGAAGCAGTGGAGGAAGATGATGCAAAGGATGAGGAAAGGAAGTAAGAGGAAGGAATGGGCAATTAGGAGTAGAAGAGGAGAAGGAGGATGAATTAAAGACAGAATGTTGATCAAAGAAGAAGAGTAGGTGAAAGTAAGGGATAAGAATGGAAATAACCAATAAATACAGCGACAATCAGCATAAAGAAACACAAGAATAATTTGTGATGACAAGCATGGCAACAATAAATGAAGAGGTAGCATGGGATGACCGATAGGAAAGGAAGGAAGAAAGGAAGGTAGGGAGGAAGGAAGGTAGGGAGGAAGGAAGGTAGGTAAGAAGGAAAGATGGATGGAAAGAGGGAAGGTAAGAATGATGGATGGATGGATGGAAAGAGGGAAAGGAGGATGGATGGATGACTGAACTGAAGGATGAATGGAAGGAAATGGAGTAACAGGTAAGATTAGGGTAAAGAATGACTGGTAGGGCAAGAAGAGGGAAGGAAGGAAGGAAGGAAGGAAGAAAGGAAGGAAGATATATACAAAGTTCAGGCCAAATAACTAGAAACCACAAAGGAATTTCTCGATAATGAGAGAGAGGGAGAGAGTAAGTACTCTCACTCACCTTTAACATGTACTACCTTCACTTCTGAACGTCGCCACAACTTGATCGATTATAATGTACGTCCTGCTCTTATCTCTCTCTCTCTCTCCCCTACACACATCCTCCCTCTGACAGTAATAACTATTACTTTGTTTTAGAAGTTATAAAGAAATGTGTATAAAATACGGAGGATAACATGATGTTCAAGAGCCGTTATGAACCAGATCTTCCAGTGAGCCAAAAGATAACATGATGTTCAAAGAGCGTAATGAACCAGATCTTCAGTGACCAAAGATAACATGATGTTCAAGAGCCGTTATGAACCAGATCTTCCAGTGAGCCAAAGATAACATGATGTTCAACGATCCGTTATAAACCAGATCTTCCACTGAGCCAAAGATAACATGATGTTCAAAGAGCCGTTATGAACCAGATCTTCCAGTGAGCCAAAGATAACATGATGTTCAAGACCGTTATGAACCAGATCTTCCAGTGAGCCAAAGATAACATGATGTTCAAGAGCCGTTATGAACCAGATCTTAAGTGAGCCAAGATAACATGATGTTCAAAGAGGCGTTATGAACCAGATCTTCCAGTGAGCCACAGATAACATGATGTTCAAAGAGCCGTTATGAACCAGATCTTCCAGTGAGCCACAGATAACATGATGTTCAAAGAGCCGTTATGAACCAGATCTTCCAGTGAGCCACAGATAACATGATGTTCAAAGAGCCGTTATGAACCAGATCTTCCAGTGAGCCAAAGATAACATGATGTTCAAAGAGCCGTTATGAACCAGATCTTCCAGTGAGCCAAAGATAACATGATGTTCAAAGAGCCGTTATGAACCAGATCTTCCAGTGAGCCAAAGATAACATGATGTTCAAAGAGCCGTTATGAACCAGATCTTCCAGTGAGCCAAAGATAACATGATGTTCAAAGAGCCGTTATGAACCAGATCTTCCAGTGAGCCACAGATAACATGATGTTCAAAGAGCCGTTATAAACCAGATCTTCCAGTGAGCCAAAGATAACATGATGTTCAAAGAGCCGTTATGAACCAGATCTTCCAGTGAGCCAAAGATAACATGATGTTCAAAGAGCCGTTATGAACCAGATCTTCCAGTGAGCCAAAGATAACATGATGTTCAAAGAGCCGTTATGAACCAGATCTTCCAGTGAGCCAAAGATAACATGATGTTCAACGAGACGTTATGAACCAGATCTTCCAGTGAACCACAGATAACATGATGTTCAACGAGACGTTATGAACCAATCTTCCAGTGAACCACATATAACATGATGTTCAACGAGACGTTATGAACCAGATCTTCCAGTGAACCACAGATAACATGATGTTCAACGAGACGTTATGAACCAGATCTTCCAGTGAACCACAGATAACATGATGTTCAAAGAGCCGTTATGAACCAGATCTTCCAGTGAACCACAGATAACATGATGTTCAACGAGACGTTATGAACCAGATCTTCCTGTGAACCACAGATAACATGTTCAACGAGACGTTATGAACCAATCTTCCAGTGAACCACATATAACATGATGTTCAACGAGACGTTATGAACCAGATCTTCCTGTGAACCACAGATAACATGATGTTCAACGAGACGTTATGAACCAGATCTTCCAATGAACCACAGATAACATGATGTTCAAAGAGCCGTTATGAACCAGATCTTCCAGTGAACCACAGATAACATGATGTTCAACGAGACGTTATGAACCAGATCTTCCAGTGAACCACAGATAACATGATGTTCAACGAGACGTTATGAACCAGATCTTCCAGTGAACCACAGATAATAACAATTTCAGCAATTATGTTGTACAAAAAAAAATTAAGAAATCAAAGGTGAAGGCGAGTAAACAATGTGAAGAAGTAGACGGGAGGAGGAAGGTAAGAGAGGCGGGTGTAACCCGCAAGATGTCACCATCAAGAAACACTGTCTTATTATCACAACTGAGAAGAAAATGATCAGCTGGATAACTAGAACCTTCAAAACAAGAGATGCCAAGTCTAGGATGATACTCCTTATATTCTTGTACTCGCTAGACGAATATTGCTCTACATTAACAGCACAATTCATGGCAAGAAAAACTCCAAACCAGGAAACTGTACCGTTAAATGTTGACAGTTTGTGTCTATCACAATGTTGACAGTTTGTGTCTATCACAATGTTGACAGTTTGTGTCTATCACAATGTTGACAGTTTGTGTCTATCACAATGTTGACAGTTTGTGTCTATCACAATGTTGACAGTTTGTGTCTATCACAATGTTGACAGTTTGTGTCTATCACAATGTTGACAGATTGTGTCTATCACAATGTTGACTTATCTATTGCAAGCAAATTTAGGATATTTGCTTAATATGTCTTTAATATTATTTTAATTTATAAGATGCCTTGATATATAACATATATGTTATTATGCTGTCTGTCTTTATTATCCCTCAGTAAGTGGACAGTAACCTGGAGTTTACCTGGAGAGAATTCCAGGGGTCAACGCCCCCGCGGCCCGGTCTGTGACCAGGCTTCCTGTTGGACCAGAGCCTGATCAACCAGGCTGTTACTGCTGGCCGCACGCAGTCTAACGTACGAACCACAGCCTGGCTGGTCAGGTACCGACTTGAGGTGCCTGTCCAGTGCCTGCTTGAAGACAGCCAGGGGTTTCATGACCTACATAATGAGAGATACACTTCAACATAAGATATAGTTTAGTAGAAGACAGACTCAGACCTGAGTGATCCTTAAATGATGCAACGCACCCAGATATTCAAGATGGTGACGAGTTGACGGAACCCATAATGGTTAATTCTTCCCCGATGTTGGCCATAACTCGGGCACAATCCAAAGTGATGTCTGATGAGACTGTTAACTCGTCCTTGGACGACTCTGATCTCGGACTAACCAATTTGTTTTGCGAGGAAAAGATTGTGTCTATCACAATGTTGACAGATTGTGTCTATCACAATGTTGACAGATTGTGTCTATCACAATGTTGACAGATTGTGTCTATCACAATGTTGACAGATTGTGTCTATCACAATGTTGACAGCTTGTGTCTATCACAATGTTGACAGCTTGTATATATCACAATGTTGACAGCTTGTGTCTATCACAATGTTGACAGCTTGTGTCTATCACAATGTTGACAGCTTGTGTCTATCACATGTTGACAGTTGTGCTATGTTTCATTATGATTCAGCTTGCTATCGTGACAGCTTGTGTCTATCACGATGTTGACAGCTTGTGTCTATCACAATGTTGACAGCTTGTGTCTATCACAATGTTGACAGCTTGTGTCTATCACGATGTTGACAGATTGTGTCTATCACGATGTTGACAGCTTGTGTCTATCACAATGTTGACAGATTGTGTCTATCACAATGTTGACAGCTTGTGTCTATCACGATGTTGACAGCTTGTGTCTATCACAATGTTGACAGTTTGTGTCTATCACAAAGTTGACAGATTGTGTCTATCACAAAGTTGACAGATTGTGTCTATCACAATGTTGACAGATTGTGTCTATCACAATGTTGACAGATTGTGTCTATCACAATGTTGACAGATTGTGTCTATCACAATGTTGACAGCTTGTATCTACCACAATGTTGACAGCTTGTATCTATCACAATGTTGACAGCTTGTGTCTATCACAATGTTGACAGCTTGTGTCTATCACAATGTTGACAGCTTGTGTCTATCACAATGTTGACAGCTTGTGTCTTTCACAATGTTGACAGCTTGTATCTACCACAATGTTGACAGCTTGTTCTATCACAATGTTGACAGCTTGTTCTATCAATGTTGACAGCTTGTGTCTATCCAATGTTGACAGCTTGTTCTATCAATGTTGACAGCTTGTCATCTATTGACTATTCCACAATGTTGACAGCTTGTATCTATCACAATGTTGACAGCTTGTATCTACCACAATGTTGACAGCTTGTATCTATCTAAACGTTGACAGCTTGTATCTACCACAATGTTGACAGCTTGTATTTACCACAATGTTGACAGGTTGTGTCTATCACAATGTTGAGAGCTTGTATCTACCACAATGTTGACAGCCTGTATCTACCACAATGTTGACAGCTTGTATCTATCTAAACGTTGACAGCTTGTATCTACCACAATGTTGACAGCTTGTATTTACACAATTTGACAGGTTGTGTCTATCACAATTTTGACAGCTTGTATCTACCACAATGTTGACAGCTTGTATCTACCACAATGTTGACAGCTTGTATCTACCACAATGTTGACAGCTTGTATCTACCACAATGTTGACAGCTTGTATCTACCACAATGTTGACAGCTTGTCTCTACCACAATGTTGATAGCTTGTATCTATCTAAACGTTGACAGGTCATGACTATCAAAAGCAGTAAAGGACTCAGTATCGAACCCGCTACAGTCCCTAGAGCTCGGGTGAGAAATTTATATCACCTGGAAAATGTTGGAAGAACTGGTTTCAAATCTATACACTAAAATAACTCCTTATGTGAGACAGAAGTTAGGCAGGTGCAAAACACCCTCGCTAAAAGTATTAAATCTCCAAGGCTTTTCAACAAACACCCTTCAAATAATCATAACCACAATTTTTAAAGGAGTGGACTGGTATGCCAGAGGAAGGGCTCGGTCAGATGACCAAAAGCTTTAACTTCTGGTCATCATATGACTAAGAACAGAAACACTTTGTCCTGTTTCCTGGCAAACCTTACCTAACCTAAACTAACCCTTCAAACATAAGGGAATTACCAACAGACTCCCAGAAGTCTTCACGAGGGACGTAGAGAATTATAAACAATATGTTCATTATCAGCAAGTCTGTGGTGCCGTCAACCATAAGTCCTGGTCTGAGACCGGGTTACGGAGGTGATAATTCCTGCAATAATCAACTCTCCACCAGCACTACCACCATCCCCGTTTGTTCAGCACCACCACCTCCAAAATCCCCCTCTACCACCAGCACCATTATCTCTCCACCTTCACCACCACCACTCGCCCCCTGCACTCCCACCCACCTTTGCAAAAGTTAAATCAGTGCACTCCTGCATGACCAGGGGGAGACTTAGGACCTTGCAAGTGTTTATTTAGCAAGTGTATGTAACATACTCAGTGAAACACCAATACACACACACACTAGTAGCGACCAGTGAAAAGGCAGGGCCAGGAGCTAAGGATCGACCCCTACAACCGCAATTAGGTGAGTACACACACACACACATGACAGCTAAAGACGAAGATGAGCCACCGGAATGTTAGGAAGTACTTTTTCAGTCTGAGGGCGGTGAATAAGTGGAATGCACTAGATGAAGAGGTAGTGGAGGCAAACATTATACATAGACTTACGAGAAGGTATGATCGAGCCCTGAAGGCGGGTCACGGGGGCAATCATTTGACAGGTGTAAAGTACAACTAGGGAAGTACAACTAAGTACTTACTAAGTAAGTGTAGCAACAGTAGCAGCTGGTATGCCAGCTGCTACTGCTCACAGCTAACTCGCTATATAAACACAAATTGTACCATCAACGTGACAAGTCACTTGTTAGAGAGAGAGAGAGATGAGGTAGAGAGAGATGAGGTAGAGAGAGATGAGAGAGAGAGAGAGAGAGAGAGAGAGAGAGAGAGAGAGAGAAAAATTCGTTTTAAGAGGTGGGGCCAGAAGTTTTGACTCGACCCCTGTCAACACAACTAGGTGGGTTTTCAGTCTTCAAGTTCATCTATATCAAGTCTACTAAATCATTATGGCAGAGTCACGAAAACTGTTGAAGAAACAGGTGGGCAGACTGCCTTCATCTAGAGTCTAGATGAAAGCAGTCTGCCCACCTGTTTCTTCAACAGTTTTCGTGATTCTGCCATAGTAATTTAATAGTTTAAAGTCTAGATTCTAGACTTTAAGGAAGGTGGGCAGACTGTTTTCACCTAGACTTTAAGGAAGGTGGGCAGACTGTTTTCACCTAGACTTTAAGGAAGCATTTAATAGAGCATTGCATGAAGGCTAATTTGGAAACTGCAAAATATTGGATTAATAAAATGAAAATTAATACAATAAATTGCAGATTTTGTTTGAAAGAAAAATGCGAAAAGTTAAAAAGAAGAAGAAAAAAAAATGTCCTCGTTGGGAGGTGTGACCAGCGGGGTGCCACAAGGGTCTGCCATGGCTCCTCTGACGTTTTAGCTTATAAAAATGACTTGGCAGAAAGAACAGAAAGCTATATGAATATGCTTGCGGATAATGCAATTTTTTTTAGGTAAAATAAAGAATAAAAATAACTGAAAAAGTATATGTTGACTTGGATAAAGAACAATACAGAAATAACTTTGTAAATGTTCAAAGTCGGACCGAAACGTCGTCTTAAGCTCCTGTCTGCTATGTGCGGGTTGTGTGTCTGTTGACTTGGATAAATTGAGCAATTATAAAATTAATGTCAGTAAATGTTGTATAATGGAGATGCAAGACGGTGAAGCCAGACAACATGAAGAATATAGATTGACAAACCATTGAAAATATCGTAGAGAGAGATATTAAAGAAACTATCACCTGAAATTGTAAGACACTCGTATGTTACAGTGGTAAACTATAAAAAAAATTATTTATAGCGATATAGTAATGTCATTAAAGCTGTTTGCAACATATGTTCGGCCAACATTGCAATATGCTGCAGATATATGGTGTACCACGCAACTTAAAACAAAATATGTAGATATGTCAGAAAAAGTCACACGAGGAGCTACAAAATGGTTCCTGATCTTGAAAAATATGAATTATAATGAAAGTTGTTAGTAGTGAAGATGTGCAGGTTAGTTGAGAGCAGGAAACCTTGAGACACCATAACGGTTAGTGCGTGCAACAAGGACAACATGAGGCCACATTTGTGCATTACAACGGAAGCCGAAGGGATAAAATAACATTTTTCTTCACAGAGTGGAAGACCAATGGAATGAATTAAAAGAGGAAGTACTAAATGCTACAACCACAGGAAGGATTAACAATTATATGATGACAAATATTGCAGAGTGGATCGAGCACAACTCTGCTCTTGTACCTTCATGTAAGTAGCAGTAACAAGGTAACTATGTGCACACACACATACATAAACATGGGACGAGATAAAGTACTTTTCTTAATCTAGATCGGTAAGAAGAATGTACAAGATGAAAAGGTGGTGGAGGCACACACTACACAGTTTCAAGAGTAGATATGACCGAGCCTTGGAGTCCAGGAACCAATGAAACCAATCTTTCAGAATAAAGAAGCGCGGCCAGGAGATATAACCCGACCCTTGCAAACACAAGGGTCAGTATAACTTGGTGAGTATACTCACTCTCACACATACTTTCGCTCTCTCACACATACACACTCTCACACACATACACACTGTGACACATATACACTGTCACACACACATACACACTGTCACACACACATACACACTGTCACACACATACACACTGTCACACACATACACTGTCACACACACATACACACTGTCACACATACACACTGTCACACACATACACTGTCACACACATACACTATCACACACACATACACACTGTCACACACATACACACTGTCACACATACACACTGTCACACACATACACTGTCACACACATACACCCTCACACACACATTCTCTCCCCGCGGTCATGGAACAAGCAACTAACGGCCCACCGACCCCCAGATCCGGGTGTCGGAGGTTACCCACCTCAGTTTAGCCTCACATTTTTTATTATCAAAATTATATGCGCCACACGGCTACCCTGACGTATATGACAGTTTACAAGGTTAGAGCAACGACTACGTTGACCTAACACACCCTGGAGCACGCAGGATGTTTTCCCTGCCATACTACATCATACATGAGATAAGGAAATTGTTCAGCCTGAGTTGGGAGACGTCAGTAGGGTGAGGATGATATCGTCAAGCACTGTACTATTGCAGCTTTAAATATAACATGGCTGGAGTTACCCCTACATGCATATCATCATCTAGGATGCTACAGCACACACTCACTGCCAAGGATGACCATATCCTTAGGGGAAAAATATAACTGCAAACGTAAAATATCACAATCAATGGTTTATTACTTCCTAATGAATATTAGAAGAAGAAGAAGAAGAAGAAGAAGAAGAAGAAGAAGAAGAAGAAGAAGAAGAAGAAGAAGAAGAAGAAGAAGAAGAAGAAGAAGAAGAAGAAGAAGAAGAAGAAGAAGAAGAAGAAGAAGAAGAAGAAGAAGAAGAAGAAGAAGAAGAAGAAGAAGAAGAAGAAGAAGAAGAAGAAGAAGAAGAAGAAGAAGAAGAAGAAGAAGAAGAAGAAGAAGAAGAAGAAGAAGAAGAAGAAGAAGAAGAAGAAGAAGATAGAGAGTAGTAGTGAGTAGTAGTAGTAGTAGAGTGAGTTAGTAGATAGTAGTAGAAGTAGTAGTAGGAAGTAGTAGTAGTAAGTAGTAGAAGTAGGTAGAAGTAGTAGTAGAAGTAGTAGTAGAGTAGGTAGTAGATAGTAGAGTAGATAGTAGTAGTAGAAGTAGTAGTAGAAGTAGTAGTAGTAGAGAAATAGTAGAAGTAGTAGAGTAGTAGTAGAATGAGTAGTAGAAAGTAGAGAAGTAGTAAAGGTGTAGAGTAGAAGTAGTAGTAGAAGTAGTAGTAGAAGTAGTAGTAGAGTAGAGTAGTAGTAGAGTAGTAGTAGTAGTAAGTAGTAGAGTAGAGTAGTAGTGATGAAGCAGTAGAGTAGCTTAGTAAAGAGTAAAGAGTAGTAATAGTAGCAGAAGATACTAGAGAAGCATAGAACTACGACAGTAAGAGAAGTAGTGTGTTCACACTAGAAGTACTGTAAAAGGTAGGAGATTGGCTTACCCGAGATCAAAGGGTTGTGGCTAGGAGGATGTCAGGTCGTCTGGCATCATCTTCGTGATCTGAGGAGAGGGAGCGGATGAAGCAAGGAATCTCCTCCTCGTCAGACTCAACACTCTCAAACCTCTCCACCTGGCGACCCCGAGCCTTCTTCCTGTGAGGGAGAACACACACTCAGTGCTACACTTCACACACTGCTTCACAAGAACACTCACTGCCTGAGGAGGATAGTGAGTGACTGGGAAAGATACTGGTGGCTGAGGAGGATAGTGAGTGACTGGGAAAGATACTGGTGGCTGAGGAGGATAGTGAGTGACTGGGAGAGATACTGGTGGCTGAGGAGGATAGTGAGTGACTGGGAAAGATACTGGTGGCTGAGGAGGATAGTGAGTGACTGGGAAAGATACTGGTGGCTGAGGAGGATAGTGAGTGACTGGGAAAGATACTGGTGGCTGAGGAGGATAGTGAGTGACTGGGAAAGATACTGGTGGCTGAGGAGGATAGTGAGTGACTGTGAAAGATACTGGTGGCTGAAGAGGATAGTGAGTGACTGGGAAAGATACTGGTGGCTGAGGAAGATAGTGAGTGACTGGGAAAGATACTGGTGGCTGAGGAGGATAGTGAGTGACTGGGAAAGATACTGGTGGCTGAGGAGGATAGTGAGTGACTGGGAAAGATACTGGTGGCTGAGGAGGATAGTGAGTGACTGGGAAAGATACTGGTGGCTGAGGAGGATAGTGAGTGACTGGGAAAGATACTGGTGGCTGAGGAGGATAGTGAGTGACTGGGAAAGATACTGGTGGCTGAGGAGGATAGTGAGTGACTGGGAAAGATACTGGTGGCTGAGGAGGATAGTGAGTGACTGGGAAAGATACTGGTGGCTGAGGAGGATAGTGAGTGACTGGGAAAGATACTGGTGGCTGAGGAGGATAGTGAGTGACTGGGAAAGATACTGGTGGCTGAGGAGGATAGTGAGTGACTGGGAAAGATACTGGTGGCTGAGGAGGATAGTGAGTGACTGGGAAAGATACTGGTGGCTGAGGAGGATAGTGAGTGACTGTGAAAGATACTGGTGGCTGAAGAGGATAGTGAGTGACTGGGAAAGATACTGGTGGCTGAGGAAGATAGTGAGTGACTGGGAAAGATACTGGTGGCTGAGGAAGATAGTGAGTGACTGGGAAAGATACTGGTGGCTGAGGAGGATAGTGAGTGACTGTGAAAGATACTGGTGGCTGAGGAGGATAGTGAGTGACTGGGAAAGATACTGGTGGCTGAGGAGGATAGTGAGTGACTGGGAGAGATACTGGTGGCTGAGGAGGATAGTGAGTGACTGGGAAAGATACTGGTGGCTGAGGAAGATAGTGAGTGACTGGGAAAGATACTGGGTGGCTGAGGAAGATAGTGAGTGACTGGGAAAGATATTGGTTGGCTGAGGATGATAGTGAGTGACTGTGAAAGATATTGGTTGGCTGAGGATGATAGTGAGTGACTGTGAAAGATACTGGTGGCTGAGGAAGATAGTGAGTGACTGAGAAAGATACTGGTGGCTGAGGAGGATAGTGAGTGACTGGGAAAGATATTGGTTGGCTGAGGATGATAGTGAGTGACTGTGAAAGATATTGGTTGGCTGATGAAGATAGTGAGTGACTGGGAAAGATACTGGGTGGCTGAGGAAGATAGTGAGTGACTGGGAAAGATACTGGGTGGCTGAAGATAGTGAGTGACTGGGAAAGATACTGGGTGGCTGAGGAAGATAGTGAGTGACTGGGAAAGATACTGGGTGGCTGATGAAGATAGTGAGTGACTGGGAAAGATACTGGGTGGCTGAGGAAGATAGTGAGTGACTGGGAAAGATACTGGGTGGCTGAGGAAGATAGTGAGTGACTGGGAAAGATATTGGTTGGCTGAGGAAGATAGTGAGTCGCTAGGAAAGATATTGGGTGGCTGAGGAGGATAGTGAGGAGGTGAGTGGGTTGTCAACAGTCAAAACAAGTGAGTGTCTGTGGCATCACAGTACGTGAGAGAGGATGGAAAAATTGTCACACGGCAGGAAGATTAATGCTGTGAATCGTACTTGTACTGTGAATCATACTTGTACTGTGACTCATACTTGTACTGTGAATCATACTTGTACTGTGAATCATAATTGTACTGTGAATCATAATTGTACTGTGAATCATACTTGTACTGTGAATCATACTTGTACTGTGAATCATACTAGTATTGTGAATCATACTTGTACTGTGAATCATACTTGTACTGTGAATCATACTTGTACTGTGAATCATACTAGTATTGTGAATCATACTTGTACTGTGAATCATACTTGTACTGTGAATCATACTTGTACTGTGAATCATAATTGTATTGTGAATCATAGTAGTATTGTGAATCATACTTGTACTGTGAGTCATACTTGTACTGTGAGTCATACTTGTACTGTGAATCATAATTGTATTGTGAATCATAGTAGTATTGTGAATCATACTTGTACTGTGAATCATAGTTGTACTGTGAATCATACTTGTACTGTGAATCATAATTGTATTGTGAATCATACTAGTATTGTGAATCATACTAGTATTGTGAATCATAGTAGTATTGTGAATCATACTAGTATTGTGAATCATACTAGTATTGTGAATCATACTAGTATTGTGAATCATACTAGTATTGTGAATCATACTAGTATTGTGAATCATACTAGTATTGTGAATCATACTAGTATTGTGAATCATACTAGTATTGTGAATCATAGTAGTATTGTGAATCATACTAGTATTGTGAGTCATACTAGTATTGTGAATCATACTAGTATTGTGAATCATACTATATTGTAATCATACTAATATTGTGAATCATACTAATATTGTGAATCATACTATATTGGAATCATACTATGTATTGATCATACTATATTGTGAATCATATATATTGTGAATATACTAATATTGTGAATCATACTAATATTGTGAATCATACTAATATTGTGAATCATACTAATATTGGAATCATACTAATATTGTGAATCATACTAGTATTGTGAATCATACTAGTATTGATCATACTATTTGTGAATCATACTATATTTGAATCATACTATATTGTGAATCATACTATATTGTGAATATAATATTGTGAATCATACTAGTATTGTGAATCATACTAATATTGTAATCATACTAATATTGTGAATCATACTAATATTGTGAATCTACTAATATTGAATCATACTATATTGTGAATCATACTATATTGTGAATTAATATTTGAATCATACTAATATTGTGAATCATACTAATATTGTGAATCATACTAGTATTTTGTGAATCATACTAATATTGTGATCATACTATATTTGAATCATACTAATATTGTGAATCATACTAATATTTGAATCATACTAATATTGTGAATCATACTAATATTGTGAATCATACTAATATTGTGAATCATACTATATTGTGAATCATACTAATATTGTGAATCATACTAGTATTGTGAATCATACTAATATTGTGAATCATACTAATATTGTGAATCATACTAATATTGTGAATATACTAATATTGTGAATCATACTATATTGTGAACATACTATTGTGAATCATATATTGTGAATCATACTAATATTGTGAATCATACTATATTGTGAATCATATATATATTGTGAATCATACTAGTATTGTGAATCATACTAATATTGTGAATCATACTAATATTGTGAATCATACTAATATTGTGAATCATACTATATTGTGATCAACTAATATTGTGAATCATAATATTGTGAATCATATATTGTGAATCATACTATATTGAATATACTAATATTGTGATATATAATATTGTGAATCATACTAATATTGTGAATCATACTAGTATTGTGAATCATACTATATTGTGAATCATACTAATATTGTGAATCATACTAGTATGTGAATCATACTATTTGTGAATCATACTAGTATTGTGAATCATACTAGTATTGTGAATCATACTAATATTGTGAATCATACTAGTATTGTGAATCATACTATATTGTGAATCATACTAGTATTGTGAATCATACTATATTTGAATCATACTATATTGATCATATATATTGTGAATCATACTATATTGTGAATCATACTAGTATTGTGAATCATTACTAATATTGTGAATCATACTATATTGGAATCATATAGTGATCTACTATGTGAATCATATAATTGTGATCATACTTGATAAGAATCATATATGAATCTACAGATGAACATACTTATTGGAATCATACTAGTATTGACATTATTTGTGAATCATATATATTGTGAATCATACTAATTGGAATCATACTAGTATTGAATCATCTATTTGTGAATCATACTTTTGTGAATCATATAATTGTGATCATACTATATGTGAATCATTATATTGTGAATCATACTTATCATACTATATTGTGAACTATATATTGAATCATATAATTGTGAATCATTAATTGTGAATCATACTAGATTGAATCATCTAATATTTGAATCATACTATATGAATCATATAGTATTGTGAATCATCTAGTATGAATCATACTATTTTGAACATACTATATGAATCATACTGTATTGTGAACATATAGTATTGTGAATCATATTATTGTGAATCATACTAGTATTTGAATCATACTAGTATGAATCATACTATTGACATACTAGTATTGTGAACATACTAGTATTGAATCATACTAATATGTGAATCATACTAATATGGAATCATACTAATTTGTGAATCATACTAGTATTGTGAATCATACTATATTGTGAATCATACTATATTGTGAATCATACTAATATTGTGAATCATACTAATATTAACATATAGTATTGATCATACTAGTATTGTGAATCATACTATATTTGAATCATACTATATTGTAATCATACTAATATTGTGAATCATACTAATATTGTGAATCATACTAATATTGTGAATCATATGTATTGTGAATCATACTAGTATTGTGAATCATACTAGTATTTGAATCATACTAGTATGGAATCATACTAGTATTGATCATACTAGTATTGTGAATCATACTAATTGTGAATCATACTAATATTGTGAATCATACTATATTTGAATCATATAATATTGTAATCATACTATATTGTGAATCATACTATTTGATCATACTAATATTGGAATCATATATTTGAATATACTAATATTTAATCATTATATGTGATATTATATTGTAATACAATATTGAACTATATTTGGAATCATATATATATCATACTAGTATCACAATATTTGAATCACTATATTTGTCATTATATTGTAATATCATATTGTAATCATAATATTTTGAATCTAATATTGGAATCTATAATATTGTGAATACAAGAATCTAATATTGTGAAATTAATGAATATATATTTGTGATCATATATTGTGAACTCATATTGTGAATCAACATAGAATATACATTTGAACTACATATTTATCTCTAATAGTGCTACTATTGTGAATCATACTAATATTGAATCATACTATTTTGAATCATACTAATATTGTGAATCATACTATATGAATCATATAATATTGTGAATCATACTAATAGTGAATCATACTATATTTGAATCATACTATATTGTGAATCATACTATATTGTGAATCATACTATATTGTGAATATACATATGTGAATCATATATGAATCATACTATATTGTGAATCATTAATATTGTGAATCATACTAGTATTTGAATCATACTATATTGTGAATCATACTATATTGTGAATCATACTATATTGTGAATCATACTATATTGTGAATCATACTATATTGTAATCATACTTATTGTGAATCTAATAGTATTGTGAATCTATACTATATTGTGAATCATATATATTGTGAATCATACTTATTGAATCATACTATATTGTAATCATACTATATTGTAATCATACTATATTGTGAATCAAATTTCTCTAGATTGGAATCATACTATATTGTAAATCATATACTACTATATTGTGACATACTAGTATTGTGATCATCTATATTGTGAATCATATAGTATTGTGAATCATATATTTGTATTGTGAATCATACTATATGTGAATCATACATATTGTAATCATACTATATTGGATCATACTATATTGTGAACATACTAGTATTTGAATCATACTATATTGTGAATCATATATATTGTGAATCATATATATTGTGAATCATACTAGTATGAATCTACTAGTATTGTGAATCATACTAGTATTTGAATCATATATATTGTGAATCATACTAATATGGAACATACTATATTGTGAATCATACTATATTGTGAATCTACTATATTGTGAATCATAATATTTGAATCATATTATTTGAATCATACTATATTGTGAATCATACTATATGAATCAATATTGAATCATACTAGTATTGTGATCATACTATATTGTATTATATATTTGAATCATATATGAATCATACTAGTATTGTGATCATTATATTGTGAATCATACTATTGTGAATCATACTAATATTGTGAATCATACTATATGATCTACTTATTGTGAATCATACTAGTATTCATACTATTGTGAATCATATATATGAATATACTATATTTGACATACTATTTGTGATCATATTATTGAACATACTATATTGGAATCATACTATATTTGAATCATATAGTATTGTGAATATCTGTATTAGTCATACTATATTGTGAACATACTATATAACATATATATTGTGATCAACTAATATTGAATCATATAATATGAATATATAGATTGAATCATACTAATATTGTGAATCATACTAATATTGTGAATCATACTAATATTGTGAATCATACTATATGTGAATCTACTATATTGAATCACTAGTATTGAATCATACTAGTATTGTGAATCATACTAATATTGTGAATCATACTAATATTGTGAATCATACTAATATTGTGAATCATACTAGTATTGAATCATACTAGTATTGTGAATCATACTAGTATTGTGAATCATACTAGTATTGTGAATCATACTAGTATTGTGAATCATACTAGTATTGTGAATCATACTAGTATTGTGAATCATACTATATTGTGAATCATACTAATATTGTGAATCATACTAATATTGTGAATCATACTAATATTGTGAATCATACTATATTGTGAATCATACTAATATTGTGAATCATACTAATATTGTGAATCATACTAATATTGTGAATCATACTAGTATTGTGAATCATACTAGTATTGTGAATCATACTAGTATTGTGAATCATACTAATATGTGTAGATATAGTATGTGAATCATACTAGTCATTAGAATCATCTAATTGAATCATACCTAGTATTGTCTGTGTCAGTATCCAGTGCCATTAAACTGATGTCATCCACTTCTTCATTCCTACTTTCCTCCTGTCTCTTCTCCATCGATGCTGTCATCCACTTCTTTCTTTACTCCTGCCTGTCTTTCTTCACTCCTGCCTATCTTTCTTCACTCCTGCCTATCTTTCTTCACTCCTGCCTATCTTTCTTCACTCCTGCCTATCTTTCTTCACTCCTGCCTATCTTTCTTCACTCCTGCCTATCTTTCTTCACTCCTGCCTATCTTTCTTCACTCCTGCCTGTCTTCCTAACTGGTGGGATAGTGCAAGTGCAACTTTTTTGTTATTAGCACATGTGATGCAGGTCACTCAGCTCTGCCTTAATGTTTTGTTATTCAGGATTTCCGTCTCTAAATCCTCACTGTTTTATTCCTTGATAATGTTTTCCTTTCTATGTGCTCCACTGACCTCGTGCTTACATAATACCGTCTCCATGATGTGTTATTTCCTCAGTAAGTCTGGTTCTGTGTGAGCACCAGCAGAGCTCATGATTCCACATTATATCTGCGAGTTACCTGTGGTACGTAATTTACCTGTGACCTGTTTCGGGAGTTTTCCTACTTCGTGTGGAGTGTCTGGTTATTCAGGCATTTGTTGTTGGCGGCCAGTCGGCCCACATATCCATCATAGCCTGATTGATCTGGCATATCTTGGAGATATAACTATCTCTACTGGTATAAGGCTGAAAAATCTAGGCCCACATATTAACAATGTTCACGTATTCTGCGAATATTTCCATACTTTTCATAGTCTATTTTACACTTCTTCCTGTATCTCTGACTTCAATACGCTGTTATGGTCGTATGCAGGTTTGACACCAGGCCCTCTAGTATCTTTAATATTTACATTATCACATATCTCGCGATCTTTTCAGAGACACTCGTCGTTTGAGGCGCAACGGAGCTCATATGACACCAGATTAGATACGTCAGTGTCACTGTTTGTGTGTGTGTGTGTGTGTGTGTGTGTGTGTGTGTGTGTGTGTGTGTGTGTAACAGTACTACTAACTCCAGCAGTAACAATGACAATGATCCTTGGCACTCAGTGGTGGTGAGATGTGAGGAGGGTAACCCTGTTAATTAATGTAAGGTAGACCAAACTAGAGTGGCGGCATGCACGAGAACTACTTGTTCAATGGTAGTTAAGGAATGTATAGAGGTAACAAAGGGTTGTGGTAACCATATATACACAACAGAGGGAAACATGGGGTATGCTACTAATGGTAAACACGGTACGTAGCCTTCCTGAGAAAAGCAATAGGAGCTTTAATTCCACATTTAACCTTAATTAGGTTCCTCCCATGCTGGGCTTAATGGCTTGTGCAAGTGAAGCCTGTCTGCCAGCCTGAGCTCTCTCTCCTAGCTACTACCCACTACACTCCCTTCTCTCTAGGTTGAAGTCGACCAGTGTTGAAGTGGCACTATAAACCCACCTCACTAAAGTGTGGATCTCGGATTCATACATATAAGTGGCACTCAAGTTAGCACTAAGAGAGGTAGGGGAAACTGAACGAGGGTTACCGGATTGAGCAACTAATCCTTGAGTCTCTTAAGACTAATATCCACTATAAGTGTTCTATACTACACTCCCAATACGGCTCTACCATTATTATCACAAATTATATTTATAAAAGGGCTAAAACATCAGGGGTCATATAACGCCTGGAAAATGGGAAGCACTCAGGTATGATCCACGGGAAGGAAGACTGGCTCAAACTCCTTGGAATGTGAACCCTTCACCTATGTTGTATGATAAACTCATTTTTCAATGTAGAATGATGGGTGAAACAGCCATACAAATTATATACATGTGGCACAGTATAACCTGTGTCTGATATACACTGACCAGCCTCGCAGCCAGGCTCAGTGTCAGGCTTCTTAGTGGACTGCCTCTTCAACCAGCCTGTTGCTGGCGGCCAGCCATCACAGCTTGGTCGATCTGGCACTTAGCAGAGGTAGTGATTCACTTTCCTCTTGAAAACGCCTACACTTTTGTTACCTTGTAGATACACTTATAACAAAAACACTTTATTAATACACTTTGTTCCCCCACATGAGACTTTATTAAGTATTTGATTAAGTCTCCTACCAGTCTTAAAGAAGGAACTTGATAAGTTCCTCAAGTCTTGAAGAAGGAACTTGATAAGTTCCTCATGTCTTAAAGAAGGAACTTGATAAGTTCCTCAAGTCTTGAAGAAGGAACTTGATAAGTTCCTCAAGTCTTAAAGAAGGAACTTGATAAGTTCCTCAAGTCTTGAAGAAGGAACTTGATAAGTTCCTCAAGTCTTGAAGAAGGATCTTGATAAGTTCCTCATGTCTTAAAGAAAGAACTTGATAAGTTCCTCAAGTCTTGAAGAAGGAACTTGATAAGTTCCTCATGTCTTAAAGAAAGAACTTGATAAGTTCCTCAAGTCTTGAAGAAGGAACTTGATAAGTTCCTTAAGTCTTAAAGAAGGAACTTGATAAGTTCCTCAAGTCTTGAAGAAGGAACTTGATAAGTTCCTCAAGTCTTGAAGAAGGAACTTGATAAGTTCCTCAAGTCTTGAAGCAGGATCTTGACAAGTTCCTCAGGTCAGTTCCTAATCAGCTAAACTTTGGTACATACGTTAAGACTGCGTGCTGCCAGCACCAACAGCCTGGTCTGGTCTGGCACAAGGTCACATGGGCTTTACAAAAAAATTTTCCTTACGAATTACACTGCGTCATTTTTTGAACGTTCTCGTTTTGTCAGATCTACAAAATGATGAACAACCTCTTGCAAGAGCGACATGCATAGTCAACAGTGGATGAATTAGACACATATGCAACACCTGGGTATCTTTATTGAGGAAAAGTTTCGCCACACAGTGGCTTCATCAGTCCATACAAAGGAGAATGGTGAAGAACAGGAGGAGTTTGAGGTAATCAGTCCCTCAGCCTTGAGTCGATGTAATCAGTCCATCAATCTTGAAAAGAATACATCATATTTGCGAAGAAGTGGCTTATAGTATACTGTAGCAGGTGAGGTGCAGCAGTCGTAGGTGGTATCACACTTGACAAATCCAAATGTGGAAGTAGGTCATGCCTAAATGACCTAACTGACATCGACTCAAAGCTGAGGGACTGATTACCTCAAACTCCTCTTGATCTTCACCATTCTTCTTTGTATGGTCTGAAGAAGCCACTGTGTGGCGAAACGTTTCCTCAATAAAGACACCCAAGTGTTGCACATGTGTCTAATTGATCAACTTGTCGGTTCTCTAAACCATTTATCTACATAGACAACAGTGTAAAATATCCGCACTGAAAAACAGCTGACGTAGATACACTAAGAGAACTAATAACAAATATACTAGAACTTAGTATAATAAAATGTAACATAACAATCACACCGAGATAACTCGCTAAATATATACACTATTATAAGTTACAGTAAGTTATATACACTGTCATAAGGCACAGTAAGTTATATACACTGTCATAAGTCACAGTAAGTTATATACACTGTCATAAGTCACAGTAAGTTATATACACTGTCATAAGTCACAGTAAGTTATATACACTGTCATAAGTTACAGTAAGTTATATATACGGTCATACGTCACAGTAAGTTATATACTTCATAAGTCACAGTAAGTTATATACACTATTATAAGTAACAGTAAGTTATATACACTGTCATAAGGCACAGTAAGTTATATACACTGTCATAAGGCACAGTAAGTTATATACACTGTCATAAGTCACAGTAAGTTATATACACTGTCTTAAGTCACAGTAAGTTATATACACTGTCATAAGTCACAGTAAGTTATATACACTATTATAAGTAACAGTAAGTTTTATACACTGTCATAAGTCACGGTAAGTTATATAGACTGTCATAAGTTACAGTAAGTTATATATACTGTCATAAGTCACAGTAAGTTATATACACTGTCATAAGTTACAGTAAGTTATATATACGGTCATAAGTCACAGTAAGTTATATACTGTCATAAGTCACAGTAAGTTATATACACTATTATAAGTCACAGTAAGTTAGTATAGGGAAGGTATTACTGCAATTAATTAATAATAATAAACATGACAATTAACCTTCAAGTGTTATTAACCTCAATTAACAACTGTGTTGTTAATGATACTGTAGCAGGTATCGAACCTCAGTACCCAGAGTGTAGTGTTGACAAGTGAACAGTGTACCTCAGTACCCAGAGTGTAGTGTTGACAAGTGAACAGTGTACCTCAGTACCCAGAGTGTAGTGTTGACAAGTGAACAGTGTACCTCAGTACCCAGAGTGTAGTGTTGACAAGTGAACAGTGTACCTCAGTACCCAGAGTGTAGTGTTGACAAGTGAACAGTGTACCTCAGTACCCAGAGTGTAGTGTTGACAAGTGAACAGTGTACCTCAGTACCCAGAGTGTAGTGTTGACAAGTGAACAGTGTACCTCAGTACCCAGAGTGTAGTGTTGACAGGTGAGCAGTGTACCGTCGCTGTGGGGGGCAGGTATAGGGAGGTAGGGGTGTACCAGTGGATGCAGAGGGCAGGTATAGGGAGGTGGGGGGTGTACCTGTTGTGGCGGGGGGAAGGTACAGGGAGGTGGGGTGTACCTGTGATGAGGGCAGTTATAGGGTGTACCTGTTGTTACGGGGGCAGGTACAGGGAGGGGGTGTACCTGTGGTGGCGGGGGTGCAGATACAGGGAGGCGGGGTGTACCAATGGTGGCGGGAGGCAGGTTCAGGGAGGCGGGGTGTACCTGTGGTGGCAGCGGGCAGGTACAGGGAGGCGGGGTGTACCAATGGTGGAGAGGGGCAGGTTCAGGGAGGCGGGGTGTACCTGCGGTGGCGGGGGTGCAGGTTCAGGGAGGCGGGGTGTACTAATGGTGGAGAGGGGCAGGTTCAGGGAGGCGGGGTGTACCTGTGGTGGCAGCGGGCAGGTACAGGGAGGCGGGGTGTACCAATGGTGGAGAGGGGCAGGTTCAGGGAGGCGGGGTGTACCTGTGGTGGCAGCGGGCAGGTACAGGGAGGCGGGGTGTACCAATGGTAGAGAGGGGCAGGTTCAGGGAGGCGGGGTGTACCTGTGGCGGCGGGGGGCAGGTTCAGGGAGATGGGAGGCAGGCCACCACTGACGCTGGCCACGGAACGCCAACTTCCTCCTCATTCGTCCTTTAAGTTCCTCGGCCAGAGTGAGGGGACGAGGCAGCAAGGTTGGAGGCAGTGATACATCGGGTGACGGAGACGTTGCTTCCTCTTCATCGTCGTCGTCGTCATCTTCAAGGTCTCGTCGGGAGAAGAGTGCTAACAAGTCGTCCGTGCTGCCACAGTCCCGCAACGACAGTTTGTTGAGGTCGTCTTCAGTGTCCGTGTACGACACGCTCTCAACATCGTCGTCACTCTCAGCACCATTATTATCAAGAGAGTTCTCCACCACCTTACCAGCAGTATTATCACCACCACCACAAGCTTCTCCAACACCATCAGTGCCCTGGCACCAACCTTTATCCATTGTATTTGCCCTCACTATACGGTGCCCTCACTGTACGGTGATCTCACTACGGTGACCTCACTGTACGGTGATCTCACTACGGTGCCCTCACTGTACGGTGATCTCACTACGGTGCCCTCACTGTACGGTGATCTCACTACGGTGCCCTCACTGTACGGTGATCTCACTACGGTGCCCTCACTGTACGGTGATCTCACTACGGTGACCTCACTGTATGCAAGTCTTCAACACTCTGCTGATCCAAAACAAATGACCTTACTCAACAATTTCCACTTTACAGTAACACTATTATATAAATATCCTATTGAGCATTTCTCCCTCACAACACCCTCCCCTCACCTCTCTCTCACAACACCCTCCCCTCACCTCTCTCTCACAACACCCTCCCCTCCTCTCTCCCACACAACACAACCCTCCCCTCTGTCCCTCATAACACCCTCCCCCCCTCTCTCCCTCACAACACCTCCCTCACCTTCTCCCACACAACACAACCCTCCCTCACTTCTCTCCCACACACACAACCCTCCCTCACCTCTCTCCCTCATAACACCCTCCCCTCACCTCTCTCCCACACAACACAACCCTCCCCTCACCTCTCTCCCACACAACACAACCCTCCCCTCACCTCTCTCCCTCATAACACCATCCCTCACCCTCTCCCACACAACACAACCCTCCCTCACCTCTCTCCACACAACACAACCCTCCCTCACCTCTCCTCATAACACCCTCCCTCACCTCTCTCCCACACAACACAACCCTCCCTCACCTCTCTCCCCATAACACCTTCTCCCCTCCCCTCTCTCACAACACCCTCCCTCACCTCTCTCTACAACACCTCCCTCACCTCTCTCACAACACCCTCCCTCACCTCTCTCTCACAACACCCTCCCTCACCTCTCTCTCACAACACCCTCCCTCACCTCTCTCTCACAACACCCTCCCTCACCTCTCTCCCACACAACACAACCCTCCCTCTGTCCCTCATAACACCCTCCCTCCCTCTCTCCCTCACAACACCCTCCCTCACCTCTCCACACAACACAACCCTCCCTCACTTCTCTCCCACACAACACAACCTCCCTCACCTCTCTCCCTCATAACACCCTCCCTCACCTCTCTCCCACACAACACAACCCTCCCCTCACCTCTCTCCACACAACACAACCCTCCCTCACCTCTCCCTCATAACACCATCCCTCACCCCTCTCCCACACAACACAACCTCCCTCACCTCTCTCCCACACAACACAACCCTCCCTCACCTCTCTCCCTCATAACACCCTCCCTCACCTCTCTCCACACAACACAACCCTCCCTCACCTCTCTCCACACAACACAACCCTCCCTCACCTCTCTCCCTCATAACACCATCCCCTCACCCCTCTCCCACACAACACAACCCTCCCTCACTCTCTCCACACAACACAACCTCCCTCACCTCTCCCTCATAACACCCTCCTCACCTCTCTCCCCACAACACAACCCTCCCCTCACCTCTCTCCCACAACACCCTCCCTCACCTCTCTCCACACAACACAACCCTTCCCTCACCTCTCCCTCATAACACCCTCCCTCCCTCTCCCTCATAACACCCTCCCTCACCTCTCTCCACACAACACAACCCTCCCTCACCTCTCTCCCACAACACAACCCTCCCTCACCTCTCTCCCTCATAACACCATCCCTCACCCCTCTCCACACACACAACCCTCCCTCACCTCTCTCCCACACACAACCCTCCCTCACCTCTCCCTCATAACACCTCCCTCACCTCTCCCACAACACAACCTCCCTCACCTCTCCCTCATAACACCCTCCCTCACCTCTCTCCCACAACACAACCCTCCCTCACTCTCTCCCACACAACACCCTCCCTCACCTCTCTCCCACACAACACAACCCTCCCTCCCTCTCTCCCTCATAACACCCTCCCCTCACCTTTCCCTCATAACACCCTCCCCTCACCTCTCTCCCACACAACACAACCCTTCCCTCACCTCCCTTCTTCACTATTCCCACGTCCAGCATTTCGACTACATGGGTTTGAGATGTTAAACACCTCAGAGGTGAGGTGATCTAAATTATTTAATTTTCATCTTCCTCTGGACTCTTTCATTTCCCTCCATCGTTGAATTTTACTCGCCTCGCCTCTACATTGTTTTCACCTGCTTCTCTCCTACCAGGAATATTATTTACACGTGCACTTTGTGTCTTATACATGGCTTGAGGTAGCTCCACACTGTACTTACCTAATTGTGGTTGCAGGGGTCGAGACTTGGCTCCTGGCCCCCGCCTCTTCACTGTCCGCTACTGGGTCCCTTCTCTCCCTGCTCCATGAGCTTTATCATACCTAGTCTTAAAGCTATGTATGGTTCCTGCCTCCACTACATCACTTGCTAGACTATTCCACTTCCTGACTACTCTATGGCTGAAGAAGTACTTCCTAACATCCCTTTGATTCATCTGAGTCTTCAACTTCCAATTGTGCCCCCTTGTTTCTGTGTCCCATCTCTGGAACATCCTGTCACTATCTACCTTGTCAATTCCCCGAAGTATTTTGTATATCGTTATCATGTCTCCTCTAACCCTCCTGTCCTCCAGTGTTGTCAGGCCGATTTCCCTTAACCTTTCGTCGTAGGACATTGCCCTGAGCTCTGGAACTAACCTTGTCGCAAACCTTTGCACTTTCTCTAATTTATTGACGTGCTTGACCAGGTATGGGTTCCAAACTGGTGCTGCATACTCTAGTATGTATGTGTGTGTGTGTGTGTGTGTGTGCGTGTGTGTGTTGGCAGTAGCATCCCACACTCAACAGTCATGGGCTTCCCACAAAAGCATCAGTAAAAATTCCAGATAAAGACCAAGTCATCATTGTTGACAACGTTTGCACAGAACCAGCTGTATCAAATCTACTGAATGAAATACCACAAGACCTATCTGGTGTTGTATTAATACATGTTTGGTGTTGTATTAATACATGCTTGTTGTATTAATACCTATCTACCTACCTGTTACATATCAGTGTTACATTGATACACACTTGTTGTCTACAATACAAACTCATTTTTATGTGGTATATCTTCTAACATGATCTACATGTGAAACTTTATAACCTCACTGGAGAACCCACGCTACACTTTACACCTCACTAGAGAACCCATGTTACCCTTTACACCTCACTAGAGAACCCACGCTACACTTTATACCTCACTAGAGAACCCATGTTACACTTTACACCTCACTAGAGAACCCACGCTACACTTTATACCTCACTAGAGAACCCATGTTACACTTTACACCTCACTAGAGAACCCACGCTACACTTTACACCTCACTAGAGAACCCACGCTACACTTTACACCTCACTAGAGAACCCATGTTACACTTTACACCTCACTAGAGAACCCACGCTACACTTTATACCTCACTAGAGAACCCACGCTACACTTTATACCTCACTAGAGTACCCACGCTACACTTTATACCTCACTAGAGAACCCATGTTACACTTTACACCTCACTAGAGAACCCATGTTACACTTTATACCTCACTAGAGAACCCATGTTACACTTTATACCTCACTAGAGAACCCATGTTACACTTTATACCTCACTAGAGAACCCACGCTACACTTTACATCTCACTAGAGAACCCATGTTACACTTTACACCTCACTAGGGAACCCACGCTACACTTTACACCTCACTAGGGAACCCACGCTACACTTTACACCTCACTAGAGAACCCACGCTACACTTTACACCTCACTAGAGAACCCATGTTAAACTTTACACCTCACTAGAGAACCCATGCTACAATTTACACCTCACTAGAGAACCCATGTTACAATTTACACCTCACTAGAGAACCCATGCTACAATTTACACCTCACTAGAGAACTCATGCTACAATTTACACTTCACTAGAGAACCCATGCTACACTTTACACCTCACTAGAGAACCCACGCTACAATTTACACCTCACTAGAGAACCCATGCTACACTTTACACCTCACTAGGGAACCCATGCTACAATTTACACCTCACTAGAGAACCCATGCTACAATTTACACCTCACTAGGGAAACCACGCTACACTTTACACCTCACTAGAGAACCCATGCTACACTTTACACCTCACTAGGGAACCCACGCTACACTTTACACCTCACTAGAGAACCCATGCTACACTTTACACCTCACTACGGAACCCATGCTACAATTTACACCTCACTAAAGAACCCATGCTACAATTTACACCTCACTAAAGAACCCATGCTACAATTTACACCTCACTAGAGAACCCATGCTACAATTTACACCTCACTAGAGAACCCATGTTAAACTTTACACCTCACTAGAGAACCCATGCTACACTTTACACCTCACTAGAGAACCCATGCTACACTTTACACCTCACTAGAGAACCCATGCTACACTTTACACCTCACTAGGGAACCCACGCTACACTTTACACCTCACTAGGGAACCCATGCTACAATTTACACCTCACTAAAGAACCCATGCTACAATTTACACCTCACTAAAGAACCCATGCTACAATTTACACCTCACTAAAGAACCCATGCTACAATTTACACCTCACTAAAGAACCCATGCTACAATTTACACCTTACTAGAGAACCCATGCTACAATTTACACCACACTAGGGAACCCACGCTTACACTTTACATCTCACTAGAGAACCCATGCTACACTTTACACCTCACTAGAGAACCCACGCTACAATTTACACCTCACTAGAGAACCCATGCTACAATTTACACCTCACTAGAGAACCCATGCTACAATTTACACCTAACTAGAGAACCCATGCTACACTTTACACCTCACTAGAGAACCCACGCTACACTTTACACCTCACTAGAGAACCCATGCTACAATTTACACCTCACTAGAGAACCCATGCTACAATTTACACCTCACTAGAGAACCCATGCTACAATTTACACCTTACTAGAGAACCCATGCTACAATTTACACCTCACTAGAGAACCCACGCTACAATTTACACCTCACTAGAGAACCCACGCTACAATTTACACCTCACTAGAGAACCCACGCTACAATTTACACCTCACTAGAGAACCCATGCTACAATTTACACCTCACTAGAGAACCCACGCTACACTTTACACCTCACTAGAGAACCCACGCTACACTTTACACCTCACTAGAGAACCCATGCTACAATTTAAACCTCACTAGAGAACCCACGCTACACCTCACTAGGGAACCCACGCTACATTTTACACCTCACTAGGGAACCCACGCTTACACTTTACACCTCACTAGAGAACCCACGCTACACTTTACACCTCACTAGAGAACCCATGCTACAATTTACACCTCACTAGAGAACCCATGCTACACTTTACACCTCACTAGAGAACCCATGCTACACTTTACACCTCACTAGAGAACCCATGCTACACTTTACACCTCACTAGAGAACCAACGCTACACCTCACTAGAGAACCAACGCTACACCTCACTAGAGAACCTATGCTACACTTTACACCTCACTAGAGAACCCATTCTACACTTTACACCTCACTAGAGAACCAACGCTACACCTCACTAGAGAACCAACGCTACACCTCACTAGAGAACCAACGCTACACCTCACTAGAGAACCTATGCTACACTTTACACCTCACTAGAGAACCCATTCTACACTTTACACCTCACTAGAGAACCAACGCTACACCTCACTAGAGAACCAACGCTACACCTCACTAGAGAACCAACGCTACACCTCACTAGAGAACCTATGCTACACTTTACACCTCACTAGGAGACAACAAGCAACATCGCCTGCTTTTACAACCCTCCAGCTGGAGTGTTGCGCACTACCTGTCTACCACAACACAAGACTGACTCCTGCTACAACTCACACCAATGCCACCTACACTGTCTCAACCACTACTGAGGAGTTTGAATCTTTGACTCTCATATACACAGACACTTGTACACAGGATACTGGTGTCATCTCTGTTGATAATGGACCGGACCTCTCCCACGCACCCACCTCCCACTCCCCTTTACCCTAATTCCCTCACCCACACCCTCCTACTACCTCCCCTACAGTCCCCTATAATTTCAACACACTCCTACCATTAGTAAGTATGTTTATTCAGGTATACACAAATACAGTTACATAGATTATCATACATAGCAGCATATGTGTAAAGACCCCAGGATAACCCAAAAAAGTCAAAGTGACATATTTCCATTGGGGTCCTTTTAATACCTTATTATTATACTATAGAGGAGATAATATCTTATTATTATACTATATACCATTAACCTCGCACCTACCTCCTACACACACACACACACACAAGAGGTCAAAGGACGAAGTACGATCAGAATAACGGACTGATTCACATACTGTAAACACTGGCAGAGAGCGTAATGTAGATACTGCATTTCGCGGCTTATTAGACACTTTTTTTTTCATAAAATGTCTCCAAAAACCACCCTGCATCCTATAAACTGAAGGTCAGTGACGGAAGCTATAAGTTTGGGGTGTTGGGCGGGCTGTAGCTCTCCCAGTTACGTCCGATGCCGAGCCATTGAAACTAAAAAAAAGTCTTATAAGCCGCGAAATACAATAAATGGTTCAGAGAGAGTAAGTAGAACCAAGACTAAACTTCTAGTACTATGATATTTCAACCATAAGCAGAATGACTGGTAGAACTTTGCTCTCTGTCTCTGGAACTGTGCAGTACCAGAGACAGAGTAAAATTTTTGGAAGTAGTAACGAAGAAAATTCTAAGTCAACGTGTGAAGGAAATGAAAAGAATGCTGGGAGGTGATGAGCAGCAAGGGATGACCTGGTAGTCACACAAAATGAATATGACAAAGCTGATATTATGGGATATCACTTGGCACCAGCAGCTATGTGCTATTAAATTTTAAGTACCTGATGAAAATCGGAATGGAGAAAGGAAGAAAGGAAATGAGTAATAGGAAATGGGACTACAGTAGGGAGGATTATAATGGCATGAAAACCTTTCTGAGTCAAGTTAAATGAGAAGGGGAGCTGGAGGGTGAAGCTGTTCCAGGCTGGAGGTAACCAAGTGCACAGAAGAACACATTTATTACAAGTATGATCTGGGAGGCCTGACCTGGTGACCTGACCTGGAGGCCTGACCTGGTGACCTGACCTGGTGAAATGACCTGGTGGGTGGGTGTGAGTTGGTCCTGACTAGCTTGTGCTACTAGGTCAGATGCCGTGCTCCTTCCTTAAGTGAATGTAACCTGACCTGGCTGGGTCGGGGCATTGGCTTAAGCCGGTGGGAGACTTGGACTTGCCTCGCATGGGCCAGTAGGCCTGCTGCAGTGTTCCTTCTTTCTTATGTTCTTATGCGCAAACACTGACCATCCCCCCGGAACTGTCTACAGTTGAAGTACAGGTAAGGAAGGAAGAGGGAAGCTCCAATTCCTTGGAAGTAGAGTTTTTTCACGGGTATCAGGCAGTATAAATTAATTCAGGCCTACTAAATATGCCCCCTCCCACACACACACTGCCTCTCATCTGCATGAAGATCAAACCAGATAATTGAGGTAATTACGAAGTTAGTGGGTAAAAAAGGTGACACGTCCATTACGACATTGTTAAATATACATAAAGATTTATTATTTGTGATGTAATTATTAATAATTATATAACTCAGCGCTTTGACACAAACGTCTAATAATAACAGAGAAAATCAGGCGAGCAATTATAACTCAATAATTACACTACAAGATAATTAAATAATTACACTACAAGATAACTAAATAATCACACTACAAGATAACTAATTACACTACAAGATAACTAAATAATTACACTATAAGGTAACTCAATAAGCATGAAAGATCTGAGGCTTCTTAACAACCTTCCGAAATAAGGGACATTACCATTACAAGTTACTGCGGTAGTAACTTGCCAGGATGTGGCTCCTACGTTGGTGCAGCCAGCACCAATAGTTTGACTGACCAAGCCAATCAAGCAGGAGGCCTGACTCGAGACCGGGCCTCGGGGGGGGGGGCAATGATCCCAGGTACCTTCAACCAGCAAATAAAAGGGAAAAAAACTGTTGTTGGTGATTCATGAAGCGAACAAACCCGAGGCAAAACAAAGACAGTCACAGTGAAGAGCTGTCTACCCACACCTGTGTGGCACTTGCTGGTGACCCGTGTCGAGTTGAAGGTCAGTGGTGACCTGTGTCGAGTTGAAGGTCAGTGGTGACCCGTGTCGAGTTGAAGGTCAGTGGTGACCCGTGTCGAGTTGAAGGTCAGTGGTGACCTGTGTCGAGTTGAAGGTCAGTGGACGGGAGTTGAAGGTCAGTGGTGACCCGTGTCGAGTTGAAGGTCAGTGGTGACCCGTGTCGAGTTGAAGGTCAGTGGTGACCTGTGTCGAGTTGAAGGTCAGTGGTGACCCGTGTATGTGTGTTAGAGGTACCAGCTATAACCAAGTTATATAATTAGTGAAGAATGTGTGGAAAACTGTGGGAGAGACTGGTAAGAGTGGAGGACGAGCCACACCCTTGTTGTGACCTTTAAAATGTGAGCCTCCGATACCTGACCTTTACAATTACACCATCCACTGATACTGACCTTCACACTCACACCATCCACTGTTACCTGAACTTCACACTTACACCATCCACTGATCCCTGACCTTCACACTTACACCATCCACTGATACCTGACCTTCACACTTACACCATCCACTGATACCTGACCTTCACACTTACACCATCCACTGATACCTGACCTTCACAATTACACCATCCACTGATACCTGACCTTCACAATTACACCATCCACTGATACCTGACCTTCACAATTACACCATCCACTGATACCTGACCTTCACAATTACACCATCCACTGATACCTGACCTTCACAATTACACCATCCACTGATACCTGACCTTCACAATTACACCATCCACTGATACCTGACCTTCACAATTACACCATCCACTGATACCTGACCTTCACAATTACACCATCCACTGATACCTGACCTTCACACCTCACACCATCCACTGATACCCGAACTTCACAATTACACCATCCACTGATACCTGACCTTCACAATTACACCATCCACTGATACCTGACCTTCACAATTACACCATCCACTGATACCTGACCTTCACAATTACACCATCCACTGATACCTGACCTTCACAATTACACCATTCACTGATACCTGACCTTCACACTTACACCATCCACTGATACCTGACCTTCACAATTACACCATCCACTGATACCTGAACTTCACAATTACACCATCCACTGATACCTGACCTTCACACTTACACCATCCACTGATACCTGACCTTCACACTTACACCATCCACTGATACCTGACCTTCACAATTACACCATCCACTGATACCTGACCTTCACAATTACACCATCCACTGATACCTGACCTTCACAATTACACCATCCACTGATACCTGACCTTCACACTTACACCATCCACTGATACCTGACCTTCATACTTACACCATCCACTGATACCTGACCTTCACATCTCACACTATCCACTGATACATGACCTTCACAATTACACCATCCACTGATACCTGACCTTCACAATTACACCATCCACTGATACCTGACCTTCACACTTACACCATCCACTGATACCTGACCTTCACACGTACACCATCCACTGATACCTGACCTTCACACGTACACCATCCACTGAT
Source organism: Cherax destructor (assembly GCA_009830355.1). NCBI lineage: Eukaryota > Metazoa > Arthropoda > Malacostraca > Decapoda > Parastacidae > Cherax > Cherax destructor. Next base: position 193,960 of record WNWK01001816.1, read on the forward strand.
ACCTGACCTTCACACGTACACCATCCACTGATACCTGACCTTCACAATTACATCATCCACTGATACCTGACCTTCACACTTACACCATCCACTGATACCTGACCTTCACACTTACACCATCCACTGATACCTGACCTACACACTCACACCATCCACTGATACCTGACCTTCACACTTACATCATCCACTGATACCTGACCTACACACTCACACCATCCATTGATACCTGACCTACACACTCACACCATCCACTGATACCTGACCTACACATTCACACCATCCACTGATACCTGACCTTCACCCTTCAAGGAGGCCTTCATACAAGGAATTGGAGCTATCCTTCACTTGGATCAAACCTGATTACCACCCAGTCCCCAAGGGTTATATAAGCTCCTACGGGTTTAGCGCTTCGTCGTGAATAAAAGGAGTGAAAGAATAAACAAGTGAACGAAGAAGAAAAATAAAGATTCACAGAAGCTTGCTGACCTTAGTAATAAACTTGAGGAACCTGCTGCTCTACTCTCTTGTTATTATTATTATTATTATCATTATTATTATATAAAACGTGGCGGCACATCCGGCATGAGGCCGGTGTTGATAACTTCCAGATCTTCTTACTGAACTAGTTACTGAGATGACACAGTCCTTCCTGTGTGTCACATCACAGTGCTGAGACAAACACCATCACATCCTCCTCTCAATTTAGCAAAGATATGGAAGACAGCCATGTTTTTAGTGCATATCATCCTAACACAAACACACACACGCACATACACAAGAATGCATCTAGACAAACTGTAGGATTGGTCAGCTAAATGGTTGCTTGAGATCAACTCCAGCAAATGCAAGGTTATGATGACTGGGGAAGGGGCCAGAAGACCATACATGCCGTACAGACTCAGGGAACAGAAGCTGCAGACTTCACTCAGAGAGAAAGATCAAGGAGTGAGTAAAGTGCCTAGCATAATCCCCGAGACTCGCATCAATCGAATACTCTGCAGCCAAAGCTCGTCTGGCACATCTAAGAGTGGCCTTCAGGAATCTCAACAGAGCCACTACGGGACCTTTATATTATATATGCCAGCCTCATCCTGCTGGAGTATGCAGCACCAGCAAGGAACCCACACCTGAGAAAACATTTTAAGAAACTAGACATAGTAGAGGTAGTCATTGAGACTAGTTCCAGAACTTAGAAGTATGAGGTACGAGCAGAGGCCAGTGGTACTGAATGTAATGACACTGAAGGACACAACAACCAGGGGAGACACAATAACATGCAAAATATTCAAAGGAATTGACAGGGTAGACAGGGATACGCTGTTTGAGAGACGGGAAACAGCTATTTAGGGCCACAGCTGGAAGCTAAAAACACAGATGAGCCACAGTGATGTTAGGAAGTATCTATTCAGTCTCAGGGTGGTCGGGAAGTGGAATGACCTCGACGAAAAAGTGGAGGCAGATTCCACACAGTGTTAAGAGAAGGTACGACAGAACCAACGAGGTTAAGAAGTGAATCTGGCAAGTGAGGAGAGAAGCTGAAGCTCGACTTCTGCAACCAAATATAAATGAGTAGACACACACATATACACACAAACACGTATGTGCGCACACACACACATACACATGGCTTTCTGAAGTGAATAGATCAGTGCTTGCTATTAATTAAGAATGTTCTCAGGTCTGTGAGTATGTGTTTTCTGGTGGATCACAGATGATACCCACCAGCAGGTAGGTTGTAACTGTGGAAAAAAGAGGTATCCAGTTGTAACTGTAACTTCGGCTTGTTACAAGCATATCTGGCTTCTTTGGGGAAGTATTCATAGACCAACACCAACGTCCTCTCCCTCTCACAATACCCGTCTCCTCCTCTCTCAACATCCCCTCTCCCTCTCACAACACCCGTCTCCTCCTCTCTCCCTCTGATTATACCTCCTCCCCTTTCTGCCCCTCTCCACAGTACGTCACAACGTATACATGAGGTGTACCACCTCACAGCACTCCACCTCCCTACCACAGTTCTATAATGACTAAACGCAAGTCTGCCACTACACTGATAACCACTGATAAACTTCTCTTATCACACACCAAGATCTTAATAAAATGCAATTACCAAGTACACAAGAATTTATATCCTCAAAATGAATATAAGGGAATACAAGTAATAATCACTGGATTACTATTTGGCCCAATAGTAAATATGAGTTATACTATTGTGTGTATACAGAAGTACACTCACTACTGGGAGTATACATAGGCACACTCACTACTGGGTGTACACAGGAGTACACTGGGTGTACACAGGAGTACACTGGGTGTACACAGGAGTACACTGGGTGTACACAGGAGTACACTGGGTGTACACAGGAGCACACTGGGTGTACACAGGAGCACACTGGGTGTACACAGGAGTACACTGGGTGTACACAGGAGTACACTGGGTGTACACAGGAGTACACTGGGTGTACACAGTACACTACTGGGTGTACACAGTACACTACTGGGTGTACACAGTACACTACTGGGTGTACACAGTACACTACTGGGTGTACACAGTACACTACTGGGTGTACACAGTACACTACTGGGTGTACACAGGAGTACACTGAGTACACACAGTACACTGGGTGTACACACGAGTACACTGGATATACACACGAATACACTACTGAGTGTACACAGGAGTACACTGGGTGTACACATGAGTACACTGGATACACACACGAATACACTACTGAGTGTACACAGGAGTACACTGGCAGGGCTGCAGCGGCCCATGTTGCCACTTCCTCAGATAAGCATCTTGAGTTTGGCATAAAAATTCATTAAACTTCAACATTATAAACTGAACTCCTGCCGCCTCAATAACACCACAGCTAACTTATAACAATGATTATATATATATTCAAAACAACCACGTATTTCCTTACATTTCATTCTCTTTTCTGCAACATTGCAAGCTCCTGATGATGTGTTAATTGCAACACGGAAGGGTTAAGCTATCAACTCTCCCCGTGGTTGTTTTGCATCTTGTATCGATTGTTTGCCATTTTTTGCATTATATATATATATATATATATATATATATATATATATATATATGTGTGGTGTGTGTGTGTGTGTGTGTGTGTGTGTGTGTGTGTGTGTGTGTGTGTGTGTCCGTGTACTCATCTAGTTGTGGTTGCAGGGGTCGATTCACAGCTCCAAGCCCCGCCTCTTCACTGGTCGCTACTAGGTCACTCTTTCTGCCCCATGAGCTTTATCATACCTCTTCTTAAAGTTATGTATGGATCCTGCCTCCACTACATCACTTCCCAGACTGTTCCACTTCCTGACAGCTCTGTGACTGAAGAAATACTTCCTAACATCCCTGTGATTCATTTGAGTCTTCAACTTCTAACTGTGACCCCTTGTTGCTGTGTCCCATCTCTGGAACATCATGTTTCTGTCCACCTTGTCTATTCCTCTCAGTATTTTATATGTCGTTTTCATATCCTCCCTATCTCTTATGTCCTCCAGTGTCGTCAGGTCGACGTCCCTTAACCTTTCCTCGTAGGACATGCCCCTTAGCTCCGGGACTAGTCTTGTTGCATACCTTTACACTTTCTCTAATTTCCTTACATGCTTGGCTAGGTGTGGGTTCCAAACTGGTGCTGCATACTTCAATATAGGCCTAACGTACACGGTGTACAGGGTCCTGAACGATTCCTTATTGAGATGTCGGAATGCTATTCTTAGGTTTGCTAGGCGTCCGTATGCTGCAGTAGTCATTTGGTTGATGTGCGCCTCAGATGTGCCCGATGTTATACTCACCCCAAGATCCTTTTCCTTGAGTGAGGTCTGTAGTGTCTGGCCCCCCTAAGCTGTACTCCGTCTGCGGTCTTTTTTTGCCCTTCCCTAATCTTCATGATTTTGCACTTGGTGAGACTGAACTCCAGGAGCCAGTTGCTGGACCAGGCCTGCAGCCTGTCCAGATCCCTTTGTGTCACTAGTAGTTCAGTAGCACAAAGCGATATTGGAGACAATACTTCAAAGAGGAACTGGCTTGGCTGAAGAAGCAGCTGGCTTGAGCCCTCGAGAATGGCTAACTGTGAATGCTTGTAACTATGCACACAGCATGATGGAGCAGGTTGGATGACTAAGACAGGCTGGATGATAACTTAGCTTGGATATGAACGCCCCTTGCTCGGAAGCGTCAGTGCTAGTCTAGCGAGCAGAGTAGCCTGGCCTGTCTACTCTCTGCACTATCATTGACGCTCCCGAGCAAGGGGCGTTCATATTCAAGCTTGACCTCTTGACACTGGTTGGGTCAGCAGGAAAGGCTGGTAACGGACAATGATCACGTGCAAGGCTCGTGACTCAACTAACGGTTATATACTACTAATACTATCACTGAACTACTAGTGACATTTGTAGTTCTGCCGGGTCCTCGTCCGATTGAATTCTCATCAACTTCACATCATCTGCAAACAGGGACACTTCGGAGTCTATTCCTTCCATCATGTCGTTCACATATACCAGAAACAGCACCGGTCCTAGGACTGACCCCTGTGGAACCCCGCTCGTCACCGGCGCCCACTCTGACACCTCGTCACGTACCATGACTCGCTGTTGTCTTCCTGACAGATATTCCCTGATCCATTGCAGTGCCTTCACTGTTATCCCTGCCTGGTCCTCCAGCTTTTGCACTAATCTCTTGTGTGGAACTGTGTCAAACGCCTTTTTACAGTCCAAGAAAACGCAATCTACCCACTCCTCTCTCTTGTCTTACTGCTGTCACCCTGTCATAGAACTCCAATAGGTTTGTGACACAGGATTTCCTGTCCCAGAAACCGTGCTGGTTATCGTTGATAAGCTCATTCCTTTCTAGGTGCTCCACTACTCTTCTGATAATCTTCTCCATGACTTTGCATACTATACATGTCAGTGACACTGGTCTGTAGTTTAATTCTTCGTGTCTGTCTCTTTTTTTTTAAAATTGAGACTACATTTGCTAAATCCATAGCTCAGGTAGTCTCCCTGTTTTCGATAGATGTGTTGAAGATTGTTGTTAGTGATACACATAGCGCCTCTGCTCCCTCTCTCAGGACCCATGGAGAAATGTTATCCGGTCCCATCGCCTTTGAGGAATCTAGCTCACTTAGCAGCCTCTTCACTTCTTCCTCGGTTGTATGTATTGTGTCCATCACTTGATGGTGTACCCCACCTCTCCGTCTTTCTGGAGTTCCTTCTGTCTCCTCTGTGAACACTTCTTTGAATCTCATGTTGAGTTCCTCACATACTTCACGGTCGTTTCTTGTGATCTCCCCTCCTTCCTTCCTCAGCCTGATCACCTGGTCCTTGACTGTTGTTTTCCTCCTGATGTGGCTGTACAACAACTTCGGGTTAGATTTGGCTTTCGCTGCTATGTCATTTTCGTATTGTTGTTGGGCCTCCCTCCTTACCTGTGCATATTCATTTCTTGCTCTACGACTGCTCTCCTTATTCTCCTGGGTCCTTTGCCTTCTATACGTCTTCCATTCTCTAGCACACTTGGTTTTGGCCTCTCTACACCTTTGGGTGAACCAAGGGCTCATCCTGGTTTTCTCGTTATTCCTGTTACCCTTGGGTACAAACCTCTCGTCAGCTTCCTTGCATATTGTTGTCACATATTCCATCATCTCATTTACTGACTTCCCTGCCAGTTGTGTGTGTGTGTGTGTGTGTGTGTGTGTGGAGAAATCTTTATTGTAAACAATGATTCGCATACACATCAAGGGAAGTTCCTTGATGCCAGTGAGGTACTCTTGATCTAGGGAACTGAACATGGCTCTTCCCTCCTTAGATCAAACCAAAATTCCTCCCATTACCCCAGGCTCTGTGAAAATTGCGGGGCATGAATGTGAGGTTTTCATCACACAGTGGACTGCTAAAGCTTACTCTGCGGGCGAAACGTTGTCAATAATAAAGATTTTTTAATACAAATTGTTTTCTACTAGAGCTGAGGGCAATATCTATCATGTGACATATAACACTGAATATTACGACAATAAACATACCCAACTGTTGTACATGTCTTCCTCTTCTGCTTCTCATAATGACAATGAGCTTGACTTCTTATAATGATTCTATATCAACACTAAGTGCACTTGACAAGCATAATGACTAGCACGCAACTTCTCATTGCAGAAGTCGCCTCTAGACATTATAAAAAAAAAAAATGGAAGGACCGACCGCGGGTGACAGCCCCGGAATCGCCTTCAGGTAACTTTTATGGAAGATGATGAACATAGTAAAGGCTGACTAGAGCAACAAACATGGTCACCTTATTACAATACTTAGTTGTATACCATCATTGTGATAATGCTATACAATACCATTATACCGTACAATACCAGCACCTAGATATCTTTATTTGAAGTCGTTCCGCCAGTGTTTTTTTTAGTTCAATACAGAGACGATATACGAAGACAGTAGAAGATGAGGTAATAAGTGCCTTAGCCTGGATGTCAGTGTTCAGTACCTTAGTCTTGAAGAATGTGAAGCACAGGCAGGGAGACTTATACTGGAGACAGAGACAGATGAGAAGCTTAGCGTGGCCTCACTAGTATTGGTGGCGACCACGGAGACGACAAAGTTTACCTATTAAATTGAACTAAGACTGTGTGGGGGGGGGGCTGGGTGAACTCGTTGCTGTAGAACCCGTCGAGCTGTAGAAACAGTGTATATGTAGCTGCAAGTCTTCTTGAAAAACCACATCACAAGAAACCTCTCAGGCAGCCACAACATAGGTGAGCACTCTTGGAGTCACAACATAAGACAGTGAAGGAGAAAGGGAGAGAGGATCACCTTGGAACAAGCTACATATAAACACACACAGCTATTGACTATCATCTGCTTGAGCTGGATACTTTCCCCGGGAGCTTCCTCGACCACCCCACCTTGCTGAACAATTACACCTTCAGCGGTTCAGTTATCCCCAGCGGCTCACTTTCACCCCAGCGGTCCAGTGTGACTCCAATGCTCGTTTCACTCTGCGCTCCAGTTTCTAAAAACGCTCTTCAGCAATCAACAATCACACCGGAGGTGTCTTATGCTCGTGGACGGCAGACTTGCAAGTGGTATTGTCACACCTAGTTGAGGCAGTACGCGTGCAAGCATACAGGTTGACTTCTACATGTTTACCTGCTGATGGCTCAGGGGGGTAATCTCCCCCACGGCCAAGTCCCTGACCAGTCCTCCTGGTTGATGACCTGATCAGTAAGGCTATTTACTGGTGCTAGCACCACATAGCCAGTTTTTTTTTTCTGAGGTGAGTGTTCTATGTGGTTAGCAGGGAAGTCTTCTCTTTATACCCGGTAAAACTGCTCACAACATCCTACTCTCACCCCCCACCACACCTTTAATGGCTTCTTCATCCCACCTATCCTCATACCACCACCACCTATCCCACGTACCTTTCCTAGGTCTCCAAGCTTACCTACACCCTAGAGGACAATGGGGGTAAGTAAGCACATGTCGTTAACAGTAAGGGTACATAACGTGAGACATAATTACTCTCCTGCGCCTCGTTAGCCTGGGTTGACCTTCCAGCCAGCCTCTTAGCTACCTACTGCATATATACACCAGAAGTATATTCCTGTAGGTATACATAGATACATATCTCCTGGCTATACTGAAGTTGTGCAGGTGATGTCAGGGGTTACTTAAACTTCCAGATTGATAACCAAATATACATGTCACACATATAAGTGAGATTTCTTCCATTTTTCTAAGTTTCTACGATGATTACTGCTCGTTGTTATTGGTGGAGTAATGAACAAAAAGGCACAATACTGTGACTGGAACAATACACAAATAACCCACACATACGATACAGAAGCTTATAACAGCGTGTTGGTCCGACTTGGACCACTGATTAGTCACACTAACACACGAAGATGAGGGAGCCAGCATATGTAGGAGAGGACAGGAACTGAAAGAAAGAAGTAGAGAAGTAGTGGTAGAAGTAGTAGTAGAAGTGGTAGTGGATTGGGGAGTAGTGGAAGTAGCACAAGAGACAGAAAGGGGTGCGAAGCGAGGCAAAAGTAGTAGTGATAGTAGTAGTGGTGGTGGTAGTAGTAGTAGAAGTGGAGTAAGTCTAAGGACAAGAAAAAAGAACACTGCAGGAGAGCTAATGACCCACGAGGGTGGAACCAAAAACACAGTGGAAAAAAACTGAAGGACAGAACACATAGGCAGAAATGAAGGCAAAGAAAATATAGGAAAGGAAGAGTTAGGGAGAAAAAAAAAAGATCAGGTCAAGTCACGAGTGTTCTGAAGTTTGGTGCATTTGACAATGTAATGAGAAAGGAAGGCATCAACAGAGACTAAGACAGGACTAAGATTCATATTAGGAAAGTTGTGTATAAGGGACACTTCAACAAGACGGCGTCTTGTGCCACTACTCTCCCTACCTACTACCACTTCTACTACTACTTTCATTACCAGCTTTACCTCTACCAATACTTCTCCACTTCCTCTCTTTGTCGCATTCCTGTTCTCTCCTATACATACTGGTTGTTCTCTCCTATACATACTGGTTGTTCTCTCCTATACATACTGGTTGTTCTCTCCTATACATACTGGTTGTTCTCTCCTATACATACTGGTTGTTCTCTCCTATACATACTGGTTGTTCTCTCCTATACATACTGGTTGTTCTCTCCTATACATACTGGTTGTTCTCTCCTATACATACTGGTGTTCTCTCCTATACATACTGGGTGTTCTCTCCTATACATACTGGTTGTTCTCTCCTATACATACTGGTTGTTCTCTCCTATACATACTGGTTGTTCTCACCTATACATACTGGTTGTTCTCACCTATACATACTGGTTGTTCTCTCCCATATATACTGGTTGTTCTCTCCCATACATACAGGTTGTTCTCTCCCATACATACAGGTTGTTCTCTCCCATACATACTGGTTGTTCTCTCCCATACATACTGGTTGTTCTATCCCATACATACTGGTTGTTCTCTCCCACACATACTGGTTGTTCTCTCCCACACATACAGGTTGTTCTCTCCCACACATACTGGTTGTTCTCTCCCACACATACTGGTTGTTCTCTCCCATACATACTGGTTGTTCTCTCCCATACATACTGGTTGTTCTCTCCCATACATACAGGTTGTTCTCTCCCATACATACAGGTTGTTCTCTCCCATACATACTGGTTGTTCTCTCCCATACACACTGGTTGTTCTCTCCCATACACACTGGTTGTTCTCTCCCATACACACTGGATGTTCTCTCCCATACACACTGGTTGTTCTCTCCCATACATACTGGTTGTTCTCTCCCATACATACTGGTTGTTCTCTCCCATACATACAGGTTGTTCTCTCCCATACATACTGGTTATTCTCTCCCATACATACTGGTTGTTCTCTCCCATACATACTGGTTGTTCTCTCCCATACATACTGGTTGTTCTCTCCCATACATACTGGTTGTTCTCTCCCATACATACTGGTTGTTCTCTCCCATACATACTGGTTGTTCTCTCCCATACATACTGGTTGTTCTCTCCCATACATACTGGTTGTTCTCTCCCATACATACTGGTTGTTCTCTCCCATACATACTGGTTGTTCTCTCCCATACATACTGGTTGTTCTCTCCCATACATACTGGTTGTTCTCTCCCATACATACTGGTTGTTCTCTCCCATACATACTGGTTGTTCTCTCCCATACATACTGGTTGTTCTCTCCCATACATACTAGTTGTTCTCTCCCATACATACTAGTTGTTCTCTCCCATACATACTGGTTGTTCTCTCCCATACATACTGGTTGTTCTCTCCCATACATACTAGTTGTTCTCTCCCATACATACTGGTTGTTCTCTCCCATACATACTGGTTGTTCTCTCCCATACATACTGGTTGTTCTCTCCCATACATACTGGTTGTTCTCTCCCATACATACTGGTTGTTCTCTCCCATACATACTGGTTGTTCTCTCCCATACATACTGGTTGTTCTCTCCCATACATACTGGTTGTTCTCTCCCATACATACTGGTTGTTCTCTCCCATACATACTGGTTGTTCTCTCCCATACATACTGGTTGTTCTCTCCCATACATACTGGTTGTTCTCTCCCATACATACTGGTTGTTCTCTCCCATACATACTGGTTGTTCTCTCCCATACATACAGGTTAGTCAATGGTCCAAGTTGACCTGAAACGTCGTTATAAGCTTTCTCCTATGTGCGGGTTGTGTTGTTGTTGTTGTAGTAATCTAAACCTCTACGATGATTACTGCTAGTTGTGTTGTTGTTGTAGTAATCTAAACCTCTACGATGATTACTGCTAGTTGTGTTGTTGTTGTAGTAATCTAAACCTCTACGATGATTACTGCTAGTTGTGTTGTTGTTGTAGTAATCTAAACCTCTACGATGATTACTGCTAGTTGTGTTGTTGTAGTAATCTAAACCTCTACGATCGTTACTGCTAGTTGTGTTGTTGTAGTAATCTAAACCTCTACGATGATTACTGCTAGTTGTGTTGTTGTTGTAGTAATCTAAACCTCTACGATGATTACTGCTAGTTGTGTTGTTGTTGTAGTAATCTAAACCTCTACGATCGTTACTGCTAGTTGTGTTGTTGTAGTAATCTAAACCTCTACGATGATTACTGCTAGTTTTGTTGTTGTTGTAGTAATCTAAACCTCTACGATGATTACTGCTAGTTGTGTTGTTGTTGTTGTAATCTAAACCTCTACGATCGTTACTGCTTGTTGTGCTGCTTGATTTAATAATAGGGAACATGATAAAGACAAATCTAACATTTCATAGGTTCTCCAAGAATTAGGAACGAACACGAGAATGTCTGGACTTGAAGGCCAGCAGAAACATTCTCTTGATGCTGGTGAAGGTCTCGTGGTTCATAAATTCCCAGGCGCTAAATAACCCCTACCTTTATATGCCCAGTCCCAAATTAAAATTTGCTTTACGATTTCAATCAAGACACTTAAAGTGGGATAATGTAGTCAAGGCAGTAGGTCAGATGAACAGTCGCACACAAACTACCGGTCTATTAACTGAAGAACAATAATTTCCACAGGCGCTGTATAAGCTCTATGGGTTTAGCGCTTCCCCATTAATAATAATAATCATAGTCTCTCCTCTAGAGACGAAAAGATGCCTGAAGAATACCTGAAGGACGCTTCCGGGGGTCAACGCCCCCACGGCTCGGTCTCAGACCGAGCCTCCTGGTGGACCAAGATGATCTCAACCAGACTGTTTCTGTTGACCGCAAGCAGGGAAGTGATTTCAGGATCTTGTCCAATTCCTTCTTGACGACAACCAGAGGTTTGTTGATAGTTCTCCTTATGCATGAAGGAAGGATGTTGAAAAGTAGGGGCCCTCTGGCACTCGTCTAGTAACAGAAATTCTCAAAGGTGCCAGACTAAACCGTGAAGGAAAAAAAATACTGATGAGTTTAAAAATAATACCAGAGAGAGAGAGAGAGAGAGAGAGAGAGAGAGAGAGAGAGAGAGAGAGAGAGAGAGAGAGAGAGAGAGAGAATCTTCAGCAAAACTGATGGTGTATCAAAAACTGTACTATGAAAACATTCCACCATCCCTCACACCTCACCATCCCTGATATCCCACCATCCCTAAAACATCACCATTCCTGATATCCCACCATCCCTCACACCTCACCATTTCTGATATTCCACCATCCCTCATACCTCACCATCCCTGATATCCCACCATCCCTCACACCTCACCATCCCTGATATCCCACCATCCTTCACACCTCACCATCCCTCATATCCCACTATTCCTCACATCTCACCACCCGTCACACCTCACTATTCCTCACACCTAACCATATCTCATATCTCACCAGCACCACTTGTCACACCTCACCAACACCATCATTAACACCATCCGTCGCTCACACGACTGAGTCCGACTGTTAAAGTAACAGTCGCTCTGCATGGCACGCCATAGTGCCGATGGATATCACTATTCACATATATGTAAACTATAGTACCCGCCAGTGATTGCTTCTTGCAGCGCCTCTGCCACAGAACCAACCACTGAACGCCTCAATATATGACAAAGATCCGTGTCAGGTTACTTTTCCCAAAGGAAAACAAACAAGGAGCACTTGTCACGGTGCACCCGTCTGAGCAGTCAGTGTCACTGTTCACTTGTCACGGTTCACCAACACCACGACACCTCTGGGTAAACACTCAGCATCCCTGTTCACTTGTCACGGTGCACCAACACCACGACACCTCTGAGCAAGTAGTCAGCGTCACCGTTTACAGATCACAACTGGAGAGCAAGAGGAAGAAATGTCGACCTCTTCAACCCCCCTCCTTCCTCTCCCTCCCAAACCCCCACCTCTCACAGTATTCACCTTACCAGCACCACCCTCCGCCCCTTGCACCATCACCCCTCCTCCCCAATCCCCCCACCACCCCCAGGCCGTTACCCCCTCTACCAAAAATGGTGTGCTTGTGTCTTGGATAGAAGTTGTGGGAGAGAGAGCATCCCCCCCACACACACACACAACATCCAACACTGTTGAACATCTACAAAGTCTACATCAACAACAACACAACACTGTTGAACATCTACAAAGTCTATATTAACAACAACCACATTATTATTATTTTAATCAAAAGAAGCGCTAAACCACAAGGGTCAACAACAACACAAACAAGTGAAAATTTTAATATTCCAAATTAATAACGCGGATTAACTTCACGTAAAATAATGCAAAGCAAAATATGAATAAACATGGGAGAAACGTATATATGGGAGCGGATGGGGGAGGAGATAAGAGCTAGAGGGGAAATGGAATAGTAGCAGGAAATTCCACGTAATGCATTCACGTCTCAGTATTCTGATAACGTAAGTGACGTCAAGACATCGTAAGAACGCAGCAGTGACGTTTGGTGAACTGCACAGGTAAACTAATTTGTTATGCAACATGCAGGGAGGCTTCAGATCATGTTTCCATCTAGGCTTCAACACAGATTCTTGTCTGCTATATGACGCAGTCATGACGTCACCCATGGCCACGCCCAGTTATATGAAACAGCCATGACGTCACCTTTTTATTCTAGCAAAACTGTACACATCAGCAGTGTGCTATATGGTAATTACATATTGAGAATAAAGCCATTTATGTTTCTGTCATATTAATTTATACGGGATAAATTTCATACATAGTATTTAAATCTGTCAGCTTGAGCACGGAGACTTCAGCAGGGCATTGAGGATATCGTCTAGTATTCCATTAAGAGTTCAGTAGCAAGATGCAGCTTTAGAAAACAGAGATCTGTTGGCGGTGGCTAAAGTCATGAAAGAATTTCGGTTACTAGTATAACTATATCTATAGGGAAGTGCTAAAACCATACGGGTCGCAGAGCCCCCTGGGAAGCATTCGATTATACGTATATGCAAACTCGACACTCGCGAAGGTGAGACTGGCGACACAGCGGCCAGTGACAGGGGAGACGGAGACGCTAAACGCCATCTTCCACCCACCGAAATAGTGTGTCCGTGTAATTACCTGTATGTGTCGTAGCTCCTGGCCTCTTGTGTTTACCGAGGATAGCTGGAGGGAAGCACCAGGTGTGAACTGAGGAAGGTCAAATGCACTTAACCTCGTGTTACACAGGTTTCCACAACCTCGCGTTACACAGGTTTCCACAACCTCGCGTTACACATGTTTCCACAACCTCGCGTTACACATGTTTCCACAACCTCGCGTTACACAGGTTTCCACAACCTCGCGTTACACAGGTTTCCACAACCTCGCGTTACACAGGTTTCCACAACCTCGCGTTACACAGGTTTCCAAAACCTCGCGTTACACAGGTTTCCACAACCTCGCGTTACACAGGTTTCACAACCTCGCGTTACACGGTTTCCACAACCTCGCGTTACACAGGTTTCCACAACCTCGCGTTACACAGGTTTCACAACCTCGCGTTACACAGGTTTCCACAACCTCGCGTTACACAGGTTTCCACAACCTCGCGTTCAGGTTTCAACCTCGCGTTACACAGGTTTCCACAACCTCGCGTTACACAGGTTTCCACAACCTCGCGTTACACAGGTTTCCACAACCTCGCGTTACACAGGTTTCCACAACCTCGCGTTACACAGGTTTCCACAACCTCGCGTTACACAGGTTTCCACAACCTCGCGTTACACAGGTTTCCACAACCTCGTGTTACACAGGTTTCCACAACCTCGTGTTACACATGTTCCAGGCACCCTCGGGAACACGTGTATAACAGGTTCCCGTAACTTTGTGTTACGGTACACAAGTTGCTACATCAGAGTTCCATCTAGCAAGGGGTATGGTCAAGAACCTGGCCGCGGGGAAGATTTTTCCTGGAACTATTTATAACTATAGCACTATGCTAGTTCTATGTATTATATACTACAACCAGTTCTCTCACGACCAAATGTTACTACATAGTGTGTAATGATCAGCAACTGAATAATTCAATAAGGCAGAAAATATATAATAAACACAGCGGTGTGATTCCTGGAGGATACCCGAATTCAGGATGGTTCCGGGGGTCAATGCCTCTGCAACCCAGTCCCAGACCAGGCCTCCTGGTGGATCAAGGTCTGATCAACCAGGCTGTTACTTCTGGCCACACATAGTATAACTATACGTACAAACCTCAGCCCGGCTGATCAGGAACTGATTTGAGGAGCTTTTCAAGTTCCCCCTGAAGACAGCCAGAGGTCTGGTCTGGTGTGTCGTGTGCCGAGTATGTTACACTTTATTCGACGTTCATCACACACCCATTGTTATGCCCTCTCGACCAGTGAACTGACAACTCAGAGTATAGTTGTTCTGGGTCCCCACTGCTTTATTAATTGTCCAGTTCAATCCACCAATCAGGTAAGAGCCGGCTCCCCAGCAAAGGTGAAGTCACACTTGCCTGCCTGGCTGGGAGGCAGACACTGGCTTACTCTGGTCGGATTTACTCGTTTTGCTTTGAGTGGCTCTTTGCTCTGTCTTATCATTTTACTGTTAATTTAATAACTTAAATGTGCGAACATTGTACATAGTGGTGAAGGAATATACGGGTAAAGAAAAAAGTACCCCTTCTGTGTTTGCCTTGTTCACAATATTGCTAATCTTGGTTACGACCAGGTGCAACAGGCCTTGAATGGGTGCGTTCGTAATTCCTGTTATGCATGGAGAGCGTCAAAATCGAGGACCCCTGACACTCAACGAGTTCCCTCTTAGTGTGCTCGTCGTGCCCTTACTCTTTATTGGAGGTACTTTGCAGTCACACGGAGAGACTCCGGTATGCAGGTTTGGGACCAGTCTCTCCAAGATTTTCCAGGTGTAAATTATGATGTACCTTTGTAGCATGCATTCCAAAGAATACATTAGAATATCCAGAGCCCGGTACACTGCTACTGAAGATCCAGTTGAGTAGCAACCTGATTTATATATGCACAAGGAAGCGCTAAATTCGTAAGGGTATTACAGCGCCTCGGAAATGGGATATAATCAGATTTGACATGAAAGGATCTCGAATTCATTGGATCAAGAGCTCTTTACTAGCATCAAGTCGCCCTTACCTTAGATGGGTAACAACCTGAAGACTCCAATTGGGATTCAGCAAGCTGGTGTGAAGCGCCACGCTCAACTCATGTCTCTTGACTGGTTTAGAAAGTGTTTCTACGCTGACAGCTGTGCCTGAAGCCAGGCTTCCCTGATGACCGCCTCAACAATCAGGTTACTGCACTCAAGCATAAACAATAAGAGGCACGCAGGTAGGATATTACTGGCTATTACGGTTCATGGAGAAGCTGTCTTGTATCAAAACGAGAGCTAGAGAGAAATTTTGATGACAAGTGAACTAACATTCTAACTTTGGAAAATAAAAGTCTGGCCAGAAATAAGACTTGAGGCTCATTTAGCAATGAAAATGACGTGAATAGGCTCCACGGTCGGACCCACTTGATAATTTATCTAAGTCCCACGCTGGCACCTAACACTACGCATTAACTATTATAAACTCGTGTATCATTATCATGGGGGAGGGTTAAACCCGTAAGGATTATACAGCGCCGGTGGGGGAGGGGGTTGGAAGGCATTCAGACTTAATTCAGGGAACTGGAGCACAGATCTCATTACCTAGATCAAGAGCCCCTCACCAGCATCAAGGAACCTCCCTAGAGGGGTCTCGTGTATCAGAATGCTTAAAAAATAAAACCGAATATTAAATCCGGCAATGGTGTTACTAACACCTGCCATTCACAACAAACATTAAATCCAATACAGCCATTTTGAGTGGACTATCAGCAAGAGTGACGCGCCACATGTGGAGAGAGAGACTGCCCTAAGACAACAACCACTGGACAGTGTAAGTGGGTTACCAAGGGTGACAGTCACCAAGATGCAACAATTCACATTAATCAAGGTGTCAAACACACATTATTGGGAACGCCCAAAATGACTCAAATTTTATTCCCTGGAATTCAGGCGAAAATGCAGAACACAATAAGGACTAATTCCAAATTTGCAACCTGAAAATGCTCCTCCTTACGAGAGAGAAGACATGGTAGATGTAAATAAATCCTCGATAACTGAAATTCGTGGCGAATAGCTAAACCTGTAGGGGTCATTCACCTCTTGACGAATGGGAGGTAATCAGGTTTGATCTAAGGAAAAGGCAGGTCCAATTCATTGGATCAAGAGCTCTTCATCGATATCAAGGCACCCTTTCCTTGAAGGGCATCCCCAATTAAAAAAAAAAATGATGCAACAGTACACTATGATATGTAAATAAGTGAAGAGTCAAAGATTTCTCATACACCTTCACCTGCACATCATGCACCAACAGCATAAATGATCAGAAGTGTCCCGTAGCTCGATCACTAGCGCACTCGGTTCACACACTGAGGTCCGGGGTTCGAGTCTCTCCGGTACGGCTGGAAAACATTAGGGACGTGTTTCCATAAGACACCTGCTGTCCATGTTCACCTGTCAGTGTAAAATGGGTACCTGGGTGTTAGTCCAGTCATCATAGAAAAAACAGCAGTGTTGTGGTGTAGAAAAAACAAAAACTAAACCCAGTAGAGTGAACCATAAGTGCATAAAAACCCAGGTGAGGTTTACCAGGGTGCCAGAGGTACGGCCGCCCGTCACAGTAGGAGCTGCCAGAAGCACCGGTTTTTTCCTCCAACACGCAAGTTATACTTTTGTACCATACTGTTCAGTATTACTCTGTTTAATCATCTTCCAGTGGTCTGTCTCGCGTAACCCAAACAATCCCTACAGGATTCATTAAATAAGGGACACTGAATCTCGTCAGATCCAAGAAATAAGGCAACCATTGACCGGATTCAAAACTGGTATCCTCGACCGGATTCAATAAGCGGACGGAGTTTTAGGGGACCTTATCAAACACCCAAACAAGAACAATAACAATAACTTAAAGCGGTAAGATTGTCCAAACACTTACACATGCAAATAAAATAGATACGATACAAATAGATGGATCACCACTTCAGGGAAGCTATTAGAATATACAGTAAAACAACCAAAAAAATCAATCATGAAACCCTGTGTAGTATGCAAACAAACAAACGTTCCACTGCATGGATTACATGCAACTTTTGTGGTAAATGCTGCCACGCCCCTTGTGTAGACATCCAAGAATCTACTACACGAGATATTAAACAAGGGAAGTGTTTTTGGGTATGTCCAAATGAGACCGAACTGTGGAATAAAATCACATTGATATTAAAAGATGACAACTCCAAATCGGACTTCATAAAAAACATGACAGCTTTCTATAACAGTTGGGAAAGTAAAAACTCTGGCCCAGATGGTGCTACCGCCCCTGGTACAGATGTTGAAATGGTAGACAGTAACTGTAAGAATGGAGAAATAAATGATGGTGACCTGAAGAGGGACAGGAGCTCTAGTGAAATAAATGATGGGGAAACAGGTGTAGACAAGGACACACAAAAAACAGTGTTACAAACTAGCAATACCATGGTAGATAGTAAACAAGGGGATGCCCAGGGAAATACTGAAGATAAATTACCAGAAACAGTTGAAGGCTCCATTGTTAGCACTAGCGTCAAAGACAGACACGAGACAGGAACACCACCCACCAATGGGGAACACAGTCACAAAAAACCAGGGCAAACGGAAACCAGGCCTATGTGAATATTATGCACTTGGTATCTGCAGGCATGGAAAATCTGGTCAATTAGATGGGACATGCAATTATGATCACCCCAGAAAATGCCATGCCCATATGAAAACAGGCAAATGCAACCTCCAGTCCTGTAAGTTTTTCCACCCTGAAATGTGCCACACATCAACTCAGGAAAGACAGTGCTATAACTTATATTGCCAGGCATACCACCTAAAGGGTACGAGGCGACACAGAACATCCAGACCATGGCAAAACCTGGGTAGCCACAGCCACTCCGGAGAGAGAGGTTTTTTAGAGCCAAGAAGGAAAAAAGCTGGCAGGAAATGACATAAATTGTACACCAACTGCAATCATTTCTGGCATTGAATCACAGTCAATGGCCTCCACTCCAATACAACAGATATTAGTGCCGGGAAAAAAAGACCCCTTCCATACCACCAATCCAACGACATTCATCTTTGCAAATATACAGGGTCTAAAGCCAGCAACAAACAACAAGATACATGCATTCGTGGAATGCTTACTGAGTCAAATGCTATGTTTGCGGCTTTCACAGAGACCCACATAAGAGATCACTTGGACAATGAAATATGGATCCCGGGCTACAACCTATACAGGTGTGACAGAGTGAACAGGCAAAAAGGGGGGGTTGGCCTGTATATCACAGAGTCACTTATATGTTCAGAACTACTAAATGCCTCAAATGATGTAGTTGAAGTATTAGCAATAAAGGTCGAGAATCAAAACCTGATCATCATGGTTGTCTACAAGCCCCCTGATGCAACGTCCCAACAATTCCAGGAACAGCTTCTGAAAATTGACCACTGTCTGGAAAATCTTCCAGCTCCTGCCCCCAACATCTTGCTACTGGGGGATTTCAACCTCAGGCACCTAAAATGGAGGAACATTGCAAACAATGTGGTAGCAGAGATAACACCAGGAGGCAGCTCAGATGAAAACTCGCACATGCATGAACTTTTAAATCTCTGCACCAAGTTCACCTTAAACCAGCAAATAGTAGAGCCCACAAGATTAGAGAATACGCTGGACCTCATCTTCACCAACAATGATGATCTGATACGAAATGTCATCATATCAAAAACAATATACTCAGATCACAACATAATAGAGGTCCAGACATGCATGCGGGGAGCCCCAGATCAACAAAATGTAATCAGCCGCGAGGGAGCCTTCTCCAAATTCAACTTCAATAACAAAAACATAAGGTGGGATCAAGTAAACCAAGTCCTAAATGATATAAACTGGGAAGATTGCCTAAGCATCACGGATCCTAACCTATGTCTAGAACAAATTAACTCTGTGGCACTTGAGGTTTGCTCAAGGCAAATTCCCTTAAGGAAAAGGAGAAGATGCAAACTAGAAAGAGAGAGGCGCTCCCTATACAGGCGAAGGCAAAGAATAACGGAGCGGCTACAGGAGGCCAATATATCTGAAATACGAAAGGAGACACTAGTCAGAGAAATAGCAAACATCGAATTAAAACTAAAGGAATCTTACAGGAATCAAGAAACGCGGGAAGAACTAAAAGCCATAAATTAAATTAAATGATTTTTTTTATGAGAGTGCCACAGAACTTTACAGACGCATGCCTATCTGACATCACCCCGACGCCAAATGACTTCGAAAAGGCAATAAATGACATGCCCATGCACTCCGCTCCAGGCCCAGACTCATGGAACTCTGTGTTCATCAAGAACTGCAAGAAGCCCCTATCAAGTGCTTTTAACATCCTATGAAGAGGGAGCATGGACACTGGGGTAGTCCCGCAGTTACTAAAAACAAAAGACATAGCCCCACTCCACAAAGGGGGCAGTAAAGCAATAGCAAAGAACTACAGACCAATAGTGCTAACGTCCCATATCATAAAAATCTTTGAAAGGGTTCTAAGACGCAAGATCGCCACTCATCTTGATACCCATCAATTGCACAACCCAGGGCAGCATGGGTTTACAGCAGGCCGCTCCTGTCTGTCCCAACTACTGGACCACTACGACAAGGTCCTGGATACTCTAGAAGACAAACAGAATGCAGATGTTATATACACAGACTTTGCAAAAGCCTTTGACAAGTGTGACCATGGTGTAATAGCACACAAAATGCGTGATAAAGGAATAACAGGAAAAGTTGGTAGATGGATCTATAATTTCCTAACAAGTAGAACACAAAGAGTAGTAGTCAACAGAGTAAAGTCTGAGGCAGCTACTGTGAAAAGCTCTGTTCCACAAGGCACAGTACTCGCTCCCATCCTGTTCCTCATCCTCATATCGGACATAGACAGGGATATAAGCCACAGTGCCGTGTCTTCTTTTGCAGATGACACCCGAATCTGTATGACAGTGTCCACCGTTGAAGACACTGCAAGACTTCAAGCAGACATAAACCAAATCTTTAAATGGGCTGCAGAAAACAATATGAAGTTCAATGATGAGAAATTTCAATTACTCAGATACGGAAAACGTGAAGAAATTAAAATCTCATCAGAGTACAAAACTAATTCCAACCACACAATAGAGCGAAAAACTAATGTCAAAGACCTGGGAGTGATCATGTCAGAGGATCTCACCTTCAAGGACCATAACACCGTAGCAATTGCATCTGCTAGAAAAATGACAGGATGGATAATGAGAACCTTCAAAACCAGGGATGCCAAGCTCATGTTGACACTTTACAGATCGCTTGTTCTATCTATGCTGGAATATTGCTGCACACTAACTGCACCTTTCAAGGCGGGTGAAATTGCTGACCTTGAAAATGTGCAGAGAACCTTCACGGCACGCATAACTGCGATAAACCACCTCAATTACTGGGAACGCTTGAAGTTCCTAAACCTGTACTCTCTAGAACGCAGGCGGGAGAGATACATTATTATATACACATGGAAAATTCTCGAGGGATTAGTACCAAACTTGCTCACGAAAATCACTCCCTACAAAAGCAAAAGACTCGGCAGGCAATGTAACATCCCCCCAATGAAGAGCAGGGGTGCCACTAGCACGTTGAGGGACAACACAATAAGTGCCAGGGGCCCAAGATTATGTATTGTTATTTGCAAAAATATATGCATACAGAGAGACCAAGTGACGTTTACACGTTGTGAATAAGTCACACAAACAAACAAACACACACACACATATATATACACACAGACAAGAGACAAAAAAGATAGACCTACTGTCATCAGCCATTACAACACTGGCATCAGGTTAATACCTTTGCTGTCATCAGCCGTTACAACACTGGCATCAGTATAATACCTTTGCTGTCATCAGCCATTACAACACTGGCATCAGTATAATACCTTTGCTGTCATCAGCCATTACAACACTGGCATCTGCAGCTCCATATTTGTGACACTTATTATACAACACTGTGGTGTTAGTTGTACACTTACATTATACACTTGATCAACTTACTGTGGTGAGAGTGTAAGTGTTGTGAGGAGACACAGGAGTGTAGAACAGCATACATCAGTGGGATTACCAACAAACCCCTGGCTGTCTTCAACCAGGCACTGGACAGGCACCTAAAGTCGGTACCTGACCAGCCAGGCTGTGGTTCGTACGTTGGACTGCGTGCGGCCAGCAGTAACAGCCTGGTTGATCAGGCTCTGGTCCAACATGAGGCCTGGTCACAGACCGGGCCGCAGGGGCGTTGACCCCTGGAATTCTCTCCAGGTAAACTCCAGGGGACTAGTGTGGGTCGCATCCTGGGTCAAAACTGATCTAATTTGCCCGAAATGCTCTGCATAACAAGGGGCTTTCTATATAGTAGTATGTCATTGATATCAGCTAGGCCTGTATACCATGTACATTTACTTGTAGTAAATAAAGATACAGTCATAAAGGATTCTTCGTATGAGACCGTGACGCGGGGGCGACGATCCCGGGAGCGCTCAACAAGTAGCACAGTCAAGAACACACCACAACCAGCCACGCCAGCAACCAACAAACCATATTATTATAATCAAAAGAAGCGCTAAACCACAAGGGCAGGGCAGGGCAGGATGCAGGGATATTGGGTAGTAAGAGGGAGGGGGATGATTATTAGGTTATGGAGTGCAGCGGGGCAGTGGATAGTGTAGGGATAGAGGGTAGCAAGATTATTATTATAATCAAAAGAAGCGCTAAACCACAAGGGTTATACAGCGAGGGTAACAAGTGATTGAGGTAGAAGGGACTGAGGGATGTGTAAATCAGTTGCTGTCAAAAAGTCAATGAGAGTCTGAATTAAAGGAGGGTCGATCAGCAAGAAGGGAAGGTAAAGAAAGGGCAGCAGAGCGAAGACGACGCTGGAGGTAAACAAACCATTGCACAACCAGCAATACACCACAACCAATCACCCACACACCACAACCAACTAATCACATACCACCACACAAACAAACAAGTCGCCAGGAGGCTTACTGCAGGTCTCCCAGTAACCTATATTTTGAAGGAACTATTACACAGTGGCAGCTACGAACACACTTGTCCACCATAAACGGGTTGGAATCTTACTAGGCGTTTGGTGCATAACGGCTTTTGGATTTTGTTTTTCATTTACATCAGTCCACAAATTACCTCTAAATTATATAAGTACTACCCTACACCAAACTCGTCATCTCAGACCCAAAGCACATTCACTATTTTTGTTAGTGGGGAGGCGCTAAACCCGTTAAGGATTATACAGGGCCTGGTGAACAGAGGTTAATGTGTTCAGAGAAAGGAGAGTGGCATTACTTTCATCAAGGAATCTTCCCATAGCTCTGCTAAAGGGAGCACATATAATACTGAGTTCACTTCCAAACAATCATTTCTCAGCCACCTCTCTATGACAATAAACCCTTAATAAAAATCAAGTTTCCAGATAAGTTTATCACTTTTGATTTAATTATTCTCAGCAAACTTACAGCGCTTTTTATCAATCTCCTGACATTCAGTTGTGGAGCGAGTCATATGTATGGCGGAGACATTCACAGTATCGTCAGTCAGTGAGTCACTGTATAATGGAGACAATCATCCCGCCGTGTGTATGGGGCATTGTGTTGGCAATGTATAGTGGTGATGTACTGTACTGGGGTAAGTGAACTGGTAAGAGGTACGGGGTTCATGCAGGTGCTGGTGACTCAAACACCAAAAGCCAGCAGCAGGGTTGAGAGGGGTGGTGGGAACCAACTGTACGTCACCTCAGCTGGTCCACTGCCAGCCCTCACCACGTACTGCATCCACCTGTTTTATTTGCAAAATTTGTACTACAAATTTCTTTGCTTGATTGGTTTATTAGGCTTGAAGCCTACTGACTGTACGAGGGTCATTAATAGAGCTGCCACCAATCCTCCGTTAAAGTTTAAAAAAAAAAAGGTAAAAGTCTAATATTATTAACAAATAAAGCGCTAAACCCACAAGGGTCATGCAGCAAGTCTGTAATAATAATTTTTTTAAACAAAACTAAGCTCTAAACCCACAAGGGTCATACAGTAAAAAATGTGCATAAATCTTATCTTTCTACGATTTGTCTAATTTATTTCACTGTGTGGCCTGGTCTCAGGCCAGACCAGGCCCTGTGGCCTGGCCTGAGACCTGGCCACAGGAACGGGGGGGGGGATGGATTGTTTAGCTGAGTTACCCGCACTCAATTACTATTTATCTGCCTTGGGCAACATTTATCGAAACCAATTATGAATCAGTCATCCTGATTCTCAGAGAATATAAAATAATAATAGTTTTAGACTCTGATATTGAGGTTTTGTTCAAATTCTTCCTCTAACAAGCCCCTGGCTGTCTTCAAGCAGGCACTGGACAGGCACCTCAAGTCGGTACCTGATCAGCCGGGCTGTGGTTCGTACGTTGGACTGCGTGCGGCCAGCAGTAACAGCCTGGTTGATCAGGCTGTGGTCCAACAAGAGGCCTGGTCACAGACCGGGGCGTTGACCCCTGGAATTCTCTCCAGGTAGACTCCAGGTAACCCACCTTTTTTTTTTTTTTTTTTTGAGGGGCAACATGATGTATTTCCTAATGTCGTAAATTCAAATAGATTTTCCTTAAATCACGTAAACTCATCTACCACACTTTCCCTATTGCCAGTTTTCCTATTTTTGGCCTTAACGAAGTGTTGTCTTATCAAAATTATTATTATAATCAAAAGAAGCGCTAAACCATAGGGGTTGTCTTATCAAAAACAAGCTTTTTTTGTGCCTTTTCGATAAGGCAGGATTTCAAATGACCACCACCAGTCAAGAATATTTTAATACCTAAAGTGAATTTTAGGTGAAATTTCGTATTAAGAAAGGTCTCCTTTAGACATGCGTCTTTTTAACAAGCGTTCCTTAATGCTGGTGAGGGGCTCTTGATCTAGGGAATTGGATCTGTGCTCCAATTCTCTGAATTAATCCTGAATGCCTTCCATCCCCCTTACAAGCGCTGTATAATCCCTGCGGGTTTAGCGCTCCCCATAATAATACTGGGGTTATAGTGATAAGAAACATTTGCAACTGTTATTCATAGCAACATGTGTGTGTGTGTGTGTTATGAATATCCTGAAATTCACAGGTTTAGGTAACCAACTATCACGCATAACAACATATAGGTGATGGTGACTGTTATACATAGCAGCATGTGGGAGTTGCCTAGGATAACGCAAGTCATTCCTAATGACATTAGACATTCAGGTTTCTTAGCATATCTAGGAATATTTACAATTATAATACTTAGGATGTGTTAACAAGCCTCTGTTTGGAGCCGGATAGGTGAATATGATAGAAGGTAAACCATGTAGGAATCTTTGTAGGGAATCTTGTGTTCTGGTACTTTCTGAAGCATGGTAGTATGCGGTGACAAGCACGTCTAATTTGTATACTAATGCAAAGTTAAATAAAACTAGTGTGTGTGGGTGTATTAACCACTTAGGTAACATGATTTCATATGGCATTGGATCAGTCGATAGTGATTAGATGGGGTTTTGGACTATCACATTTCCATATAATGTAACATGGTTTCTGTAAACCTCAGAGGTTCCTCCTCTTATCCCAAACGTAGCGGTAAGGAAAAGGGGAGGTGTGGTTGACTAGCCGGCGGCCCTACAGTGGTATGGGTAAACGCTGGCATGCTCCTCCTTGTTTGCCTCTAAACATTTTCCCTCCTAGCTGTTGCTAGACTTGCAGCATTGCATAGCTTCTGGTGATGCAAGTGTGAAAGATCTTGAGCTTAAGATTTTCATCCCCATGTGCCTTGCTCTGCATTAAGATCGCCTGTTTGAGATTATGCTGCACAATTTTTTTTTAGCTAAATTCTGGTCTGTATAGCATACGTCAATTTAAATTTATTTAATAGTGTTTCAAATCAGTGATATTTTTCTTAATGTTCAGATTGATTTCCGCTGATTTATGGCAAAAAACAATTTTCATTTTGCATATTCAGCAAAGAACACCCTCGCCAAATAGGCCAAACTCGGCGATTCGGCACGATATGTACACATACAAAAAAAACGTATAAGTATATGAATAAGCATTTCTCACACACACACACACATACATATAGGGTCCGCCTCTAGTGTAAATTGTGGGAGCCCTTGGCCTTGGAGAAATATATAAAAAGGCTTCAAAGAAGAATATTTTGATTTTTTCTTGAAGCTGTTTCAATACATGTACATATTTCGCTTCCCCTAAGACCCAGCTTTTATTTTTCCAATATGTATATGTATTTTATTAAGTAATATGGTACACAAGCTTTAAATATACTGAGCCATTGAAACATCTAAATTATTGGGAACGCCTTCAAGTCTTGAACATGTACTCATTGGAGCGGAGGAGAGAGAGATACATGATAATATATACATGGAAAGTACTTGAGGGCCTGGTCCCAAATCTGCACACTGCCATAACATACTGGAGTGAGAGATATGGGAGAAAGTGTAAAATAAACCCAGTGAGGAGCAGGGGTGCGGTGGGGACAATACGGGAGCACTGTATTAACATCCGGGGTCCCAGACTATTCAACATCTTACCAGAAGATATCCGAAACACGGCTGGAACCAGTGTAGAAGCCTTCAAGAGGAAACTGGACAAATATCTTCACCAGGTGCCAGATCAACCAGGCTGTGATGGATATGTGGGGCAGCGGGCCTCCAGCAGCAACAGCCTGGTTGACCAGGCAAGCACCAGACGAGCCTGGCCCATGGCCGGGCTCAGAGAGTAGATACTCTCGAAACTCTTCAAAGGTATATCAAAGGTACAAAGGTAATATGGTACACAAGCTTTAAATATACACTGATGATACATAGATGGCATATACAATACACCAGGTTTAGGGATACATTGCTACGTGTTTGTTAAAAAAAATCATTAAAAAAATCTCATGCAGCTCTTCAGAGGTGGGGCAGGTACCTAGTACACAACAGGCATTACCCCTCTGAGTACAACACAGTCGCTGGAATAAAAAAAATACCTGCTTTGGGATCCCTAGTTGTTCTAATGAATCTTTTACCTAGCTCCTTAAAGAACTTAGATGTGCACTTTTCCCTATGGGTCAAGGGTCTCTAAGCTCATACCTGGAGAGGGTTTCGGGGGTCAACGCCCCCGCGGCCCGGTCTGAGACCAGGCCTCGTGGTCGTGGTGGATCAGGGTCTGATCAACCAGGCTGTTACTACTGGGCGCACGTAAACCGAAGAACCACAGCCCGGCTGATCAGGTACTGACTTTAGGTGCCTGTTCAGCGCCTTCTTGCATACAGCCATGGGTTTATTGGTAATCCCCCTTATGTATGCTGGGAGGCCGTTGAACAGTCTTGGGCTACTGACACTTATTGTGTTGTCTCAGTGTACTCTTGGCACCCCTGCTTTTCATTTTGGAAATGTTGCATCTCCTGCCGAGCCGTTTGCTTTCGTAGGGAGTGATTTTCGTGTGCAAGTTTGGTACCAATTCCTCTAGAATTTTCCAAGTGTGTATTATCATGTATCTTTCTCAAACATATAACGATGGACAAGTTCACCATAATTTCTAGACTTTTGGGACTCCCTGAAGCTGGCAGCTGCCTCTTCTTCCCTGCTGTGTTGGTGATAGGTATCAGCCAATGTAGTTGGCTTGCAGGCTAATTCTATCTGGAAGCTTTAGGTTATACCTTTGATATACCTTTGAAGAGTTTCGAGAGTTTCACTACTCTCGGAGTTGCCATCAGATTATGGGGGGGGGGGCGCTAAACCCGCAATGATTATGTAGTGCCTGTGGGGGTGATGGAAGGCATTCATGTTTAATTCAGTGAATTGGAACACAGATCTAATTTCCTAGATCAAGAGCCCCTCACCAGCATCAAGGAACCTCCCTTGAGGGGGGAGTATATATGCAATACAATCGCAGACAGGCGATCTTAACAATACAAACCACAGGGAATGGAAATTTTCAGCTCAAGATCTTTCACACGTCTATGTGCGTCATCAGGAGCTATGTAATGTTACTCTTGCAACATTACATAACTCCTGGTGGCTTGTCTTGTTTAGGATGGTGGTCTAGTGGATAGAGGGATGCGTACTTTCAGTTCACACAGGGGTGGGCATGGAAACGCAGATTATCGGTATTGGCAAAAATTTTTGAATCGTCCCATACTATTTTTAATATGGTACTCAAAGTTTAAAGGATACATTGTTGGTACAAAGATGTTCCAGTAAAAAATACTCAAGGGTTTGAGGGGTACATTTGAAGTACACAGATGTGTTTTGTGGATAAGTATGTATGCCCGCAATGCACAGCATATTAGGGGCTTTTGGCATGTACATCTCATTAAGAAATATATCTTGTCTACCATGTATCATTGTACCATGTCACAATAAAGTATTATTATTATTATTATATGTTGAACACCTATCCACATATTAAAATGTGGATAGGTGTTCAACATGAGTGAAGCTCCCTGGAGGCACACCTCACGCTGACACTTACTTCTTGAGGAAGAAGTCTATGTTGACGTAGTTGGAGTACTTGGGCGAGTCCGGTGGGTGGTCAGGTGCAGGTGAACCTCCCGAGGGCGTGGCTCCTGACGAAGCCCCACCGCCCTTACTGAGACCGCCCTCGCTCGACGCTCCTGACGCTGCTGACTTGAGGGTGTCCGTGCCGTTGTATTCTGAGCTCTTGTCCGAGAGCAATACGTACTCGCCCGTGTCGTCGTCCTCGTCAGGAGCGACTGTGTCGTATAGCGGCTCGTCATCTGTTAGATTCTCGAGTGAAGCCCCCGAGGCCGAGCCTCCGCCTACCTCGTCCTCATCCTCGCCACACCTCGAGGACGACAATGACGACGTCTTGCTAAGGCCAATGAGGCGAGGGGGAGCGCCTCCACTACCCCCACAAGAAGACGCGCTTGATGATGACTTGGAGACGCACTTTTTGCCCAAGCTGCCTGTGGAGGAGGCGCTTGATGGAGACTTCTGTAACTCCTTTGGGTTGGTGGGAGACCTCTGTAGGTCCCGACCGCACTGGGGAGACCTGTGTTGATCCCTAGAGGCGGGGCGCCCGTCACTAGAGGCAGAGAGGGTTTTTTGCAAGGGTGCCTTCGCCGGGGCGGTAGACTGAGTGTCCCTGTTGGGAGATGGGTGACGGGGGCGCTGGGGAGAGCGTGGGATCGCATGGGGTGGGCGTGAGGACCCCGGGGACGAGGGCGTAGTGGCGCCTTTGGCTTCAATCTCACCTTCTGCACCAGAAGATCGACGGAAGGTCTTCGGCGGAGGGGCGGGCGGCACCTTCCGTCCGCGGGCGTCCTCCCCCTGCCCGGCGCCGTTGACAGATATCACAGTGACAAACTGGGACTCCTTTCCCGGTAGGACACTGGAAGTGGTAACGGGCACTGAAGTGGAGCGGTTGTAGGCTGGTGGGCGTCCCGTCACACTGGAGCTACCTGATGAGGTAGTGAAGCGACGTGCTAGATCCCTAACAGAGCTGCCCCCCGCGGGCGGAGGGGCGGCCAGAGGCGTGATAGGCGCCAGGGGACCATCCTCTTCCTCTGAAAGTGGTGCTGACCTCGCCCCCTCCATTTTAAAGGGAACTTGTTCTTCCTCATTCGACCTTTCCTCTGGAGATACCAATTCCTCGACAGAAGATGCCTGCATGGGGTGATGGCGTCGCTGCACCATCATGGTGTTGATGGCCTGAGTAACAGCAGAATCCACCCCACCTGAGCACCCTGGAGCCGCCCCTTCACTACCCTCCCCTTGGCCTCTTTCTTCTTCGTGAACTATTTCCCTCTCAAAGTCCTCATGAGACTCGCCCTTCTGCATCTGCTGACACTGAACATCATTTAAGAGGCACTCTAAGTACTCGACATAAAACTGTTCCTTCTCCAGCTCTTCCTTTAACACGGCGACTCGTGAGCGATGCTTGGCTAAGTTTGCACGAACATCCTCCTCCCATGCCGCCGGCAGATCATTCCCGGGAAACCTGGCACGCCACGCCTTGTGGAATTCACTAAAAACACTCATGACGATGCCCACGTCCTCATCCTTCACCAATGACACACCAAAGTGAGCATCATCAAGCTTTGCAAACAATCTCACCAGGCACTCACATCTCACAGCATGACTGGAGGCACACACATCCCCACCTCACACCGTCTCTACACAAACTGAAGTAAACAAAGCGGACGACACCCAGGTCCCAGACCCTCCCGTCCCGCCTCAAGGAGCATCAAGCGAGATCCTCAAACTCTTGCAACAAAACTCATTACTAATGATCATATAAAATAATATTTACACTCTAATCGTAGCTATAATATCTCTAATATTCTTACAAATCCTCTTTCTGGCCTTGCATCAATAAAATGTGCATATTTGTAAAGGAAAGTGTTTAATGAAAGGATATTACTTATTTTGTTAGCCACATTTCATATTTTATTTATTTACAGATCAAATTAATATTATACAAGTTATTTCGTATCTCTTCATGAATTTAATAATTATTTGTTTGCAAATGAATGCCCTCAGAATGCCTTATTTATGGAGCAAAAACATCACTCTCTCAGCTTTTCTATTAATTTGAATACATAAAATTAATGAATATAATAGTGAAGTAAGTTTCATTAGGTGCAAACAAAATAATTAGTGATATATTGAAGTGATATTGATGTAGAGAGTTAGAGGTGTGTGGTGGGTGCGACAGAGGGCAGCAGCAGCAGGACGGTCACACAGCACCTACGACACTTCTGCTGAAAATTACTTTATATCACCATTATGTTGGCCAGGACCGCTCTCTCTACATTAAATGCCCTCAAGGCTAGGCGTAAGTATCATATGGACAAGGTACCGACCTCCACGGACATGTGGAGGGTGAAATATAACTTCTCGAGATATTTCAGCTATCACTTGTGATGTCGTCATAGGAAACCCAACCTGTAATTGCCGGCTGTTTTTTTTTTATATATTTTTTCAACGTACAAATGTTACTTTAGGTACATTTCACGTACAATGCTGGTCACGTGACCAGTGAGCTACGTAACACATGGCAGCAGGTATTAGGCTAATTATAGATTTATTAGTGTTAATTATCTTACCAAAGGTAATTAACTCAGCCTCAACGAAGACGACCAGGAAATGTTAACCCTAGGGTAGAGGTGGGTTAATGACGACAGTAGACCAAGTTATGTGGCTTATTGCTGTTAATCCCAATGAAAATAAATACCCCTCTACGTGACTATCCTGGTGAGGGGGGGGGGCACTTGATCCAAGAAAATGGGCCCATCATCTTGGATCGACTGTTTGCAATCTTCCTGACTTTCATTATACTACGCACTTGTGTGGGGAATGCCTTCCATTCCCCAGGCTCTATGATCTCCACTGGATCTAGGATACAATGGAAATTACATATTGATTTAATTGGGGTTTCTTGGTTAAATTCTTTTTTATTATAATCCAAACGGTTCACTAATGTATGTATTCCTAAGTCAAGTATGTGCCTTCAGAACTGTTGAATAAATTTATAGTAAAAAAAAAAAAATAGATTTCCTGAATAAAGCTTGTCTATTGGTCCTCTTCCCCAGGAATCCACTCACAGCAGCCAACACCCAAGTGCCTACCTATTTACTGTTAGGTGAACATGGACAGGAAGTGTAAGGAGATTTGCCCATGGGTCTTGCCCAACCTTGGAAACTAAACCTGTGCTGGTAAATGGCATTTTTTTTTTTTACTCTATACAGGGAAGTACTGAACCCTCGGAGATCATACAGCGCCTTTGTTCAGGTTAATTTATAAGCGTTTCACACATTGTCATATTGTGATTGCAAACAAAAGGACCCCAGTGGAAGGAAACCCCATCTCGCTCTTGTTTTTTGGGTTATTGCAAGTTAATAGTGCTCAGAGGTTATTGATCAAAAGAATGTCTTTGGTCTTTATCTTTTTAGTTTAATGTACAGGTTGAGAGCAGTTTTCCTACTTGGCTAGTTTCAAAGTCCAACCTTATCTAAGGTATAATACACGATTTTTGAACCCAGTGGGTTAACTCAGGATAACTCAAAAAAGATGTAAAAAAAAATGTGATTTTCCAGGAAGATACTCGTGGTGCCCTGTGGCTTGGTTGGCAGTACTCTTGCTTCACTCACTGAATGTCTGTGGTTCAATTCCCGGCATAGGCGGAAACGTTGGGCATGTTTCATTTGTACCTGCTGCCACTGTTCACCTAGAAGTAGGTACCTGGGTGTTAGTCGACTGGTGTGGATCGCATGCTGGGGGACAAGCTTGAAGAACCCCAATGGAAATAAAACAAGTCCTCAATGATGCACTAACTTTCTTGGGTTGTTTTGGGTGGCTAATCCTCCGGGTTAAAAATCCAAAGAAATCTTAACAGGCTACAAATACGCAGGCATTGAAATGTTTAGATAACTATTTGAAACATTATAGATTAGATTTCTGGCCACATACAGTTCCCTTTAACTGACATTATTTTCTAGCTGTAAAAATTCCGAGTTAATGTATGCATAGCAATTCTACCTAAAGAGTTACTGTACATGTAAAGCAAATGCAATATAGTCTCTAAAGTATGTATAGTATCAGTTTGTTCCCGATATTTTTTTGCGGTTGCAGATGCACAAACGCAAACACCAGAAGTGAAATATTGATAGGTGAGTGGGTAGTAGTGTAGGATGAGGTAAGTACTGTAATACCAGTAATTTATCTTTTAAAAAAAATCTTTTCTTGCAATGTTGAATTTGTGTAAATTGAGAAATTTATTTTTGTTCATTCTTTCTCTACATATATTTATCCTGACAATATTATGTATCACCGTTTTTTTTTAAATTTTAAGTACAGTGGTACCCGGGTTTTCATAGTCATCGGAGTTCGTAATATTCAGTAATCGTAACTTTTTCGTAAAAATATTGGTTCGGTGATCGTAATTTCGCTCGGTAATCGTCATTGGTCCCGAACGCGTACGCCCGACCCGAGCGGCCCCACACACCATTCACAGTCAGTCTGGCATTGTTTATCAGCGAGTAACCATCACCCAACGCGTTCATACGATACATTTCGTAATATTCCATTCTTTTTAGTGATTACAACTGCTAAATAAGCCACCATGGGCCCAAAGAAAGCTCCTAGTGCCAGCCCTTGGGTAAAGTGTTGAGAAGGGAGAATGTGTCTTCTTAAGTGATTCAGTGATTCTACGATATGTTATGATACTAAAGCAGCAGTTGATAGAGGCTATAGTGCCAGCCAGCGATAAAGTGTAGCATTAACAGTGTAGCAAGTAATCGCCATTAATCGATAGAAAAATGATGACACGAAACTTAAATCCTCCATTGTTGTTTGAGGTATATAGGGAGACTGACAACACCTCCATCTCTGCTGCTACCATTCACCACCACCATGTAAGGCTTATCTTTCAGTGGCCCTTATACACCCAACAACACACCAGTCCTCACATTCGTAATGACATATTTTATTCATTCTAGAGTACTATATGTTATGTTTCTATGTAATTAATATTATTTATGTCATAGATGAATTGCGACAGATAAATAAGCGGTAGAGTTGATATTAGTGTCATATTGAAGGACTGTCTTGTCCTGTCCCCAAACACACACCCCTGTAGCTGGCACAATTCCAAACATACGCCAGAAACAGAACTCTCTGGAACACCTTTTTGAGCGACAGGAGTCCAGTGACTCAAGCTGATCCTATTGGCATTAAAAAACAAAGAAGGGGAGTAAACCCGGAAAAGGACTTGGTACCTGGAGTCTTTATGGAAGAGGATTCCCCTTCCAAACAATAGCAACTCTTCCATCCTCTCCCCTCCTCCCATCTAACACACATCAACTCTTCAATATAGGTAAGTGTTATGTTATTATTGTTTTATTCTTCATGTCTCATTGTTTTCTGTGTAATTAAATGTATATTTAATGTACAAAAATATTTTATTTTAATACTTTTGGGTGTCTGGAACGGATTAATTGAATTTCCATTATTTCTTATGGGGAAAATGGATTCGGAAATCGTAATATACGGTTTTAGTAACTCTCTCTGGAACGGATTAATTACGAAAACCAGGGGTCCACTGTACATATTTTGTATTTAAGTCATTTTTGTCACATCATGTACAAAGGTACTTGTACTATAATTTGTATCCAGATTTGAACATTGCTGCATATAGCCATTATAAATCTTCAAAAAGAAAAAAATGTTAACCTAGGATATCCTTGAAGTTTCTCATATATATTTTGATTAAGGTCCTGCTGTGCATCAGTGTTAGATACACTATGCCATAAACAGTAGTACATAAAATTAAACAATTTATGTTACTCAAGTTATTAAAATAAGATACACAGAAACGACATGGTTACTTAATCTAGTGACATGTTACTTTACCGCCCCAGTATATCTCTACATTTATAAAAATATCAACTGCTTAACTGGCAGGTTTACACTAATTATTGAGGTATGTATTGCAGGGAAATTTTTTATTGTGCAACATTTCACCCACAGTGGGACTATCAGGTACAGAAATGAGCTGTATAAGCCTACCAGCATCCTGAGGTCAGATCACATAATGAAGAGGTCAGTGCAAAAAAAGTTTGGTGATACCAAGAGAGAGCTGGGGCCTGGATTTAGGCGTCAAGTCGAGGAATCTTATACATACTGTAAACAGCCTATTCAGAGGCTCTTTCAAACTGCGCGGCACTACGGTGCTGCCATCTATAGGCCTATCAAGGTCGGGCTGGTCAGCCATGTTTCTTCCTCATTCTGGCGGCCTACCTACTCGAGACAGGTTCTACCCTTGCTGGCTCCCGGGTCCCCTCACGCTCTGCCCCTGTGTATACCTACACCTTCCCATTAATAAACTGAGTCTAGTCATCGGCCGTATCTCTACACCTACGCTACCATTCTGCACTAGACGTAAGCAGCCAAGAAAATAGAGTTAACAATACTTTCTTCCCCTCAAATGTTCCTAGATGTTGGTAAGGGGCTCTTGACCCAAGGAATTAGACCCAACCTTCCTTTGGATCGAATCTGATTGTCTCCCCTTCCCTAGGCACTGTATGGCCCCTATGGGTTTAGTTTAACTCCCTCCCTATCCATGAATGCACAGTGAAGCCGTGGTTTAATGGACTAATAGAGGGGTGAAGGGCATTCAGTAATGCTGTTTGCTCTCTAAATCCATTAACTCTGAAATCTATTTATCAGGATTTTATCCATTTTCTCTGGACTTTATCTGGACTATGAATGTGTATTAAATACAAAATCTGTTAAATCAAGGTTTGTTAAGTAGAGGTTAAACTGCAGAAGTTGGTAGCCAGTGGGCATTGTGCAATAGTATTTCTAAAGCTGATTACCCAGCTGATAGCAATGCTGTTTCCAAAATCCATTTACCCAGCATATTATGTCTTAAATCTGACATCTGTTAAATCATAGTCCATTAAAGTTTTACTTTACTAATAATATGCTGTATGTATTGATCCTGGACAATGTGTATGACCTGTTTTGCTAATGTTTACATTCCTCTTTTTTGTGTATGTGTGTGAGGTGGATAGTAGCTGCCTCAGTGCATCTTTGTGCTTTCCTTCAGTCTTTGAGGCTACGATGGATCACACATTGTCAGTGTCATCGTCTTTTTGCTCATTTCTTTGTACAGTAAACCCTCCATATAATGGACTAATTGAGGTGGGAAGCAGGTGGCTGGGAATGGCAGCTGTGGATAGAAAAGCAATTGTTGGGTCATGATTGTAACAGTAATGGACAATTGTTTCCAAATTGATTGATCTAGTGGATTTTGTTCCATATTTCTGAAGTTCATTATATGGAGGTTTGGTATATGGTGGGTTTACTGTACTTGAAGTCCCAATGTGGGTGAAATGTCTTGTATAGGTTTCTCCTACTAAATGTTGGTTTTGAATTAATGTGTCATGACATTGTCTACCTATGATCTACTAGTAATGCTGTAGATAATACAGGTCTAGATATTAATTATTCAAAGCCAGTATCTTGTGCAAATCACTACAAGTTGCTAAAAAGTAAAATGTAGGCACAGCTTTTGCAATGCATTAAATATACATAAGATACAGATTACTGTACATTAAAAATTCCTGTTTTTGCAGATACTGGATCCTAGTTTTATGTGTACCATATGATTGTTTTATATGTAATACTGGGTAATGATTTAATATAAGAAAAATAAGGCACAATACTCTGATTGGAACAGTACACAAATAACCCACACACGAGACTGAAATTTATGATGACGGTTCAGTCCAACTTGGGTAGTTACCCAAGTTGGACTGTCCTATCCATTTTCATTGTTACCTGAGCCATAGGCTTAGGTAACAATGAAAATAGACAGGCTTTAGATGTGGCTGAGATATGTTTTTTCTCATAGTAATCTTTTCTTTGGCATCTTGCAGCAATGAGCAGAGGCATGGCTGTTGTGACAAATTTCAAACCATTTACAATGTCAGACTTGCCAGTTCCCCAAGGTTCTTGGAAAGAAGCTAACACCAAGAAACAACGTAGCCACAATATTATGCTTCTGACAGGGGTTGTTTTTGCTCTTGCCACTATTATCACTGTAAGTATTGGTTCAAAATCTTTGTGTGATTCAATAAATGCAGAATTTTCTATAACATAACCAAATCAAAAACAGTAAACAATGTCATAATCACTCGTTCTGACAAAAATGACAGCTTAATTTGCCATGTTGTTATCCAGAATAATTGTGACTTTAGAGTACAGGAGGCCCTTCACATTCGCAAGGGTTAGGGGATCAAGAACCTCGCAAGTCTTGATGTGATGTAGGGAAATAATACTGTACTGTAGCGTTTGCGAATGTTTTGATACGCAAATATATTGTAGGGAAATATAATAATAGCATTTACTTAGCCTAACAATACTGCTTCCTTAACCTATTGAACCACGAACAATCATAAAACACGTGAAAACATTGTAAAATATTGTAAATGATTGGGTGGCTGGGCGTTCGCGAATGTTTGAAGCTCGCAAAAGTGGAGGGCTAGCTGTAAATGAATTGCTTTTGTTGCTCTCTTCACATCTTCATATACTTATCACAGCAAAAGTATTGTCTTTGTTTTTCATTTCCCTAATACCAGTAATGTCTGGGAAGTCCCCAGTCTGCAGCATTATGCCAAGAATCTCTATTCTGCAGCATT
This sequence comes from Cherax destructor, assembly GCA_009830355.1. Taxonomy (NCBI): domain Eukaryota; kingdom Metazoa; phylum Arthropoda; class Malacostraca; order Decapoda; family Parastacidae; genus Cherax; species Cherax destructor. The sequence continues at coordinate 230,786 of WNWK01001816.1, forward strand.
AACTTTGCTGTCACTCAGAGGGTAAACCTTATATCAATAGCAATGGCACACCACCCATGACTGCAATTCCTATATTGGAGACTAGCAAAATCATAAACTAACTTAATTGTAAACAACTCTCAGAACAGATTGGAGATTGAAGTCATGGCAACCCTGTCCTAAAACTGGCAGGCCAGTGCTCAAACCACTGTACCATGCCAACCTAATAAGGGTCATCCAACTAGGCATATTCTATATCCTAGAAAGGTTAGCATAGGCCCCCATGTGACCATAGTGGTCACTGTAATCACACATGGGTTTTTACACAAAATCTCATGCCAACATATGATGGCTATGGCAAGCTCTAGCTGAAACAGCTTTAAAGCAGTTATCAATGACTTATTGATAATGAAGAAACTAGGGCTAGTAGCCACAGCCATGTTGGTGCAAAAAATGTCATTGATAACTGCTTTAAAGCCGTTTCAGCTAGAGCTTGCCATAACCATCATATGTTGGCATGAGATTTGGTGTAAAAACCCATGTGTGATTACAGTGACCACCGTGGTCACGTGGGGGCCTATGCTAACCTTTCTAGGATATAGAATATGCCTAGTTGGAAGAATCTTATTAGGCTGGAGTGGTACAGTAGATTGTGCAGTGGCCTGCCAGTTTTAGGACTGATGCATCATGGGGTTGAACCCTATCTGTTCTGCAAGTCCTCTATTGATAAAATTTAGCTTTAAATAATCTGAAATATCTTTAGCCTAATTTCAACGTGGATCAATATGAGGTGTAACTGAATTATGCATTTTTCCCTACCACTCACAAGCATGTTTTTTTTTGTCATATTAATATGTTCGTCATATCTAACCTTTTGAGGGTTGGAACCCCTGATCGGAAACTTGCTCTCAGGGTCAGAGAATTAAAAAAAAAAAAGTTATTTTTTCCAATGAAACGATCCGTTTCTGAAGGTAATGAAAACAAAAGTACAAAATTTGATGGAAAACCTTGAGCCCTATTTTCGGCCAATTCCATTATTCCAGTCACTCAAACGCGTAGCTATTTCGCTAGTATTCCTTCTTTTCTATCGACAGAGTACAAGAAACCACCCATTTACCTAATTCAACTAACCATTAAAGTGATCAGAAATCTGTAATTTGGCCAATTTCACACAAAATTAAAAAATTGTCAATTTCAAAATAGGGTCCAGAATTAACATTGTAGACATTCCTGGCACTAAAGCATTTCCTCTAGTCATTAGTCACGTTTACAGGCCTCTCCTGTATTACACTTGCTTTCCATTTTAAATTTTTATTCACTCAAAAAAATAAAAGATTTACTGTTATGCAGACTGCATTATTGTAAAAATTGTATAAATGTCAGCACATTTATGGACACTTTAAGCTGACCAGTTCGACATGTTTTGGACGAATGACATACTTTGAGCTCAATTTGAAGCTACTTTCAGTCCTGAAACCTATTAAAATCATCTCTATTTCTGTAAAATATCTTACATTCTATGAGACCAAGAAACAAAGAATACAACAATAAAAAAACATACAAAAATACACTGCAAAGTCGCTGTTTTAGAACAAAAACACTTTTGCAGTTTTTTCTCCTATTAAGCACTGGTTGCTGTAGGATTTTTTTTTTATATGGCACACACCGCATAGACCAGGGGTGGGCAAACTTCTAAAGCCATGAACTGGGAACTGTACTTGTCTGATAATGCTTGACGAACATATTAATATGACAAAAAAAAACATGCTTGTGAGTGGTAGGGAAAAATGCATAATTCAGTTACACCTCATATTGATCCACGTTGAAATTAGGCTAAAGATATTTCAGATTATTTAAAGCTAAATTTTATCAATAGAGGACTTGCAGAACAGATCTGGAGTTTTGAGACTCTGTGACCGCGGGTTCGAACCCCACCCGTGGTATGGTTTGTAACAGCTTGTGTTTTCAACAGAGGAAAATGAACAGTTTTATTCATTCAGCTGCATATACGTGAGTATATGACTTGATCTTGGCGGGCCGCATGAAAACCTTTAGCAAAAGGTAGTTAATAGGCCAAAGCCTAAAAAGGCAGCACACAACAAATTTGAGGCTTAGAAAAATTGTGTACAACAGGAGGGCCCTGCTTATACAGCAGGTTAGATTCCAGGCTACTGCTGTAAAGCAAAAATAGCTGTTTACCTGGAGAGAATTCCAGGGGTCAACGCCCCCGCGGCCCGGTCTGTGACCAGGCCTCATGTTGGACCAGAGCCTGATCAACCAGGCTGTTACTGCTGGCCGCACGCAGTCCAACGTACGAACCACAGCCTGGCTGGTCAGGTACCGACTTTAGGTGCCTGTCCAGTGCCTGCTTGAAGACAGCCAGGGGTTTGTTGGTAATCCCCCTGATGTATGCTGGGAGGCAGTTGAACAATCTTGGGCCCCTGACACTTATTGTGTTGTCCCTCAACGTGCTAGTGGCACCCCTGCTCTTCATTGGGGGGATGTTACATCGCCTGCAGAGTCTTTTGCTTTCGTAGGGAGTTATTTTCGTGTGCAAGTTTGGTACTAATCCCTCGAGAATTTTCCATGTGTATATAATAATGTATCTCTCCCGCCTGCGTTCTAGAGAGTACAGGTTTAGGAACTTCAAGCGTTCCCAGTAATTGAGGTGGTTTATCGCAGTTATGTGTGCCGTGAAGGTTCTCTGCACATTTTCAAGGTCAGCAATTTCACCCGCCTTGAAAGGTGCAGTTAGTGTGCAGCAATATTCCAGCCTAGATAGAACAAGCGATCTGTAAAGTGTCAACATGGGCTTGGCATTCCTGGTTTTGAAGGTTCTCATTATCCATCCTGTCATTTTTCTAGCAGATGCAATTGCTACGGTGTTATGGTCCTTGAAGGTGAGATCCTCTGACATGATCACTCCCAGGTCTTTGACATTAGTTTTTCGCTCTATTGTGTGGTTTGAATTAGTTTTGTACTCCGATGAGATTTTAATTTCTTCACTTTTTCCGTATGAGTAATTGAAATTTCTCATCATTGAACTTCATATTGTTTTCTGCAGCCCATTTAAAGATTTGGTTTATGTCTGCTTGGAGTCTTGCAGTGTCTTCAACGGTGGACACTGTCATACAGATTCAGGTGTCATCTGCAAAGGAAGACACGGCACTGTGGCTTATATCCCTGTCTATGTCCGATATGAGGTTGAGGAACAGGATGGGAGCAAGTACTGTGCCTTGTGGAACAGAGCTTTTCACAGTAGCTGCCTCAGACTTTACTCTGTTGACTACTACTCTTTGTGTTCTACTTGTTAGGAAATTATAGATCCATCTACCAACTTTTCCTGTTATTCCTTTATAACGCATTTTGTGTGCTATTACACCATAGTCACACTTGTCAAAGGCTTTTGCAAAGTCTGTGTATATAACATCTGCATTTTGTTTGTCTTCTAGAGCATCCAGGACCTTGTCGTAGTGGTCCAGTAGTTGGGACAGACAGGAGCGGCCTGCTCTAAACCCATGCTGCCCTGGGTTGTGCAATTGATGAGTATCAAGATGAGTGGCGATCTTGCTTCTTAAAACCCTTTCAAAGATTTTTATGATATGGGACGTTAGCACTATTGGTCTGTAGTTCTTTGCTATTGCTTTACTGCCCCCTTTGTGGAGTGGGGCTATGTCTGTTGTTTTTAGTAACTGCGGGACGACTCCAGTGTCCATGCTCCCTCTCCATAGGATGTTAAAAGCACGTGATAGGGGACTTCTTGCAGTTCTTGATGAACACGGAGTTCCACGAGTCTGGGCCTGGAGCGGAGTGCATGGTCATGTCATTTATTGCCTTTTCAAAGTCATTTGGCGTCGTGGTGATGTCAGATAGGCATGCGTCTGTAAAGTTCTGTGGCGCACTCATAAAAAATTAATTTAGGTCTTCAATTTTCAGTCAGGTTAGCAGCTTGCTAAAAACTTCGTCATACTGGGACTTTAGTAACTCACTCATTTCCTTGCTGTCATCTGTGTAGGACCCATCTCGTTTTAGTAGGGGCCCAATACTGGATGTTGTTCTCGACTTTGATTTGGCATAAGAAAAGAAATACTTTGGTTTCTTTCAATTTCATTTATGGCTTTTAGTTCTTCCCACATTTCTTGATTTCTGTAAGATTCCTTTAGTTTTAATTCGATGTTTGCTATTTCTCTGACCAGTGCTTCCCTACGTATTTCAGATATATTGGCCTCTTGTAGCCGCTCTGTTATTCTTTGCCTTCGCCTGTATAGGGAGCGCGCCTCTCTTTCTAGTTTACATTTTCTCCTTTTCCTTAAGGGAATTTGCCTTGAGCAAATCTCATGTGCCACAGAGTAAATTTATTCTAGACATAGGTTAGGATCCGTGATGCTTAGGCTATCTTCCCAGTTTATATCATTTAGGACTTGGTTTACTTGGTCCCACCTTATGTTTGTTATTGAAGTTGAAATTGGAGAAGGCTCCCTCGCAACTCATCACATTTTGTCGATCTGGGGCCCCCCTCATACATGTCTGGACCTCTATTATGTTGTGATCTGAGTACAGTGGTCCCTCGACTATCGTAATTAATCTGTTCCAGGAGCTATTACTTAACACGAAATTTGAAAAGTTTTTTCCCATAAGAAATAATGTAAATACAATTAATCCGTTCCACCCAAAAATATTGACATACTAAATAATAAAAATATATATATATATATTAAGAAAAAGAGGATAAATAAGTATACAAGATATGATGTAGGGCGTAATGACAGTAGTTTGTTGGACTATGTATTGGTAGATAAAAGACTGTTGAGTAGACTTAAGGATGTACATGTTTATAGAGGGGCCACAGATATATCAGATCACTTTTTAGTTATAGCTACAGTGGGAGTAAAAGGTAGATGGGATACAAGGAAAATAGAATCAGTAAGTAAGAGAGAGGTGAAGGTTTATAAACTAAAAGAGGAGGCAGTTAGGGTAAGATATAAACAACTATTGGAGGATAGATGGGCTAGTGAGAGTGTAGGCAATGGGGTCGAAGATGTATGGGGTAGATTTAAAAATGTAGTGTTAGAGTGTTCAGCAGAAGTTTGTGGTTACAGGCGAGTGGGTGCGGGAGGGAAGAGGAGCGATTGGTGGAATGATGATGTAAAGAGAGTAGTAAGGGAGAAAAAGTTAGCATATGAGAGGTTTTTACAAAGTAGAAGTGATGCAAGGAGGGAAGAGTATATGGAGAGAAAAAGAGAGGTTAAAAGAGTGGTGAAGCAATGTAAAAAGAGAGCAAATGAGAGAGTGGGTGGGATGTTATCAGCAAATTTTGTTGAAAATAAGAAAAAGTTTTGGAATGAGATTAATAAGTTGAGGAAGCCTAGAGAACAAATGGATTTGACAGTTAAAAATAGGAGAGGAGAGTTATTAAATGGAGAGTTAGAGGTATCGGGAAGATGGAGAGAATATTTTGAGGAGTTGTTAAATGTTGCTGAAGACAGGGAAGCTGTGATTTCGTGTGTAGGGCAAGGAGGAATAACATCTTGTAGGAGTGTGGAAGAGCCAGTTGTGGGTGTAGGGGAAGTTCGTGAGGCAGTGGGTAGAATGAAAGGGGGTAAGGCAGCTGGGATTGATGGGATAAAGATAGAAATGTTAAAAGCAGGTGGGGATATAGTTTTGGAGTGGTTGGTGCTATTATTTAATAAATGTATGGAAAAGGGTAAGGTACCTAGGGATTGGCAGAGAGCGTGTATTGTTCCTTTGTATAAAGGCAAAGGGGACAAAAGAGAGTGCAAAAATTATAAGGGAATAAGTCTGTTGAGTGTACCTGGTAAAGTGTATGGTAGAGTTATTATTGAAAGAATTAGGAGTAAGACAGAAAGCAGGATAGCAGATGAACAAGGGGCTTTAGGAAAGGTAGGGGTGTGTAGACCAAGTGTTTACAGTGAAACATATAGGTGAACAGTATTTGGATAAGGGTAAAGATGTTTTTGTGGCAGTTATGGATTTGGAAAAGGCGTATGATAGGGTAGATAGGGGGGCAATGTGGCAGATGTTGCAGGTGTATGGAATAGGAGGAAGGTTACTGAAAGCAGTGAAGAGTTTTTATGAGGATAGTGAGGCTCAGGTTAGAGTGTGTAGGAGGGAAGGGGACTTTTTCCCAGTAAAAGTGGGCCTTAGACAAGGATGTGTGATGTCACCGTGGTTGTTCAATATATTTATAGATGGGGTTGTAAGAGAAGTGAATGTGAGGGTCTTGGCAAGAGGTGTTGGGCTAAAAGATAAAGAAGCAAATACAAAGTGGGAGTTGTCACAGTTGCTTTTTGTTGATGACACTGTGCTTTTGGGAGATTCTGAAGAGAAGTTGCAGAGGTTGGTGGATGAATTTGGTAGGGTGTGTAAAAGAAGAAAATTGAAAGTGAATATAGGAAAGAGTAAGGTGATGAGGATAACAAAAAGATTAGGTGATGAAAGATTGGATATCTCTGTGATCTGAGTGATCCAGCTTTCGCTAGACGTTATTCCAAGGCAGCCAGCTTTCAGGCAGGAGGCTTACAGCTTTTCATCTCATCCCCTGCATGCATCGACACAACTAGAGATTTTTACAATGCTAGGAATGCGTCATGAGGTTCGTAGGTTCGAGTCTCCGTCGGCCAGAGATCAGTGTTTGTGAATATTTCGCCTGCTCTTGCGAATTCCTAGCATTGTAAAAATCTCTAGTTGTGTCGATGCATGCAGGGGATGAGATGAAAAGCTGTAAGCCTCCTGCCTGAAAGCTGGCTGCCTTGGAATAACATCTAGCGAAAGCTGGATGCCAAGGTATTGGACCAGTGTGGTACGGTCGGCAAAGCACTGCGTACCTTGTCATGAGGTTCGTAGGTTCGAGTCTCCGTCGGCCAGAGATCAGTGTTTGTGATTATATGTGATGTGTTTGGGTGGTGAGGTGTCGTGGCAGTTTCAGTGAAAATGTTGAATTTGCCTCCACTGCAACAGAATGTTTAAACACTTATTCACTATTATCAGATCACCAGTATGTTTACCAGTTGTAGAAATATACCTAGGTACATCACTGTTTAACCCTTTCAGGGTTTTGGTCGTACTAGTACGGCTTACGCCCTGGGGTTATGGTCGTACTAGTACGCCTAAATTCTAGCGCCCTCAAATCAAGCAGAAACAGGCTGTTAGGCATAGATGTGAGAGAATGGTCAGTCGGTCAGTGTGCGCAGTATAAAATTCCTGCACCACACTGCATAATGAGGGAAAAAAACTGACCGTGTTTTTGGTTTAAAACAGCGACTTTGCAGTCTATTTTCGTATGGTATTTATGCTTGTATTCTCGTTTTCTTAGTCTCATTTTATAGAATAGATGATATATTACAGAAATAGAGATAATTTTGACTGGTTTCACGATGACAAGTACCTTGAAACTGAGCGCAAAATAGCGAAAATGTTCGATTTTGGCCGATGTTCAAGAGTAAACAAATCACACCATGCGTCCAATACACATCAACTGCTGAGTCTAATATTCTTGCACAAGTGCGCTGATATTATTTATACCATTTTTACAATGATGCACTTGTATACATAACAGTAAATCTTCTATTTTTTGTGAGAATAAAAATTCAAAATGGAAAGCAAAAGTAATGTAAGAGGGGCCTGGAGACGTGACTAATGAACAGAGAAGAGTTATTTTAGTGCCAGGAATGTCTGCCTTGTTTATTCTGGACCCTATTTTGAAATTGGCATCGTTTGAAATTTGTGTGAAATTGGCCAAATTGCCATTTTCTGACCACTATTTTGGGTAGTTGAAATTGGTAAATTGGCTGTTTCTTGTACTCAATCGATAGAAGAAATGGAGTTCTAGCGAAATAGCTATAATTTTAGTAGACTGAAACATTGGAATTTGCCAAAAATAGGGCTCAAAGTGGGTGAAATCACCGATGCGTAAATGTCATCGATACCGATAACTTCGCGAAAGCATAATTTCGTTAGTTTTCGATCAAATTTCATAATTTTTGGGGCGTTATGATTGGAAAAAGATTCTCTATCATTTCATAAGAATTTTTTTTTTTTTTTAAATTCATGGACCCTGAGAATGAGTTTCGGAGAGGGGCCTTGGACCCTGAAAGGGTTAAAGGCACAAGAATGTGCAGTTATGATAGTTTATGATACACTTGTATTAGTTTTCAGAAACAATAGTATGCATTAGTCTTCTTAAATCCACTGTACTGTAAATTCTCTTCAGTTTTTTTTATACAAGCGTTTTGGTATTTTTATATAAATTCAACATTCATGAGGTGTATAAATTTGGGAAAATATTAGGTAAGAATACTGCTGTTTAGTGGACACAATTTTCTTAGCAAGAGCCATGAAAAACTGGGAAATGGGAGCACCTCTCATGGCTTGGTGAGCAGATTTGGAAAATTTATGAAGGTGGGGGTACAACCCAAGTTTCACACATTTTGTTTTAACCCTTTCAGGGTCGAGACCCTGATTCTTAACTCTCTCTCAGGGTCGAAACATTTTCAGAAAAAACAAATTATTTTTTCTTATGAAATGATAGAGAATCTTTTTCCGACCATAACGCCACCAAAATTATGAAATTTGATGGAAACCTAACGGAATTATGCTCTCGCGAAGTTAGCGGTATCGATGCTATTTATGCATCGGCGATTTCACCGACTTTGAGCCCTATTTTCGGCAAATTCCAATGTTTCAGTCTACTACAATTATAGCTATTTCGCTAGAACTCCATTTCTTCTATCGATTGAGTACAAGAAACCGCCAATTTACCGATTTCAACTACCCAATAAGGTGGTCAGAAATTGGCAATTTGTCCAATTTCACACAAATTTAAAAAGATGCCAATTTTTAAATAGGGTCCAGAATAAACGAGACAAGACATTCCTGGCACTCTAATAACATTTTATCTGTCCATTAGTCACGTCTCCAGGCCCCTTTTACATTACTTTTGCTTTCCATTTTGAATTTTTATTTTCACAATAAATTGAAGATTTATTGTTATGTATACTACTGCATCATTGTAAAAACGGTATAAATGACATCAGTACACTTGTGCAAGAATATTAGAGTCGCCAGTTGATGTGTATTGTACGTGTGGTGTGATTTGTTTACTCTTGAACATCGCCAAAAATCGAACATTTTCGCTACTTTGCGCTCAATTTCTAGGTACTTGTCATTGAGAAACCAATCAAAATTATCTCTATTTCTCTAATATATCTAACATTCTATCAAATGAGACCAAGAAAACGAGAATATAATCATAAATACCATACGAAAATAGACTGCAAAGTCGCTGTTTTAATCCAAAAATACGGTCGGAGTTTTTTTTCCTCATTATGCACTGTGTGGTGCATGATTTTTTTTATACTGTGCACACTGACCGCACAGACCCATTCTCTCACATCTAGGCCTACCAGCCTGTTTCTGCTTGATTTGAGGGCGCTAGAATTTAGGCATACTAATACGTCAAACACCCTGGCGTGTAAGCCGTACTAGTACGTCAAAAACCCTCAAAGGGTTAATTGTATTTTTTCAGTAGCAAGACAGAATTGCACACACTGATTCTGCTCTAATTTGTGGTTTACTATGCCGCGCTGCATAACCCTTGTGGTTTAGCGCTTCTTTTGATTATAATAATAATGTGGTTTACTATATTATAAAATTTTATTTTCTAAGGAGATACATAAAGAATATTTATGGCAGTCATAGTACTGTGGAGTTCAGATGTCATTGAATAAAATTTTACAATCCACTTTTAATGTAAAGTACAGTGGTAAACCCAAGTTTCGGCCATAATTCGTTCCAGAAGGCTGTTAAAGTGCTGTTACCGAACGAATTTGTTCCCATAAGGAATAATGTAAATTAGATTAGTCTGTTTCAGACCCCCAAAATTACACTTACAAAAGCACTTACAATAATACACTTGCATAATTGTTCGAGTTGGGAGCTGTACGAAACTCGGGGTACCACTGTACTTCCATGAAGTGAGGATAATTTTTTCAAAGTATGTTCATTATTTTGCCCCTTCCATTCAGCTATCCCTCAACCCCCACAGGTGAACATCCCTCTTTCCTGCCATTTTTCTCTGTAATCTTAAGTTTATGAGCTTTGCTTTAAATTTTTTAGTGTAATTTATGTAATTTTTTCACCCCTAACAATTATATTTATATTTTCAGGCAAAGGAATCTGGAATTATTCAGTTCTACTTCGGTCCAAAGATTGGCAAGTAAACAAATTATAACCTTGTACATACGTCATTGTTGGCATCAACAGTAATTTAAAACTGCTATCAGGGAGCTCAGGATTTTGCACCAACACCTTGAGAGCAACTTCTTTGTACATTATTTAAAAATGGTATGATCATGGTTATATGGTTTCTCCAATACCATATTCTCTTTGTAGATACAGTAATGGCAAATCTTAACATAGCTATGTATTTCATTCCATGGTGAAAATAAAAATAATTGAATTTGATTTTTTTTTTTACCCATTTAAAAATACTATGCATGTGTGGTTACATTTTCCTTTCATATCAGTGTGTGGTATACATAATTTTAATATCTGTATCCTTGTGCTCTGTACACTAAGCATTTCGTCATTGGTAAAATAAAAATTATTTCCCACAAAGGCAGTACAGTAGGGCCCCACTTATACGGCAGGTTAGGTTCCAGGCTACCGCCGCAAAGCAAACATTGCCGGAAAGCAGAACGCCATTTTATATGGCGAGAGACTCTTAGTGATTTTAACCCTTTGACTGTTGCAACCCCTAATCCTGAGGTGTCTCCTGTTGTCGCAAAATTTTCGAAAAAAAAAAAATTATTTTTTCTTATGAAATGATAAGAGAATCTTTTCCTGATGGTAATGACACCAAAAGTATGAAATTTGAGGGAAAACTTACGAAATTACAATCTCACGAAGTTTAGTGATCTCGGTGATATATACGCATAAGCAATTTTGCCGGCTTTGAGCCCTATTTTCGGCCAATTCCATTTTTCCAGACGACCAAACTCAGCTATTTCTTTAGAAATCCATTTGTTCTATCGATTGAGTACAAGAAACCACCAATTTACCGATTTCAACTACCCAATAAAGTGGTCAGAAATTGGCAATTTGACCAATTTCATGCAAAATAAAAAAGTTGTCAATTTCAAAATAGGGTCCAGAATAAACAATGCAAACATTCCCGGCACTAAAATAAGATGTTATCTGTTCATTAGTCATGTCTTTAGGCCCCTCTTATATTACTCTTGCTTTCTATTTTGATTTTTTATTCACAAAAAATAGAAGATTTACCGTTAAGCAGACTATTGCATTATTGTAAAAATTATATAAATAATATCAGTGCACTTGTGAAATAATATTAGACTCACCAGTTAATGTGTATTGGACGCGTGGCGTGATTTGTTTACTCTTGAACATTGGCAAAAATCGAACATTTCCATGTTTTCCATTCTATCAAATGAGACCACAAAAGAGAATATAACCATAAATACTATACGAAAATACACCTCAAAGTCGGCATTTTAATCCAAAAATACGGTCAGAATTTTTTTTTTCTCATGCACTGGGTGCTGCAGGATTTTTTTTATACAGTGCACACTGACCACACAGACCCATTCTCTCATATGTGGGCCTACCAGCTTACTCCCGCTTGATTTGAAGCCGCTAGAATTTTTGAGTATGTATATATATTACGTTCATAACAGTGGCTCGTAAGACGTATATATATATGACCAAAACAGTCAAAGGGTTAATGTGTACCTGCATGCCAGCACAGTGTGTAAGTATATTTAGGTACAGGTACACATAAGTACAGTGGTACCCCGAGTTTCGAACTTTCTTCATTCCAGAAGGCTGTTCAAGTGCCATTACCGAACAAATTTCTTCCCATAAGGAATAATGCAAATTAGATTAGTCCGTTTCAGACCCCCAAAAATACACTTACAAAAGCACTTACAATAATACACTTACATAATTGGTCTAGCTGGGAGCAGTTCGAAACTCGAGGTACTACTGTATAATTATCAGAGTATGTACAGTGGACCCCCGGATTACGTCATTATTTCATTCAAGAATGCTGTTCAAGTGCCGTTACCGAACGAATTTGTTCCCATAAGGAATAATGTAAATTAGATTAGTCCTTTTAGACCCCCAAAAATACACTTACATAATTGTTCGAGTTTGGAGCAGTACGTAATCTGGGGGTCCACTGTACAGTGGACCCCCGAGTTACGTACACCCCGGAAATCATACAATTATGTAAGTATAATATTGTAAGTGCTTTTGTAAGTGTATTTTTGAGGGTCTGAAATGGACTAACCTACTTGACATTTTTTCTTAAGGGAGTAAATTCGTTCGGTAATGGCACTTGAGCAGGCTTCTGGAATGAAGTTTTTACGATACTCGGGGGTCCACTGTATATATAAAATGTGCAATAACTTTTAAACACTTGAAATTTTGGAAAATTTCCAGACATAATAGAGAGATGTGCTCACGGAGAATGTAAACAAACTGGGTGGGGTGCACCGTATTAGAAAGACTGGGAGCCGTATAGCAAGTTTTGGTTATAATTTGAAATCACCGTATTAGTGGAACGCCGTAAAGCCGGTCCCTACTGTACTCTTAAGAATACATTCACCATTATGAAGTAACTATTTACTATAATGCTAATGTGTTTTATGATGGACTGACCATAATACAGTTGGCTTTTATGCAAGCATGCAGTTGCTGAACTGGCCTGCCATAGAGCCAACACTTACCCCGCCTAATCTGGAACTGGAATTGTATGTATGTAAATTACATGGTGGAGTAAGTTTTACATACTTGAATACGGCAGATGCCTTTATTAACCCTTTGAGGGTCAAGAGGCCCTCCCAAACTCGTTCTCAGGGTCGAAAAATTTAAAAAAAAAAAAATTCTTATGAAATGATAGAGAATCTTTTTCCGATCATAATGACACCAAAAGTATGAAATTTGATGGAAAACCTACAGAATTATGGTCTCGCGAAGTTAGCAGTCTTGACAATATTTACGCATCGGCGATTTCGCCCACTTTGAGCCCTATTTTCGGCCAATTGCAATGTTCCAATCGACTAAAATCATAGCTATTTTGCTAGAACTCCATTTGTTCTATCGATTGAGTACCAGAAACCGCCCATTTACCGACATCAACTACCCAGTAAGGTGGTCAGAAATTGGCAATTTGGCCAATTTCACACAAATTTCAAAAGATGCCAATTTCAAAATAGGGTCCAGAATAAACAAGACACATTCCTGGCACTAAAATAACATTTTATCTGTTCATTAGTCACATCTCCAGGCCCCTCTTACATTACTTTTGCTTTCCATTTTGAATTTTTATTCTCACAAAAAAATAAAATATTTACTGTTATGGATACTACTGCATCATTGTAAAAATGATATAAATAATATCAGCGCACTTGTGAAAGAAGAATAGACTCACCAGTTGACGTGTATTGGATGTGTGAAATGATTTGTTTACTCTTGAACATCGGCAAAAATCGAACATTTTTGCTACTTTGAGCTCAATTACTTGTATACTTGTCATTGTGAAACCAATCAAAAATCACTATTTCTGTAATATATCTTCCATTCTATCAAATGAGACCAAGAAAACAAGAATACAACTATAAATACCATACGAAAATACACTCGAAAGTTGCTGTTTTAAACCAAAAACTGAGTTTTATTTTCTCATTATGCAATGCGTGCTTCAGGATTTTTTTAATACTGCGCACACTGACCATGCAGACCCATTCTTTCATATGTAGGCCTGCCAGCTTTCTTCCACCAGATTTGAAGGCGCTAGAATTTACACATACAAGTACGTGACCGACCCTGGCTGCAATGACGTACAAGTACATGACCGACCCTCAAAGGGTTAAAGCTTTGCCTTCCCCCCTCCCCCTCACAGGCTTAATCAAGTCAGTACTGACTATATATAGTCTGAGATCTCAGTTACCTCACTGAGTGTTCATTGACAGTGCAGTTCCTAGCACATGGTAGCTGTCACTTTTTTCTGATCCCTGCTAATGGGCCAATGGCATCGTTGAGTGGGTAATTTTTTTTTTTACTGATCATTGCTGATAATTTTTCTCTGACTTGAAAAATATATGGGTTGAGGACAAAAATTATATGCATGTACTAAACTGATTCCTTTGTAGCATAAAGATAACATTCTGTTATGAAGTATTGAGCTTTTAATTTAAGTGTTTTAAACCAGGCATAACATTATTGCATCATACTAAAACATCTCATTGCACCATACTATGTTTTTTTTTTTTTTTCAACAAGTCGGCTGTCTCCCACCGAGGCAGGGTGACCCAAAAAGAAAGAAAATCCCCAAAAAGAAAATACTTTCATCATCATTCAACACTTTCACCATACTCATACATAATCACTGTCTTTGCAGAGGCGCTCAGATACGATAGCTGAGAATAAGTCCCTCCCAGCTGTCACTATCCCAGACCCCTCCTTTAAAGTGCAGGCATTGTACAGTGGACCCTCAGTTAACGAAATTAATCCGGTCCAGGAGCTATTACTTAAACTGAATCTTTCGTTATCTGAAACCTTATTTCCCATAAGAAATAATGTAAATACAATTAATTCGTTCCACAAAAAAATAATCACTCAAAATAAAAAAAAATAATATTTACTTACCTTTATTGAAGAGACTTGCAGGCATCTGGAAGATATAGATGATGATTGGAGCAGGGTGTTAGTGGTTGGAAGGGAAATCCCCCTCCAAAAGGACGTCAGGTAACAAGTCCCTCTCTGGGGTTACTTCCCTTCTTGGTCTTTTAATGCCACTAGGACCAGCTTGAGAGTCACTAGACCCCTGCCTGGTAAAGTAACTGTCCACAGTCCTCTGTTTCTGGCGACTCTTCAACACTTTTCTGAAGTACAACATGGCTCTGTCACTGAAGTGGTTGCACAGAAGGCTCATTTCAGCTTGCTCAGGGTGGTATCTTTCAACAAATGTCTGCAACTCATTCCACTTTGTACACATCTCCTTAAGCACTGAAGAAGGCACCTCCTTCTCTCTCTCTCTCTCTCCTCCTTTGAAGCAATAACCTCAGCTGTGGTCTGTTGCTGTTCCAGATGAAGCTCTTGCAGCTCTTCAGTTGTTAGCTCTACCCTGTGCTCCTCTACCAACTCTTCCACATCCTCACCACTCACCTCCAACCCCAGGCTGTTCCCCAATTCCACAATATCTTCCACAACATGTTCCACAACAGGCACAGGGTCGTCAGGGTCAGGGTCAGCCTCAAATCCTTCAAAATTCCTCTCTTGGACACAATTCGGCCACAGTGGTCTCCAAGCAGAGTTCAGAGTCCTGGAAGTCACTTCCTCCCAAGCCTTACCTATAAGGCCTATGCAATGCACGATATTGAGTTGTTCTTTCCAGAACTCTCTTAAGGTCAATTCAGAGTCATTGGTCATATTAAAGCACCTCTGAAACAGAGCTTTGGTGTACAGTTTCTTGAAGTTGGACATGACCTGCTGGTCCATGGGCTGGAGGAGAGGAGTGGTGTTAGGAGGCAAGAACTTCACTCTGATGAAATTTATGTTGTCAGGCAATAACTCTTGCAAGTTGTGAGGATGAGCAGGAGCATTGTCCAGTAGCAGGAGGCATTTGAGTGGCAATTTCTTTTCCAGGAGGTATTTCTTCACACTAGGGCCAAACACTCCAGTCATCCATTCCTTGAAAATCTCCGTAGTGACCCATGCCTTGGTGTTAGCTTTCCAATGCACACACAATTTATTCTTGTCAACACTGTTTCCTGAAGGGTCTGGGATTTTCTGTGTGATGCACCAGTAAAGGCTTCACTTTAAAATCACCACTGGCATTGGCACACATCATAAGAGTTAGCCTGTCTTTCATAGGCTTGTGTCCTGGCTGTGCCTTTTCCTCCTGAGTAATGTAGGTCCTGTTGGGCATTTTCTTCCAAAACAGGCCTGTTTCATCACAATTAAACACTTGCTGGGGGAGGAATTGTTCAGCCTCTACAAACCCCTTGAATTCGTGCACAAATTTTTCAGCTGCACGTTTGTCTGAGCTGGCTGCCTCACTATGCCTCACAACATTGTGTATGCCACTACGTTTCTTAAACTTCTCAAACCAGCCTTTGCTGGCTTTAAAATCACTCTCCTCACCACTGGTTCCAGGCATTGTCTTCACAAGATCTGCGTGCAACTTCCTTGCCTTTTCACAAATTATCGCC
The DNA here is from genome assembly GCA_009830355.1 of Cherax destructor. Classification (NCBI taxonomy): domain Eukaryota; kingdom Metazoa; phylum Arthropoda; class Malacostraca; order Decapoda; family Parastacidae; genus Cherax; species Cherax destructor. Next base: position 247,018 of record WNWK01001816.1, read on the forward strand.
ATAGAAATACTATCACCCGCTCTCTGTTTTTCATGGATCCACACCAACAACAACTTCTCAACCTCATCCACTGTTTTCGATCTTTGTTTCGTTAACAAATTAACCCCTTTTGCAACATTAGCTTCCTTGATCTCATTTCTCTGTGCCAGGATAGTGCCGATAGTAGATGGAGTTTTCTTGTACATCCTGGCAAGATCACTCAGACGTACACCACTCTCATATTTTTCTATGATTTCCTTCTTCAGTTCGATGGTGTTCCTCACTCTCTTACCACAGGGGTGCCACTAGGAAGCTTCTTTGGACCCATGGTGACTTATTTCACAGTGGCAATAACTAAACCACCAAAAAGACACCAAATATATTGTGAATCTTTGAAAGAGCGCTAGGTAATGTTCTCTCAATGGTAAACAATGCTTCACTGGCGTCCTGCGCTTGCGCGGAGCAGGCGGACACGTCTAATACCTTTCGTAACCGAGGAATTTTTCGCTAACCGATTACGAAAAAGCTTCGGTTTCCGAAGCTTTCGTTAACGGGACCTTTCGTAACCGAGGGTCGACTGTACTTCCCATTTCCAGGACTCAAGTCCAACTAAATCAATTAACTGGTTTCCTGAATCCCTTCACAAAATGTTACCCTGCTCACACTCCAACAGCTCGTCAGGTCCCAAAAACATTTGTCTCCATTCACTCCTATCTAACACGCT
>WNWK01001817.1:0-217500 GCA_009830355.1 Cherax destructor
CTCGTTTAATTGCTCAAAGTCATGTCTCAGGAAAATGTAACTTTAATGGGGTGAGGTTGGGGTCAAGGAATGACGGGGGACTGCCTAGTCAGAATCAATTGAATAATAAACACAAAAGACTCCTGTCCTTCAAATTACTCTAGAGACTACTTTTGCTGTCTTCCATCCCCAGGTAGTTGCCCTGTTCCGATAGACGTGTTGAAGATCGTTGTTGGGGGACACATATTTCCCCCGCCCCCTTCTCAGGACCCATGGAGAGATGTTACCCGGGCCCCCACGCCTTGAGGATTAGTGCTTAGAGCCTCTTCACTTCCTCCTCAGTTGTGTATTGGTCCAGACCTGATGGTCCCCTACCCCCTCCTTTCTCGAGGCCCTTCTATCTCCTCTGAACACCCTTTTTTGAACTCATGGCCCTCACCCCTTCGCGGCTTTCTGACCCCCTCCTTCCTTCCTCAGCCTGATCACCTGGCCCTTTGACTTTTTTCTCTGTTAAAAAAAGACACGATATCTATTAGTAATAGAACTCCAGTAACACAAAAAGAAAACCCCTTCTACATCCATTTTTGTTAGGGGCTTTTGCAACAAACAGTATCCTGTCCATTATCCGATATTTCAATAATTATGGGGATTAAAACCCGGTAGGGTACAAACCCAAAACAAAAGATTTAAATTTTATTAACAAAGAGTGTCTAGGGTTTAAAGAAATAAATGTACATATGATCGGGATGTTCAAATTGATTGGGGTTAATTAAAAGGTTTCCTACACTGCTTCATGTAAAAAAGCGGGGGGGGCACATATATCCAAATGACCCGAAGATCGTCAGGGACAAAGTCAGTAAAAAAAATACAAATATATAAATAAGAATATATGTGTGTATGAGTGTGCTCCAGGGAACTCTAAGACTCGGCTCAACCAGTGTCCGACTGAACAACTTCTCATGGTTTTTTCAACAAACGACAATCATAACAGCTTTATTGACCAGTAAAAAGACCCATTCGCAGAACAGCAATATAAAAGCAACAGCAAAAGGTCAGGAACAAGGAGATAGAAAAGACCCAAATGGGGACCATAATAGATCCTCCAAAACAGTCACAAAACTCCCTTTCTACAGCAAAAAAATCCCAAACTGTGGCGGTGCCCGATGCCTTTTCGAATTAGGTCAGCTGAGCTGAGACCTGAGTTGTCTCAGAGTGTCAATGTGACACAAAAAACCCCGAAAAAAGTCGAAAATCACTTCAGTCTATCCTCTGTGAACAGAGTTAAAGATCCTGAGAATAGTTTCGTCCGCCCCGAACACATACTCTACCACAGAGTCTAAAGGCAGAAAACAAGGGGGGCGGAGAGAGGTGTTGTCTCAACGATGTCCAGCTGAGGTTTCGAGGAAGGAGAAGGCACCCCCCTCAGGTGGGAAACACGTGACTCCCCCCAGCAACTAGATGCCAGCAGCATAAAAGTAGTGTCCAATTTAGTTTGCCAACCAAGGGAGTACTACAAACATGAGTACAAATATAATGACATCCACTAAATAAAACAAAATCAAATATAAGTCCAAAATAATATAAAGCATTTAAAAGATTTAGCAAAAATTGGTATCGCAATAAAAAAAATTAAAAAATAAAATACAAAAACATAAAAAGTTTAAAAATTTGGGGAATTTTGGGGGGCAAAATTTTTCCCCGATGACTGCAAAGCTTAATCGATTTGCTTTATGTTTTTTTAAATTTTTTTTAGCCCCCATGAAACTTTTGGGGTCAACGCCCCCTTTTTTTTCCCGTTTTTTCCCAAAAATTCTTTTTCCCGGGGACACTTTTTTTTCCCCAAACCGGGGGAATTTTTTCCCCCTTCTTTTTGTTTTTTTCCCGGGAAAAAAACCTTTTCCCCCTTTTTTTTGCATTTTTGGTTTTTAAATTTTTCCCTCTTTTTCCGTTATTTTTTTCTTAGTTTTTCCCAAAAATTAACCCCTTTTTAAAATTCTCATCCCCGGACCCCTTTTTTGTAGTTTTTTAAATTTTTTTGGCTCTATCTGCCCCCCCCACCGGGGAACCTTTCTTTTAATAAATTTTTGAACCATATGATCATTTCCCCGAGTGGACTTTCGTGTGGATGTCCTCAATACCCCCCCTTACTTAAGGTGAATACTGGCCCCCCCGCGGTTATCCTTCCACTCTCCCGGGGAGCACCCTTACGTTGGTACATGAAGTTTTCCAGTACCATCTCCACTTTTTGGGGCCTTTTCCCCGTATCTTGGCCCCCTTTGGTCCAATTTTCCCCGTCTATTTCCCCTTTTGGTTAATTTTCCCCCCTGATCGTATTTTTCCCCCCTGATGACCCCTTTTGGGGGCCCCTTCAGCCAGTGTAAATCACTTATTCCTCATCATACTTTTTGCCTTGGCCCCCGCTGTTTTGGGGGGTTTTACATTACTGAAAAATTTCCCCTTTTGGGGGGCCCCCCAGACTGTAGCTTTCCCTTTTTTATGAATTCCGTTCTCCTCTGTCTCCTCTCCCAGCTCATAAAAAAACCCATTTTTTTTATCAGTTGACTCCTACCACTGTTTTGGGGGGGCTTAAAAAGGGGGGGACCTGGGGGGGGGGATTCATGGGGATTTGGGTGGGGTGGAGTGTGTTTTGTAGTTTGTGTTGGGAAGTTGGTTTTTGGGTTTGGGGGGGTTCTGTGGGTTTCGCTTTGTTGCTCTACCCTACTTGGGGTTGTCCTATGCTGATTCTTTTTTTTGTTTTTTCCCCCTAGCTCCTTTCCCCTTTTGTTCCCCCCCTTTGGGGCTGCTGTCGTTTGTTTTTGTTCTGTCTCGGTCTCGGTCTTTCTTTCCCAATCATGTTTTCTTTGGGAGGATTTTGTCCCGCACTGTTTCTGTCCGGGAGAATCAGCTTGAGCGGTCGTTTTCTCCCCGAGTGCCCCCTTTCTCTGAAAATTTACAATCTCGGACATGTCTTCTTCACCTATTTCTTTGAGGATGTTCTCAATCTCCTTTCTTCTGCCTGCTGTCTTTCAGTGTGTGTCCTTCCCTCCCCATTCAGCCCATGAATAAAAATGCCTTTGCCCTCTCCTCCTCCCATTGTCTTTCCCTCTGCAGTTCTGGTTCCTGTCTGTACATGGTCATTTTCTCCCTTTGTTTTTCATGTAGCTCTTGGGGCATGCTCTTGCCTCTGCGTTTGCCCTATTCCCCTCCACCTGCTCCCAGCTGCTCACACCCATCACTCCTTGGCCCTGCTTGGTAGGCAGATACGGCCGTAGCGTACGTTATATCACCTTCCTTCCCGATGGGCTCCCCTGATGCTGTGTCTTTTCTGGTCAACCCCCTGTAACCTGCTTCAGCCTGTTTACCTCATTTTCCAGGACCTTTATCCTGGCTACTGCAGCTTCGACTTGCGACTCCCAATTCTTCTTCTCCTCCTCCAACCTCTTTTCCAATTTCACAGAAAGCTCTGCCTCCATTTTTGCAGAAAGTTTAGTTTTCTCCCCACTCTTGTTCCATCCTCTGCATGCTCCTCCATCCACTCCTTTTCCCCTCACCAGGACCCTCTCCTCTGGTCCCCGGTTACTTTGAGTCCTCATGGACATTAGGAGAGAAAGTGAGAGAGAGAGAGAGGATTCGGTGACTAGAGGGAGAAGGGAGGAGGGAAGGGTGGAGAAGGAGAGGTATGAGGAGAGAGAGGGAGAGATGGGGGGTAGAGAGAGGTGGGGAGAGAAAGATGGGGAGAGAAAGATGGGGAGAGAGAGATGGAGAGAGAGAGAGAGAGAGAGAGAGAGAGAGAGAGAGAAAAAGAAGAGATGGGTGAGAGAGAGGAGTTGGGGAGAGAGAGATGGGGTGAGAGAGAAAGAGAGGGGGGAGAGAGAGGGAGTTGGGGAGAAAGAGAGCTGGGGGTGAGAGAGTGAGAGGGAGATGGGGACAGAGAGAGAGGGAGATGGGGACAGAGAGAGGTAGAGAGGGAGAGAGAGTTGGAGAGAGAGAAAGAGGTAGATAGATAGGTTAGGGATTTTAGGGAGAAGGGAGTAGGGGAAAAAAGGGGGATAAGGTGAGGGTGTGGTGGGGGTGGAGCCTGGAAGTCAACCTCAGAAGTACTTGTCTGTCCTCACTCACTGTGTGTGTGCATGTCAGTTACCTTTTTTTTTTTGTCCTAGGCACTGTCAATTAGACACTAGGCCTGTTGTATATATGTGTGTGTGTGTGTAAGGAAACATTAAATGTTTCGCCCCGCAGGGAATTGAACCCGGGCCCTCCATGCTGAAGCGGGGCTTTAGCCACCCTGCCATCGGGGCGTGTGTGCGTGTGTGTGACTCCCATTTGTGGTTGCAGGGCCGAGTCATAGCTCCTGGCCCTGCCTCTTCACTGATTGCTACTAGGTTCCTCTCCCTGCTCCATGAGCTTTTTCAAACCTAGTCTTGAAACTATGTATGGTTCCTGCCTCCACTATGTCGCTTTCTAGGCTATTCCACTTCCTGACAACTCTATGACTGAAGAAATACTTCCTAACATCCCTTTGACTCATAGGAGTCTTCAACTTCAATTGTGACCCCTTGTTTCTGTGTCCCCTCTCTGGAACATCTTTCTGTCCACCTTATCTATTCCTCGCAGTATTTTATATGTCGTTATCATGTCTCCCCTAACCCTCTAGTGTCATCAGGCCGATTTCCCTTAACCTTTCTTCGTAGGACAATCCCCTTATCTCTGGGACTAGTCTTGTTGCAAACCTCTGCACTTTCTCTAATTTCTTGACGTGCTTGACCAGGTGTGGGTTCCAAACTGGTGCTGCATACTCCAGTATGGGCCTGACCTATATGGTGTACAGAGTCTTGAATGATTCCTTAGTGAGGTATTGGAACGCTATTCTTAGGTTTGCCAGCCGCCCGTATGCTGCAGCAGTTATCTGATTGATGTGGCCTCAGGAGATGTGTGATTATACTCACCCCAAGACCTTTTTCTTTGAGTGAGGTTTGCAGTCTTTGGCCACCTAGACTATACTCTGTCTGTGGTCTTCTTTGCCCTTCCCCAATATTCATGACTTTACATTTGGCAGGGTTAAATTCAAGGAGCCAGTTACTGGACCAGGCTTGTAGCCTGGAGGTTTGTTACACAGGATTTGCCTTCCCGAATCCGTGCTGTCTGGCATTGATTATCCAATTCAGCTCCAGATGCTTACCATTCTTTCCTGATGATTTTCTCCAAGACTTTGCACACTCTACACGTAAGTGACACCGGTCTATAGCTTAGTGCCTCTTTTCTGTCTCCTTTTTAAAGATGAGGACTATGTTGGCCTTTTCCATACCCTCAGGTAGTGCCCAGTTTCAAGGGATGTGTTGAATATTATGGTAAGTGGCACACTCAGTACCTCAGCTCCTTCCCGAAGGACCCACGGGGAGATATTGTCCAGACCCATCGCCTTTGAGGTATTAAGGTCACTGAGTAACTGCTTCACCTCCTCCTCAGTTGTGTGTATGCTCTCCAGCACTTGATATATCCCTTGTTTGTGATACACCCCGTCCTGTCTACCCAGCTGCCTTCCTTCCTCCACTGTGAATACTTCTAAACCTCGAGTTGAGCTCCTCACATACCTCTTGATCGTTACTTGTGAGTTCCACATCTTCTCTCCTCAGCCTTATCACCTGGTCCTTGACTGTTGTCTTCCTTCTGATGTGACTGTACATCAGTTTCAGGTCAGACTTAACTTTCGATGCTATGTCATTTTCGTACTGTTTCTGGGCCTCCCTCCCTACCTGTGCATTCTCGTTTCTAGCTCTTCTACTAATCTCTTTATTTACTTGGGTTCTTTGCCTTTTGTACCTTTGTACGGTTCGTATTTCTAATGGCTGCACCATGGCTGTTCACTTGATCACCAATCTCTGCCCATGTGATCTGGCATTAGCCAATCATAGGCCTGCCTTTGAACGCCCCAGTGCCGCAGGCGCAGCAGGGCAGTTCCACTCGGATAGGCATAGCAGGTGGACATAGGCATAGGCTCTCAGCTCCCATATATCTAACGCCTCATTAAACGCTACCAACAACCAAGCTCATCTTTAATTTTATTACCAAATCTATGCAAAGAACCCCCACAACACAAATGGTGGCAGCTTGTGGGCGTAGATTTTGTGTAATCTGAGCAGATTTGACGAGAAGAAGAAGCCGGTGTGAGAGAGTGCCGCCGTGGGCGTCAATATCAACCGTTGCCAGCGACTCACTTTCCCTCACCCGTGACGTCACCCATCCAAGACTCTTCTGAAGCAGTGTCTCCAGTCTTCTGGCTTCTAATTGCAAATAAACCTCCAAAGAGTTGATCTGGGTTTTGCAATTAAGCCAACAAGTAAGCCAGTTTTTGGGATAGAGCCTAAGCCAGCCTACAGTCCTCCAGTGTCTCCTGCCATCCATCCACTTCTTCACTGCTGTGTGCAAGTAACAGCATTCTGGTCCACCAGTCCAGAGAGCTAAGCCAGCCTCTTCCGGAAAGCCAGACATACAAGTAAGCCAGTCGTTTCTTCACCAAAGCTAGTTCCTTGAAGTATTGTCTCCAATTGCTCTGTGCTATAAGTTGGACGCTTGTCAGAGTGATATTCACCATTCCGTGGCTTATTGTACAAAAAAGCCACCTGGGTTAGAGGGTTCCAAGGCTGTGAGAATTAGTGTACTGGCCAAACGCCGTGACGTCATCTCAGCGTCTCAGCGCTGGTGTCCCAGGGAGTCGAGCAGCGTGACGTCATCCCATGCTCGCTGCTCACTCTGGAGTGTAAACAACCACCCGCTCCCACCACTACCAGCCAATATTTTGTGGTATTTTCTACCTTACCTTGGGTACCACCAGCATTGTTTCCGGCTCACATAGCAAGTCGAGAGTGTCTTCCTTCATCCCAGAGCGCCAACGTAAAAGCTTGCTGTGTGAGTTCCTGTAAACGCATTTCTCCAAGATCGTCAGCAGTCACCACCAGCCAGTGTCCAGGAAAATTATTCTCCCTCTACCTACATTCACCGTTCATTCATCATGAGAGACACTATTCTGTTATAGACATTCGTGTGTGTGAGACATTTAAGCAGTGAATTTTCTTAGTGACATTTAAAGACTTGTGTTTTCAGTGTTCTTACAAATTCATTTACATTATCTCTTACAGCTTTTTCATGTGTTCCGTTTCTCATTTTATATCTATGTTCTTTTGTGTTAATTCTTACACATGCAGTAAGTACTTTTGTGTATCAATTTCATTGTTTTTGTGTGCAGTATAATACTTTTTTCTCCAGTTCCTCAGTGCAGTATTTAGTTGTTGCTTATTATTTCTGTTCTGTGTTATATATTATTTCAATGTTTATGCCCCAGTGTTCCTAGTTGCATATTTCATTTTCCTGTGTGCCATTCAGTGTGTTCCATTAATTTTTGTGCCAGTATCTCACCTGTTTTAATTCTATAGACAGTATACATTTTTGTGTCAACCAGTGCCTCATTTTTTTTAATTTTTGCAGAACCTGTTCATAGGAAATATTTTGTCTGAAGCAGGAACTATCTCTTTATACATATTTTTACATGCAAGATCTTATTGCATAAATTATCACATTCACTGACTGAATCTTGTTGTGCTATGTATTCTTCTGCAAAACTGTAAGTTTTTATCTTTATTTCAGTTTGTGTATTATTGTCTTTGTGTTGATCTTATCAATAATTTCTCGAACAAATTTTTTTTTTATCTCTTTTATCATGATTTTGTAGTATGAGCTCATTTAATTAATTCCTATGTATATTGATGCATCATATAGTAATGTAGATTATTCCGTCACGATAATATCCATGTGAAGTATAATGTTCAACTGTTGTGTACTTTGACATTGTATAGAATCAGCTGAGAGTCGTACGCCTATTGTCCTTAGTTGTATGTCGAGACGCCATACGTAGCATGCCCAAGCTGTACGGTTCGTATTTCTAACGGCTGCACCATAGCTGTTCACGTGATCACCAACCTCTGCCTGCCTTTGAACGCCCCAGTGCCGTGCGGGTGCAGCAGGGCAGTTCCACTCGGATAGGCATAGCAGGTGGACAGGCATAGGCTCTCAGCTCCCATATATCTAACGCCTCATTAAACGCTACCAACAACCAAGCTCATCTTTAATTATATTACCAAATCTATGCAAATAACCCCCACAACACATCTTTTCCATTCTCTGACACTGAGTCTTTACCTCCCTGCACCTTTGGGTAAACCAGGGGCTCTTTCTGGCCTTCCCATTTAATCTTTTTCCTCTGGGTATAAACCGTTCCTCTGCCTCCTTGCACTTTGTTGCTACATATTCCATCATTTCATTTACTGACTGTCCTTCCATTTCCCCTTCCCACTGAACCTCCTGCAGGAAATTCCTCATACCCGTGTAGTTCCCTCTTTTAAAGTCTGGTTTGTCTTTTTCGGTACCGTTTTCCCTCTCCACCTGTAGCTCTACAATATTCTCAAAGCTCAGCACCATATGGTCGCTGGCTCCCAAGGGGCTCTCGTGTGTTATGTCTTCAATATCTGAGCTGATCAGTGTGAATACAAGGTCCAGCCTTGCTGGTTCATCCTCTCCTCTCTCTCTGGTTGTGTCCCTGACATGTTGGTGCATCAGGTTTTCCAGTACCACGTTCATCATCTTGGCTCTCCAAGTTTCTGTTGTTCTCCTCATATTCCTCACCTGGCCTCCTGCACTTCTGTGGTGGGTTATACATCACTGCAATGACTATCTTATGTTCCCCAGACTGGATGGTACCTACTATGAAGTCCCTTTCTCTACACACCTCCATTCCTTCCATTTCTTCGAATCTCCAACGGTTCCTTACGAGCAGTGCGACCCCTCCTCCCCCCCTGCTCCTTCTATCTTTCCTCAGGATCTGATATCCCTGTGGGAAGATTGCGTCTGTTACTGCCTCATTGAGTTTAGTTTGTGTGACGGCTATGATGTCTGGGGACACCTCACCTATTCTTTCATTCCACTCTTCATACTTATTCGTAATTCCATCCGCGTTTGTGTACCAAACCTTCAACCTTGTTTCCAATACTGTGGCCCTGGGAGGATCTTGGTGGGTTGGGGGTGTGGGCAGGGTGCCCATAGGGGGTTGCTGCATGGGTGGGGGGATTGTATGGTTGGGGTATGGGTTGGTGGGGTGGAGTTTGTGATGGGGGTCGGGGGTAGTTGTGATGGTGGGTTTTCGGTTGCTGGGGTGGGGACACGGGGACTGATGTGTGTGTGTGGTGTTAAAATGTATGGTTGCCGTTGTGTGTGTGTGTGTATACTCACCTAATTGTACTCACCTAATTGTGGTTGCAGGGGTCGAGACTCAGCTCCTGGCCCCGGATCTTCACTGTTTGCTACTAGGTCTTCTCTCTCCCTGCTCCATGAGCCTTATCAAACCTCGTCTTAAAATTATGTATGGTTCCTGCCTCCACTACGTCACTTTCTAGGCTATTCCACTTCCTGACAACTCTATGACTGAAAAAATACTTCCTAACATCCCTTTGACTCATAGGAGTCTTCAACTTCCAATTGTGACTCCTTGTTTTTGTGTCCCCTTTCAGTATTTTATATGTCGTTATCATGTCTCCTCTAACCCTCCTGTCCTCTAGTGTCGTCAGGCCGATTTCCCTTAACCTTTCTTCGTAGGACAATCGCCTTAGCTCTGGGACTAGTCTTGTTGCAAACTTTTGCACTTTCTCTAATTTATTGACGTGCTTGACCAGGCGTGGGTTCCAAACTGGTGCTGCATACTCCGGTATGGGCTTGACGTATATGGTGTACAGAGTCTTGAACGATTCCTTAGTGAGTTATTGGAACGCTATTCTTAGGTTTGCCAGCCGCCCGTCTGCTGCAGCAGTTATCTGATTGATGTGTGCCTCAGGATATGTGCTCGGTATTATACTCACCCCAAGATCTTTTTCCTTGAGTGAGGTTTGCAGTCTTTGGCCACCTAGACTATACTCTGTCTGCGGTCTTCTTTGCCCTTCCCAGATCTTCATGACTTTACATTTGGCAGGGTTTAATTCAAGGAGCCAATTACCGGACCAGGCTTGTAGCCTGTCCAGATCTCTTTGTAGTCCTGCCTGATCCTCGACTGATTTAATTCTTCTCATTAACTTCACATCATCTGCAAACAGGGACACTTCTGAGTCTATCCTTTCCGTTATGTCATTCACATATACCAAAAACAGTACAGGTCCTAGGACTGACCCCTGTAGAACCCCACTCGTCACAGGTGCCCACTCTGACACCTCGTCACCTACCATGTCTCGTTGTTGCCTCCCTGTCAGATATTCTCTGATCCATTGCAGTGCCTTTCCTGTTACGTGTGCCTGATCCTCTAGCTTTTGCATTAATTTCTTGTGAGGAACCTTGAAGATTTTTGTTAGTGGCACGCTCAACATCTAAGGACCCACGGAGAAATGTTGTCAGGTCCCACTGCTTTTGAGGAATTGAGTTCACATAGCAGCTTCTTCACCTCCTCCTCGGTTGTGTGTATTTCACCCAGCACTTGTTGGTATACCTCCCTATTCTGAATTCCTTGAGTCCTTCCTGTCTCCTCTATAAAGACTTCTTTAAATCTCATGTTGAGCTCATCACATACCTCTTGGTCGTTTCTTGTGAACTCTCCACCTTCCTTCCTCAGCCTGATTACCTGGTCCTTGACTGTTGTTTTCCTCCTGATGTGGCTGTACAACAGCTTCGGGTCAGACTTGACTTTTGATGCTATGTTATTTTCGTATTGTCGCTGAGCCTCCCTTCTTACCTGTGCATATTCGTTTCTGGCTCTTCGGCTAATCTCTTTATTTTCCTGGGTCCTTTGTCTTCTGTAATTTTTCCATTCTCTAGTGCACTTAGTTTTTGCCTCCCTACACCTTTGGGTGAAACAAGGACTCGTTCTGGTCTTCCCATTACTTCTGTTTTCCTTGGAAACAAACCTCTCCTCTGCCTCTTTGCATTTTGTTTTCACATATTCCATCATTTCTTTTACTGGTTTTCCTGCCAATTCTCTCTCCCACTGAACGTCTTTTAGGAAGTTCTTCATGCCTGTGTAGTCTTCCCTTTTGTATTTTCGTTTTTTCCTTCCTATTCCTGCTCCCCTCTCCACTTGTAGCTCAACTATATAATCAAAACACAGAACCAAATGATCACTAGCTCCAAGGGGCCTTTCATACGTGATATCCTCGATGTCTGAACTACTCAAGGTGAATACTAGGTCCAGTCTTGCTGGATCATCCTCACCTCTCTCTCTGGTAGTGTCTCTAACATGTTGATGCATGAGGTTTTCCAGTACCACATCCATCATCTTGGCTCTCCATGATTCAGGACCCCCATGGGGCTCCAGGTTTTCCCAATCAATCTCCTTGTGATTGAAATCACCCATAACTAGTAATTTTGCTCTCCCCATGTGAGCTCTTCTGGCCACCTCGGCTAGTGTGTCTACCATTGCTCTGTTGCTCTCGTTGTATTCTTCTCTTAGCCTCCTGCAGTTCTGTGGCGGGTTGTACATTACAGCAATTACCACCTTATGACCCTCAGACTGGATTGTTCCTACTATGTAGTCCCTTTCGCCCATTCCATCCATTCCTTCCACTTCTTCAAATCCCCACCGGTTCTTAATGAGCAGTGCAACTCCTCCTCCCCCTCTGCTCCCTCTATCTTTCCTGAGGATTTGATATCCGGGTGGAAAGATTGCATCTGTTATCATCCTGGTGAGTTTCGTTTCTGTGAGTGCTATTATGTCTGGGGATGTCTCCTTTATTATCTCATGCCACTCCTCACATTTATTTGTTATTCCATCTGCATTTGTATACCAAACCTTCAACTTCTTTTCTAAAACCATAGTCAGGGGGGTACGTTGGGGTTGGGAAAGTGGGAGACCTGATGAGGAACTATGGGTGGTTGGTGTGAAGGTGGAGTTTGTAATGAGGTGGGTGGGAGCATTGGGTATGGCATGTATGTTTTGGGTTAGAATGTTTGCTTGGATTGGGGTTGTCCAGGTTGGGGGACATCTGTAGGTGATTGTATTTGAGCTTCCTCCTGAGTCTGGGTTCTCCTGTCCATCTCTCTTTCCTCCTGTTGTCTTTGTACCCTCTCTTTCAGTTTCTGCCTTTCTTCTCATGTTCTGTCGCAGTCGAGATACACCCTCTGGTACTCTGACATATCCCTTAGTCTTGCTTTCTCCTGCAGGATCCTGTTTCTAGCCAATTCTGCCTTGAAGATCACTTTGACTGGCCAGATTCTTCCTCTTGCAAACTCCCCAATTCTCAGAAAATTTGCCAGCTGGGTCATGTCATCTTCTATTGCTTGCATGATGCTTTCAATCGCTTTTTTCTCCCCTTGTCTTCTTGCTTCGTAAGTTTCCTTTTCTGCTTCCTGGAGCCCATAAACAAAGACTGATCTCTCTCTTTTATTCTCCCACGGCCTATCAATATGTGTATGTGTGTGTGTGTGTGTGTAGACAGCCATACTGTCTGCATAGACAGCCATGCTGTCTGCCAGCTTAGTTTATATTTCGCGACACTCCAGTGCTGCCCTCTGTAGGCCTACCCATGGCAGTCTGCGATACCCCTGCCTCTCCCTCACTTCTCACCCAGGCATCACTCAGACAACAAGGCCTAACTCCTCTCTCCCTCGCAAGGCATGGCCCACCTGGGCCATGGCCACTAACACAGCCTGTGTACCTCGGACTTTATACAAATAAAGCAGAAGCCTCCGAAGCCTTATCATTTCAACCACGCCTCCAAAACAACAAATAACATATCGTTATAAATGGTGGAAGCGGTGGTCGCAGCTTATGTGTTCACCCCAAGGAGGGAAGGAAGAGGAATGAAGTCATCTTCACTTCATCACTCTACACAAGAAGCATCCGTCTCTCAACGAGTTATCCTGATGTCGTGTCTGCAAATCTCAGCATCCAGACACAGGTACAAGGAGGATTCAGGCCAAAATTTATTGAATTCTCCAAGAAATGACATCTCTGACTCTACGCACAGCGTCTCACGCTGTTTTTCAGTCACATGCTCAGCCTTACCAGCATGTTCTGCAGTTGTTCAGCTCAGCACAGTTATTTCAGCAAAGTCAAAGGTGAGTTTGTGGTGATGCGTCCAGTGTCCAGTGTGAGTGTTCCTCCCCGAGTTTGTGGGTAGGTGGGAATGGCCGGGTTCCTCCCCTACTCACCCAAGCTCTACCATAACACTCACGCTCGCCTCACACTCACTCCCTCTGTGCCGTATTTCCTGTGAATTTCCTTGTGAATTCTTGCCAAAACTGCGTATACGAGTGTCCGAGGCCACTCAAAGCCATGTGGAGCAAGCCACGTGGGATGATCACAAAGCCATGTGGGTTACCAACTCAGACCTCCCAAGCCACATGCTGTGGTCTGCGCCCGCATCAACCCATGACGTCACCATGCTGCTAACATCACGATGCTGCCCGACTCCACTGACGTCGTCACGATGCTGCCCGACTCCACTGATGTCACCACGATGCTGTCTGACTCCATTGATGTCACCCATGACATTTGCCAGACGTCACTCGCGATGTCAGTCCATGACAACCATCAAGACGTCACTCCATGACGTCACCTTGTGACGTCTGTCTAACGTCACTCACGATGTCACCCCATGATATCACCTTATGACATCATGCCTGACATCATCACATGATGTCACATACTAGTGTGAAGTGCATTATTTTCATTATTTTTGAGAAGTTTGAGAGAAGATATATGTTGTGCGTTCATTAATTCCTCTCAGTGTTCTCACATGTTCTGGATTGCTTAGTGACGATTTTTATACAGAAAGGCGTCATTTGCTAGTAAGCCTTGTGCAGTATGTGTGTGCAGTCCTCATGTGTCCTTTGTAGCACCTGTGTGTTACTTTGTCACTCGGTGTGTGACCCCGCACCCCTCGCGCTTGACAACTGACATTTGTCAGCCCAGCATCAACGAGCGTCCGAGCCAGCCCCTTGTACAGAAAGCTCTTATTGTTTGCCGCTCGTAAATGCCTTTGCTGAATCATACCCGTGACGATTCTCCCATCGAGACCATTCCACTTCACCTCCTAGACCGTCAGTCCAGTTATTTGTAGATGACCAGTCTGGGGACGCTCAGATTTTCCACTGCTGTAACTTCAACTGTCGAGAGATGACACTCGTCAAGCCGCAGTTAAGCCTGTCGGCAGGCGACTGTCAGCCTCATGTCACAGCTTCAGTGAGCAGCCTGCACAAAGTTGATGTCACTTTGACTGCTAGCCCATTCACTGCAGTATGGTGTATGCTGTTATGACCTCCAGATGTTTCATCGAGTCATCCCTGTCACGACTCACTTCACACTCGCCACCAGCGACAGCTCCAGCGACAGTACCAGTCGAGGAATGTCCTCCTGAGTCGCTTGCCAGCAGAAACTCTTCCCAGTTGCGACTACTGACGACGCCTCACTCGAGGGCACCAGCAAGTTGTGCCCCAGGTTGAGTGAACCCTTCAGCGACTACTATGTCTGCTTCACCGTCCCAGAGGAGACCGTACAGTGTTACGTCACAGCTCAGCTGCAGCTTGTCTCCTGTGTTGCAGTATGTGTCCAGACGCAGGAAGGCGTGCAGTTCCGCATCAACGCTCACTGCCTAAGACCATGAATCACACCTTTTTTCTTCCCTCTCTGGAGGAAGTTTTTTTTTTGTCCATGTCCATATGTTTATGTATATATGTTTTTCTTTCGTGGTCTATGACCTGTTCTTGCGAGAGAGAGAGAGACCGAGTTTTTTTTTACTGCCAGTCATGGTCAGGGTCGACCATGGGTAGGTGGCCGAGCGATGTAGACAGCCATACTGTTTGTATAGACAGCCATGCTCTCTGCCAGCTGAGTTCATATTTCGCGGCACTCCAGTTCTGCCCTCTGTAGGCCTACCCACGTCAGTCTGCGACACCCCTGCCTCTCCCTCGCTTCTCGCCCAGGCATCACTCGGACAACAAGGCCTAACTCCTCTCTCCCTCGCAAGGCATGGCCCACCCGGGCCATGGTCACTAACACAGCCTGTGTACCTCGCACTTTATACAAATAAAGTAGAAGCCTCCAAAGCCTTATCATTGCATTCCCGCTACCAAGAACGACACAAATAAACTTTTGTTATATATGTGTGTGTGTGTGTGTGCAGGTAAGGCTGCCCGTAATACTCTACATACCCAAAAGCTTTCCATTTAATTTGCTAACAATACTAATTATTCTTTTATCAACTGTATTCTAAAGATTTTTAATTTTTTAATTTTGTGTCCTCAAGGAACAACGGTACTGTGTCCTCAAGAAACAACGGTATCGTGTCCTTAAGGAACAACGGTATCGTGTCCTCAAGAAACAACGGTATCCTGTATTCAAGGAACAACGGTATCGTGTCCTCAAGGAACAACGGTATCGTGTCCTCAAGGAACAACGGTATCGTGTCCTCAAGGAACAACGGTACTGTGTCCTCAAGGAACAACGGTATCGTGTCCTCAAGGAACAATGTTATCGTGTACTAATTGAACAACGGTATCGTATCCTCAACGAACAATGGTACTGTGTCCTCAAGGAACAACGGTATCGTATCCTCAAGGAACAACGGTACCGTGTTCTTATGGAACAACAGTATCGTGTCCTCAAGGTACAACGATATTGTGTTCTCAAGGAACAACGGTATCGTGTCTTCAAGGAACAACGGTATCGTGTCCTCAAGGAACAACGGTATCGTGTCTTCAACGAACAACGGTATCGTGTCCTCAAGGTACAACGGTATCGTGTCTTCAAGGA
Source organism: Cherax destructor (assembly GCA_009830355.1). Lineage (NCBI taxonomy): Eukaryota > Metazoa > Arthropoda > Malacostraca > Decapoda > Parastacidae > Cherax > Cherax destructor. Next base: position 15,758 of record WNWK01001817.1, read on the forward strand.
ACAACAGAATCTTGTCTTCAAGGAACAACAGTATCGTGTCTTCAAGGAACAACGGTATCGTGTTTTCAAGGAACAACAGTACCGTGTCTTAAAGGAACAACAGTATCGTGTCTTCAAGGAACAACGGTACTGTGTCCTCATGGAACAACAGTATCGTGTCTTCAAGGAACAATGGTATCGTGTCTTCAAGGAACAACGATATCGTGTCTTCAAGGAACAAATGCATCGTGTCCTCAAGGAACAAAGTATTGTGTCTTCAAGGAACAACGGTATCCCGTCTTCAAGGAACAACAGTATCGTGTCTTCAAGGAACAACGGTATCGTGTCTTCAAGGAACAAATGTATCGTGTCCTCAAGGAACAACAGTATCGTGTCTTCAAGGAACAACGGTATCGTGTCTTCAAGGAACAAATGTATCGTGTCCTCAAGTAACAACAGTATCGTGTCTTCAAGGAACAACGGTATCCCGTCTTCAAGGAAGAACGGTACTGTGTCCTCATGGAACAACAGTATCGAGTCTTCAAGGAACAACAGTATCGTGTCTTAAAGGAACAACAGTATCGTGTCTTCAAGGAACAACGGTACTGTGTCCTCATGGAACAACAGTATCGTGTCTTAAAGGAACAACAGTATCGTGTCTTAAAGGAACAACGGTACTGTGTCCTCATGGAACAACAGTATCGTGTCTTCAAGGAACAACAGTATCGTGTCTTCAAGGAACAACGGTATCCCGTCTTCAAGGAACAAAGGTACTGTGTCCTCATGGAACAACAGTATCGTGTCTTCAAGGAACAACAGTATCGTGTCTTCAAGGAATAACAGTATCGTGTCTTCAAGGAACAACAGTATCGTGTCTTCAAGGAACAACGGTATCGTGTCTTCAAGGAACAAATGTATCCGTCTTCAAGAAACAACGGTACTGTGTCCTCATGGAACAACAGTATCGTGTCTTCAAGGAACAACAGTATCGTGTCTTCAAGGAACAACAGTATCGTGTCTTCAAGGAACAACAGTATCGTGTCTTCAAGGAACAACAGTATCGTGTCTTCAAGGAACAACAGTATCGTGTCTTCAAGGAACAACAGTATCGTGTCTTCAAGGAACAATGGTATCGTGTCTTCAAGGAACAACGGTATCGTGTCTTCAAGGAACAACAGTATCGTGTCTTCAAGGAACAACAGTATCGTGTCTTCAAGGAATAACAGTATCGTGTCTTCAAGGAACAACAGTATCGTGTCTTCAAGGAACAACGGTATCGTGTCTTCAAGGAACAAATGTATCCCGTCTTCAAGAAACAACGGTACTGTGTCCTCATGGAACAACAGTATCGTGTCTTCAAGGAACAACAGTATCGTGTCTTCAAGGAACAACAGTATCGTGTCTTCAAGGAACAACAGTATCGTGTCTTCAAGGAACAACAGTATCGTGTCTTCAAGGAACAACAGTATCGTGTCTTCAAGGAACAACAGTATCGTGTCTTCAAGGAACAACGGTATCGTGTCTTCAAGGAACAACAGTATCGTGTCTTCAAGGAACAAAGTATCGTGTCTTCAAGGAACAACGTATCGTGTCTTCAAGGAACAACAGTATCGTGTCTTCAAGGAACAATGGTATCGTGTCTTCAAGGAACAACGTATCGTGTCTTCAAGGAACAATGTATCGTGTCTTCAAGGAACAACAGTATCGTGTCTTCAAGGAACAACAGTATCGTGTCTTCAAGGAACAACGTATCGTCTTCAAGGAACAACGGTATGTGTCTTCATGGAACAACGGTATCTCGTCTTCAAGGAACAACGTACTGTGTCTCAGGAACAACAGTATCGTGTCTTCAAGGAACAACAGTATCGTGTCTTCAAGGAATAACAGTATCGTGTCTTCAAGGAATAACAGTATCGTGTCTTCAAGGAACAACGAGTATCGTGTCTTCAAGGAATAACAGTATCGTGTCTTCAAGGAACAACAGTATCGTGTCTTCAAGGAACAACAGTATCGTGTCTCCAAGGAATAACAGTATCGTGTCTTCAAGGAACAACAGTATCGTGTCTCCAAGGAAAACAGTATCGTGTCTTCAAGGAACAAATGTATCGTGTCTTCAAGGAACAACAGTATCGTGTCTTCAAGGAACAAGTGTATCCGTTTCAAGGAACAACAGTACTGTGTCTCAGGAACAACGTATCCTGTCTTCAAGGAACAACGTACGTGTCCTCATGGAACAACAGTATCGTGTCTTCAAGGAACAACAGTATCGTGTCTTCAAGGAACAACAGTATCGTGTCTTCAAGGAACAACAGTATCGTGTCTTCAAGGAACAACAGTGTTACAAAATGACACGATATCTGTTAAGAAACATGACAAAAGCTCTAGTTTGAAAACACTAGAAAGGAAAGCCCTTCTAGCATCCAGCCTGTTACTGGCCTATTGCAACAAAGTCAGTATCCTGGGTCAGTTATCCGACATATTATATAGCTTAAGAGGATTGCAACTGATAGGGTACTAACCAAACAGATATTTAAAAGGTTTATTAACAAAGTGAGAAAATCTAGGGTAGCAAAGTAAATCAAATATAAAGATATTAATTAAGATATCAATTAGGAGGTTAATTAGGAGGGTAGCTCCTACATTGCTCTCATATACAATAAGTCTGTGCTGAGGGCACATATATATAAATGACTCAGAAGTACCATCAGGTACAATGTCAGTAATTACAATAATATATACAAATAAGAATATATGTGTGTATGAGTGTGCTCCCGGTAACTCTTAAGACTCGACTCAACCAGTGTACGACTGAACTTCTCTTAAGCTAGCTGCTCTAACAAACTGACAATCAGAACAGCTTGATTGTCCAGTAAAATGACCAATTCGCAGAACAGCAATATAACAGGCAACAGCAACACAGCGTCAGGAACCAGGAGATAGAAAATCGACCCTAACTAAGGACCATCAGTAGATCCTCCAAAACAGTCACAAAACTCCCTTTCTACTGAAGCTAGGTTCAGCATAAACAATCCCAAACTGTGGCGGTGCACAGATGCCTTATCGAAGTAGGTCCAGAGCTATAGCTTGAGACCTGAGTTTTATCCGAGTGTCAATGTGACACACAACCCAGAACAACGTCGAAAATCACTGTCTAGTCTATTCTCTGTGAACAGAGTTACACAGAGTTCTGAGAAGTATGATTCGCCTCACCAACGAATGCATACTCTACCCAACAGAGTTTAATGTCGAGAAAACAAGTAGAAATAAGAGTGAGGTGTTGACTCGACGAGGGTCAACAGGCCAGAGAGAGAGAGGGAAGAGGAACAACCACCCAGCTCAGGTGTGTTCAGCGACTGACTCCTCCCAGCAACTAGACGCCGGCAGCATAACAGTAGTTTGCCAACTCCAAGGCAGTTACGACACTAGAGCACAATATAAAATATTACATCCTACCTAATAAATATAGCTAAGTTAAATAAGTCAAATAATAGTCTAATAATAGTATAAAGCACGATATTAACGATTTAGCTATTATCGATAATATCAGCAATATAAAATTATAGAAAATGGAAATATACATTATATACATTGAGGCCCAATTCTGGGGGCGCAATAAACAGTATCGTGTCTTCAAGGAACAACGGTATCCCGTCTTCAAGGAACAACGGTACTGTGTCCTCATGGAACAACAGTATCGTGTCTTCAAGGAACAACAGTATCGTGTCTTCAAGGAATAACAGTATCGTGTCTTCAAGGAACAACAGTATCGTGTCTTCAAGGAACAACGGTATCGTGTCTTCAAGGAACAAATGTATCGTGTCCTCAAGGAACAACAGTATCGTGTCTTCAAGGAACAACGGTATCCCGTCTTCAAGGAACAACGGTACTGTGTCCTCATGGAACAACAGTATCGTGTCTTCAAGGAACAACAGTATCGTGTCTTCAAGGAACAACAGTATCGTGTCTTCAAGGAACAACATTATCGTGTCTTCAAGGAACAACGGTATCGTGTCTTCAAGGAACAACAGTATCGTGTCTTCAAGGAACAACGGTATCGTGTCTTCAAGGAACAAATGTATCGTGTCCTCAAGGAACAACAGTATCGTGTCTTCAAGGAACAAATGTATCGTGTCCTCAAGGAACAACAGTATCGTGTCTTCAAGGAACAAATGTATCGTGTCTTCAAGGAACAACAGTATCGTGTCTTCAAGGAACAACAGTATCGTGTCTTCAAGGAACAACAGTATCGTGTCTTCAAGGAACAACGGTATCCCGTCTTCAAGGAACAAATGTATCGTGTCCTCAAGGAACAACAGTATCGTGTCTTCAAGGAACAAATGTATCGTGTCCTCAAGGAACAACAGTATCGTGTCTTCAAGGAACAAATGTATCGTGTCTTCAAGGAACAACGGTATCGTGTCTTCAAGGAACAAATGTATCGTGTCCTCAAGGAACAACAGTATCGTGTCTTCAAGGAACAACGGTATCCCGTCTTCAAGGAACAACGGTACTGTGTCCTCATGGAACAACAGTATCGTGTCTTCAAGGAACAACAGTATCGTGTCTTCAAGGAACAACAGTATCGTGTCTTCAAGGAACAACATTATCGTGTCTTCAAGGAACAACGGTATCGTGTCTTCAAGGAACAACAGTATCGTGTCTTCAAGGAACAACGGTATCGTGTCTTCAAGGAACAAATGTATCGTGTCCTCAAGGAACAACAGTATCGTGTCTTCAAGGAACAAATGTATCGTGTCCTCAAGGAACAACAGTATCGTGTCTTCAAGGAACAAATGTATCGTGTCTTCAAGGAACAACAGTATCGTGTCTTCAAGGAACAACAGTATCGTGTCTTCAAGGAACAACAGTATCGTGTCTTCAAGGAACAACGGTATCCCGTCTTCAAGGAACAAATGTATCGTGTCCTCAAGGAACAACAGTATCGTGTCTTCAAGGAACAAATGTATCGTGTCCTCAAGGAACAACAGTATCGTGTCTTCAAGGAACAAATGTATCGTGTCTTCAAGGAACAACGGTATCGTGTCTTCAAGGAACAAATGTATCGTGTCCTCAAGGAACAACAGTATCGTGTCTTCAAGGAACAAATGTATCGTATCCTCAAGGAACAACAGTATCGTGTCTTCAAGGAACAACGGTATCCCGTCTTCAAGGAACAACGGTACTGTGTCTTCAAGGAACAACAGTACTGTATTTCAAGGAAAAAAAGAACGCTGTCTCTTAAAGAGTTTTAAAAAAGTTCTTTCAGATTTATTTTGCTTCTCACGAACTTGAACAGATTGTTGTGTGTTCATCAAATTTACGAATTTCTTGTTCTTCCTCCTGTCTCTGTTGGTCTTTGTTCTTATCATACTGGAAGGACTAACCAACAGTGTCAAACAGTGACCATGCACGTGATTGTTTGACATGCAAAGCAAAAAAACAAAAAAACATAAAAATCTATGATTTTTGTGTGTCGAAGAATGTGTGTCGCCATCATCCACTAACAATGGATTAAAGACACAATAGTGTAATTACTCATGAATCATCATTATGTACAAACATGTCTTCGACTTTTATGGAATGTGGGGACCAAAACTGGACAGAAAAATTGAAGGCGTGGGCCAGGAACTACACTGAAGAATGTCAGAATTTTTTTAAACCTGCTTTATCTACTACAAATTTCTACCTATGAAACCCGATATATATATATATATATATATATATATATATATATATATATATATATATATATATATATATATATATATATATATATATATATAATATATATAATATATATAAATAATAATATATATATATATATATATATATATATATATATATATATATATATATATATATATATATATATGTGTGTGTGTGTATATATATATATATTTTCTCTATTGTCCATGGGGAAGTGAAACAGAATTCTTCCTCCGTAAGCCATGCGTGTAGTAAGAGTCGACTAAAATGCCGGGAGCAAGGGGCTAGTAACCAATTCTCCTGTATACATTACTAAAGTTAAAAAGAGAAACTTTCGTTTTTCTTTTTGGGCCACCCCGCCTTGATGGGAAGCGGCCGATTTGTTGAAAGAAGAAGATTTATATATATATGTATATATATATATTTTCTCTATTGTCCATGGGAAAGTGGAAAAGAATCTTTCCTCCGTAAGCCATGCGTGTCGTATGAGGCGACTAAAATGCCGGGAGCAATGGGCTAGTAACCCCTTCTCCTGTACACATTTACTAAAAAAGAGAAGAAGAGAAACTTTATAAAACTGGGATGTTTGAATGTGCGTGGATGTAGTGCGGATGATAAGAAAGAGATGATTGCTGATGTTATGAATGAAAAGAAGTTGGATGTCCTGGCCCTAAGCGTAACAAAACTGAAGGGGGTAGGCGAGTTTCAGTGGGAAGAAATAAATGGGATTAAGTCAGGAGTATCTGAGAGAGTTGGAGCTAAGGAAGGGGTAGCAATAATGTTGAAGGATCAGTTATGGAAGGAGAAGAGGGAATATACATGTGTAAATTCAAGGATTATGTGGATTAAAATAAGAGTCGGATGCGAAAAGTGGGTCATAATAAGCGTGTATGCACCTGGAGAAGAGAGGAGTGTAGAGGAGAGAGAGAGATTTTAAGAGATGTTAAGCGAATGTATAGGAACTTTTGAACCAAGTGAGAGAGTAATTGTGGTAGGGGACCTAAATGCTAAAGTAGGAGAAACATGTAGAGAGCGTGTAGTAGGTAAGTTTGGGGTGCCAGGTGTAAATGATAATGGGAGCCCTTTGATTGAACTTTGTATAGAAAGGGGTTTAGTTATAGGTAATATATATTTTAAGAAAAAGAGGATAAATAAGTATACAAGATATGATGTAGGGCGTAATGACAGTAGTTTGTTGGACTACGTATTGGTAGATAAAAGACTGTTGAGCAGACTTCAGGATGTACATGTTTAAAGAGGGGCCACAGATATATCAGATCACTTTTTAGTTATAGCTACAGTGGGAGTAAAAGGTAGATGGGATACAAGGAAAATAGAAGCAGTAAGTAAGAGAGAAGTGAAGGTTTATAAACTAAAAGAGGAGGCAGTTAGGGTAAGATATAAACAACTATTGGAGGATAGATGGGCTAGTGAGAGTGTAGGCAATGGGGTCGAAGATGTATGGGGTAGATTTAAAAATGTAGTGTTAGAGTGTTCAGCAGAAGTTTGTGGTTACAGGCGAGTGGATGCGGGAGGGAAGAAGAGCGATTGGTGGAATGATGATGTAAAAAGAGTAGTAAGCGAGAAAAAGTTAGCATATGAGAGGTTTTTATAAAGTAGAAGTGATGCAAGGAGGGAAGAGTATATGGAGAGAGCGGTGAAGCAATGTAAAAAAAGAGCAAATGAGAGAGTGGGTGAGATGTTATCAACAAATTTTGTTGAAAATTAGAAAAAGATTTGGAGTGAGATTAATAAGTTGAGGAAGCCTAGGGAACAAATGGATTTGACAGTTAAAAATAGGAGAGGAGAGTTATTAAATGGAGAGTTAGAGGTATCGGGAAGATGGAGGGAATATTTTGAGGATTTGTTAAATGTTGATGAAGAGAGGGAAGCTGTGATTTCGTGTATAGGGCAAGGAGGAATAACATCTTGTAGGAGTGTGGAAGAGCAAGTTGTGGGTGTAGGGGAAGTTCGTGAGGCAGTGGGTAGAATGAAAGGGGGTAATGCAGCTGGGATTGATGGGATAAAGATAGAAATGTTAAAAGCAGGTGGGGATATAGTTTTGGAGTGGTTGGTGCTATTATTTAATAAATGTATGGAAGAGGGTAAGGTACTCAGGGATTGGCAGAGAGCGTGTATTGTTCCTTTGTATAATGGCAAAGGGGACAAAAGAGAGTGCAAAAATTATAGGGGAATAAGTCTGTTGAGTGTACCTGGTAAAGTGTATTGTAGAGTTATTATTGAAAGAATTAAGAGTAAAACAGAAAGTAGGATAGCAGATGAACAAGGGGGCTTTAGGAAAGGTAGGGGTGTGTAGACCAAGTGTTTACAGTGAAACATATAGGTGAACAGTATTTGGATAAGGGTAAAGAGGTTTTGTGGCATTTATGGATTTGGAAAAGGCGTATGATAGGGTGGATAGGGGCAATGTGGCAGATGTTGCAGGTGTATGGAATAGGAGGTAGGTTACTGAAAGCAGTGAAGAGTTTTTATGAGGATAGTGAGGTTCAGGTTAGAGTGTGTAGGAGGGAGGGACTATTTCCCAGTAAAAGTGGGCCTTAGACAAGGATGTGTGATGTCACCGTGGTTATTCAATATATTTATAGATGGGGTTGTAAGAGAAGTGAATGCGAGGGTCTTGGCAAGAGGTGTGGGTTAAAAGATAAAGAATCAAATACAAAGTGGGAGTTGTCACAGTTGCTTTTTGCTGATGACACTGTGCTTTTGGGAGATTCTGAAGAGAAGTTGCAGAGGTTGGTGGATGAATTTGGTAGGGTGTGTAAAATAAGAAAATTGAAGGTGAATATAGGGAAGAGTAAGGTGATGAGGATAACAAAAAGATTAGGTGACGAAAGATTGGATATCAGATAGGAGGGAGAGAGTATGGAGGAGGTGAATGTATTCAGATATTTGGGAGTGGACATGTCAGCAGATGGGTCTATGAAGGATGAGGTGATTCATAGAATTGATGAGGGGAAAAGGGTGAGTGGAGCACTTCGGAGTCTATGGACACAAAGAACTTTGTCCATGGAAGTAAAGAGGGGAATGTATGAGAGTATAGTTATACCAACACTCTTATATGGGTGTGAAGCATGGGTGATGAATGTTGCAACGAGGAGAAGGCTGGAGGCAGTGGAGATGTCATGTCTGAGGTCAATGTGTGGTGTGAATATAATGCAGAGAATTCGGAGTTTGGAAATTGGAGGAAGTGGGATTACCAAAACTATTATCCAGAGAGCTGAGGGGGTTGTTGAGGTGGTTCGGACATGTAGAGAGAATGGAACGAGACAGAATGACTTCGAGAGTGTATAAATCTGTAGTGGAGGGAAGGCGGGGTTGGGGTCGGCCTAGGAAAGGCTGTGGGGAGGGGGTAAAGGAGGTTTTGTGTGCGAGGGGCTTGGACTTATAGTAAGCATGTGTGAGCGTATTTGATAGGAGTGAATGGAGACAAATGGTTTTTAATACTTGAAGTGGTGTTGGAGTGTGAGCAAAGTAACATTTATGAAGGGATTCAGGGAAACCGGCAGGCCGGACTTGAGTCCTGGAGATGGGAAGTACAGTGTCTGCACTCTGAAGGAGGGGTGTTAATGTTTCAGTTTTATAACTGTAGTGTAAAGCACCCCTCTGGCAAGATAGTGATGGAGTGAATGATGATGAAAGTTTTTCTTTTTCGGGCCACCCTGCCTTTTTGGGAATCGGACGATGTGTTAATAAAAATAATAAATATATATATATATATATATATATATATATATATATATATATATATATATATATATATATATATATATATATATATATATATATATATATGTATTATGTATGTATACTTTGTTTAGTTAAGGTAATTGCTAATGGCTTTTTCTTGGGTCTTCTTTCTCTTCTTTTTGTCTCGTCAAATTTGTTTACAGGGGTCAGTTTTGGGCTCCCTGTTGTTTACAATTTACATAAACGACATAGATGAGGGAATAAATAGCAACATAAGCAAATTTGCTGATGACACCAAAATAGGCCGTCCAATTCATTCTAATGAGGACATTAGAACACTCCAGGATGATTTGAATAGACTGATGCAGTGGTCGGAGAAGTGGCAGATGCAGTTTAATGTAGACAAATGCAAAGTTCTAAATGATGGGCAGGACAATAACCATGCCACATATAAACTGAATAATGTAGATCTTAATACTTGTGATTGCGAGAAGGATTTAGGAGTTCTGGTTAGCAGTAATCTGAAACCAAGACAACAGTGCATAAGTGTTCGCAATAAAGCTAACAGAATCCTTGGCTTCATATCAAGAAGTATAAATAATAGAAGTCCTCAGGTTGTTCTTCAACTCTATATATTTTTGGTTAGGCCTCATTTAGATTATGCTGCACATATGCAACACTTGGGTATCTTTATTGAGGAAACGTTTCGCCACACAGTGGCTTCATCAGTCCATACAAAGATACCCAAGTGTTGCATATGTGTCTAATTTACCAACTCGTCGGTTCTCTGAACTATTCATCTACATCCTGTCTGACACAGCAACATCTTGGTATCTTAATACAGGGAATTCTTCGCTTGCCTAACCCTTGGGCACGACCTACTTCCACATTGGTCAAATGTGACACCTCCTACAACTGCTGCACCTCTCCTGCCTACAGTATATAAGCTCCCTCTTCGCAAATATGCTGTATTCTATTCAAGATTGATGGACTGACAACATCGACTCAAGGATGAGGGACTGACCACCTCAAACTCCTCCTGTTCTTCACGATTCTTCTTTGTATGGACTAATGAAGCCACTGTGTGGCGAAACGTTTCCTCAATAAAGATACCCAAGTGTTGCATATGTGTCTAATTTACCAACTCGTCTGTTCTCTGAACCATTCATCTACACCTTATAGTCTTAATTTTAAATTTCACTTTGTATTCAATTACCATTCTACCTCATAGTCTTAATTGTATTTAATAACTACAAAATCTCTTTATTATTATTATTATTTCTACTTTACCATATATTTACAACTTACCACATCATTGCCCCCAATTATATCTTAACCTTTTATTGCCCTACCTTATTTTATACTTAATTGCCCAACTTTATCTTATACTTTTGTTTTTATTAGCCTATTATTGCCTAATATTAAAGCTATATTGCCCAATTTTATTTTAAATTTTTTATTATTACCCTATTTTTTATTTTATACTTTATTGCCAAATTTTATTTTATACTTTTATTTTTATTAACCTACTATTGCCAAATATCCAAGCTTTTATATTCAGCTACAACTCTACCTCATACTCTATTTTTTTTATATCAACAAATCTTTCTTAATTATTTCTAATACTTTATTATACATTTGTAATTTACCACATCATTGCCCTATCTTAGTCTATAATACTTTTTTTTTTATCCTGTCGCAAATTTTCCATTTTTTTTTTTTTAATATCTGTTGTGTACCATCTTACTATCATATCACTTACACCCAATTCATTGCCCTTTTTTATTTTTTTACTATACTTTTGTATAAACCTGTGTTATACCTTTATATATACGTGTTTTGCAACTATTCCTTAGTGCAATTACAAGTGACAGTCTGGTGCTACTTTATTTTGTAATTTTATCTTATTAGTTTATATCTAGTTATACTTTATTTCATTCTAGCTTAATACATAGTCAATACCAATTCCATTATGTTTGTTACTATATACTATTTGACCAATGTGCATTAGCTATATACTTGTCCAAACATCCCCTTACTACAGATATCAGTACTAGAATTCACCACATTATACATGATATATAAAAAAAAAATACTATTTAACCTATATGATGAATGATCACATCGACCCTGATTTAAACCTATATAATCTAACACCCAATCAAAATTTACTGGAAAGTAACTGCCTCTCTTACACAGCATCGCAAGCCAACACTGTCCTAAATATACTGCTAAAAGTATAACATCCGATCCTTAAGCAAACACTATGATGACCTCCTTGCCCTTCTTGATTCCCTAAATTATTATTATAATCAAATAGAAGCGCTAACCACAAGGGTCATACAGCGCGGCTTGATTCCCTAAAAACAACCTTCACTTGTATTGTTCTCACTGAAACCTGACTTAAGCAGGATACAATAGATATCTACTCGCTACCAGGATACACAGCAATACACAACTGCAGACCACACCAAGTTGGGGGTGGTATTGCAATCTATTACTCTAATGAAATATCCTGTTGTAACACCACTTGCTATAGTGATGAATATGGAGAATATATTTTTGCTAATTTTACTGCTCAAAACCTTAAGACTCCCATAACAATCGGGGCCATTTACCGGATGCCTCATACAAACATCCAAATTTTAGCGATAAACTAAAAACGCTAATAACAAACAACCAAATTAACAAACACCACCGTATCTTAGCTGGAGACTTCAACATCAATATTGGCCTACCAGATGACCAGCCAGTAACTGATTTCATCAACAATATGAACAACACACTTCTCATACCAACAATAACCAAACCAACCAGGCTGACTGAGACGAGTGCAACCATAATCGACCATATATGGACCAATATCCTAACCCCCCTTAAATCGGGGATAATAACAGACAGCACTACAGACCACTACCCCACCTTCCTCTTAACAAACATTAGTAAACCACCCCTAGAATACACCAAAGTTTCATTTAGACTCCATGACGAGGCCTCAATAAATAACTTCACAGCAGAGCTAGAGACGGTTGACTGGGCTATAGAATTCTCCAATGCCAAGGGTATCGATGATTGGACAGACAATTTTCTTAATAAATTACTTAGACTATACAACAAACATTGTCCTATAAAAATGAAACAGATTACGAACAAACGGCTAGGATGCCCATGGTTAACTAACAGCTTACTAAGATCCATTAACAAGAAACATCAATATGAAAAGCAATATAGACAGGGGTTCATACACAAAGATTTTATTAAACATTATTCATCAGTTCTCACCAAACTAATTAAAAAAGCCAAACAATTGTACTACTCCAGCAGATTCACTGAAACAAGAGGAGATATAAAAAAGACCTGGAAAACACTCTCACAGATTCTGGGCCACAAACTGAGAAAAAAAAACTAGGGATATTATCCTAACTAAACCAAACGAAACACCACTACAGCCTATTGAAACAGTAAACAAGATAAATGACTTCTTCTCAACCATAGGATCAAATCTTGCCAGTAAAATCCCAGATACCAAAGCCCGAGCAAGTGATTACCTAGATGGGAATTTCCCATCCTCCTTCTATCTTGCACCTACTGAACCCACTGAAGTCACCATGATAATCAAGTCACTTAAAAATAAATCAGGGCATCTGTCTCAAGTCCCACCATTATTATACAAGCGAGCCGCCCATGTCCTTTCACATGCTATTTCATTACTTTTTAACAAATCACTAGAAACTAGCACTTTCCCGACACTACTCAAAACAGCTAGGGTTACACCAATACACAAAGGTGGTGACCCCACAGACGTAAACAACTATAGGCCAATATCAAACTTACCGTTGCTATCCAAAATCTTCGAGAAACTTGTGCACAAGAGATTATACTCGTTTATAACGACACAAAGCATACTCAACCCCTGTCAATTTGGCTTCAGAAAAAATAAAAGCACTAACGATGCAATCGTAAAAATGATAGACGTACTTTACACAGCACTGGAAAATAAAGAATATCCATTAGGACTTTTTATTGACCTAAGGAAAGCTTTCGACACAGTAAACCACGGCATCCTACTCCACAAACTTGACCACTATGGCATAAGAGGTCATACACTTGCATACTTCAAATCCTACCTTACTAATAGGTATCAGTATGTCACCATTAAAGACACAACCTCCTCGACACGACCACTTGATACTGGAGTACCACAGGGAAGTGTCCTTGGTCCCCTGCAACAGAAGTCCAAAAGTTATTTTACAGCTCTATACATCACTAGTGAGACCTCATTTGGATTATGCAGCTCAGTTTTGGTCTCCTTACTACAGGATGGATATAGATTCATTGGACAACATACAGAGAAGAATGACTAAAATGATTTACAGTACAAGAAATCTCCCGTATGAAGATAGACTTAGAGCGTTGAATCTCCACTCTCTGGAGAGACGTAGAATGAGGGGAGATATCATCGAGGTGTACAAGTGGATGATGAGCATAAACAAAGGAGATATTAATAAAATGCTGAGGATATCGATATCTTCCTCTTATACATCAATGATCTTCCCAATGTACCACAACACCTGAAACCAATACTCTTTGCTGACGATACGACTTATGTCATCTCCCACCCAAATCTTGCCACGCTCAACACCATTGTTAATGACGAATTACTAAAAATATCTACATGGATGACAGCCAATAAACTTACACTCAACACTGATAAGACCTTCTATATTATGTTTGGTAACAGAGCAGGTGATGCACAATTAAACATTAAGATCAACAACACTCTTATTGCTAAACATAATGAGGGCAAATTCCTGGGCCTTCACCTTGACAGCAACCTGAAATTCAGCACTCATATCCAACACATAACAAAGAAGTGCCCAAAACTGTGGGGATCCTCTCTAAGATACGTTACTATGTACCACAATCAACCCTACTCACACTATACTATTCACTCATCTATTCCTACTTCACATATGCCATTTGTGAATGGGGATCAACAGCAATTACCCACCTAAAGCCAATAATAACCCAACAAAAAGCCGCAGTAAGAATTATCACGCAATCCAATGGTAGGCAACACCTTCCCCCCCCCACTCTTCAAAGACCTAAACCTACTCACTGTTCAGAACATCCACACTTACTACTCTGCAATCTACATTTATAGAACCATAAATTCCAACTTTAACCCTGAGCTAAAACACTTTCTTGACAGTTGTGACAGGACCCATAGACATAATACCAGACATAAACATCTCTTTGACATTCCCCGTGTCCGACTAAATCTATACAAAAATTCAATATACATAAAAGGGCCTAAAATCTGGAACTCCCTGCCTGAAAACTCTAGAACTGCAGACACAACCTCCATTTTCAAAAGCACCGTTAAAAAACATCTTATCTCACTTACGCACCCAACCGGTAGTTAACCATACGAAAACTACTTTATCTTGCACATATCCACAGCAAAATACATTTATTGATATCTGTGATTCCCCTTAATTTGCACATGACTGTAACCAAAATTCTAATACAACTATTGCTTCATAATTCTTAAGCTAGTCATAAGTTTGCTTAAGACACTCCAATATAGAAACTGTATCATGCCGTCACGGCACAATTTCCATTAATATATAAACTAATTGTTAAGTTCTTAAATATTTTGAACTACCTCAATTTTGTAAACCTAGTTAATCACTACAATTACCTAACCTTAATACCAGTATAATTATTGTGTCACTATAGAGTAAGGTCTAGTATAAGACTGCCTGAAATGCCTAGGCATACCTAGGCATACTATTGGCTTTCTTGTAATGAGTATTTCATAAAATGTACAAATACCATAAAATATGTAAACCCCACTTTGTAATATTATCAGAAATAAAGAATTTGAATTTGAATTTGAATTTTAGGTGTTTTATTTATCCATATGCTCTTGCGCTACCCTCCACAGGATGGATATTGGGTTCTTGATAAACTAGCAGCTTCTGCCTCACGAAATCGTAATGCCACGATTGCAAACAAACCATACCACGGGTGGGGTTCGAACCCGCGGTCAGAGAGTCTCAAAACTCCAGACCGTCGCGTAAGCCTCTGGGCCAGCTAGCATTTGTGGACACAGTGGTGCCTATGCTAACGTTCCTATGGTGTAGAAATATACCTAGTTGGATGAATCTTAGCTGGCCCAGTGGCTTACGCGACGGTCTGGAGTTTTGAGACTCTCTTACCGCGGTTCGAACCCCACCCGTGGTATAGTTTAGCAGCTTCTGGGGCAAAATCTAAAAATGATTGATCCAGTCGTGAAGTTTGTCTCTCATACAAAGCACCTTTACTGTGGCTAAGAGTCTCTGATGCGAAACTGTCGAATGTTTTCTGGATTTCTTGGCAAGCTAAATATGATGGGGAAACACACACACACACACACACACACACACACACACACACACACACACACACACACATATATATATATATATATATATATATATATATATATATATATATATATATAGATAGATATGTCGTGCCGAATACGAAAAACTTACGATTTGACCTATATATATATATATATATATATATATATATATATATATATATATATATATATATATATATATATATATATATATATATATTTAACTGAAGAATTCTAGTAATTTGCTGTGTATTTTCAATTCTTAAGAAATCATACGGATTTCTCCTCATTACAATGCAATGCAATATAAATTTATTTGAACGTGATACATTATTTGTACAGAAATGGGTGACAGTTGAGAAAATGAGAATTTCGGGCAAGATTAAACCTAACTTAAGACTACAAGGGCATATCATTGTACATGATTATATGAAATAATTAGTTGGGTTTTAGTCTAGTAAGTTTATATGTAGTCTTTTACACTAGATGGCATTAGCTGACACTAAAAGTACTATTTTGTACATTAGATGACATTCAATTCGGGAACTCGAGTCCTACTGAGCACAAGAACTCGAAAAATTAATTTGGGTTAATTTTACCATCCAGTCATTGACGATAGTCTTCATTTGCTTGTCGAAGAATAATGTAAGGTGAAGGGACGGTAGTTGAGGCTACAGGGGTAACATTTGCCAAATTAAAGTTGTTTGGCACTTTTCTTTCTAATGATTTGTTAATATACAGTACATGTACAAGCAAGTACATATGCTAAATGTGGAAGGCTTCGCGATTTTGCGTGTCATCGTTGCTCAGGGGCGATGCTCACCTCTGTGTCGCTCCAGTTTTAGTTGTTAAATATTGCCGCTAGTGGATAGCATTCTTGCGGGACTCCAGGAGGCAGTTTTGTCCTGTCCACTGACTTTGTAAATGTTCAGCAGCTCTACGGATTGTTAACGTGTCCGAATGCTAACTTCTCCGTATTTACGTTGACAGCTTGATGTCTTAGAAGGAGAAAATAGAGTCCTAGGAAGGTCAAGTACAGAAGAAATAAACACGCAACAGGACGAAGAAGACATAAAACACAAACTTGAAGAGAAAAGAGATAATAACGACAGGAAGACTAAAATACAAGGAGAGAGGAGAACCTGGAGGGAAGAGACTAGAGGCAGCGAGGGAAGAGGAGAACCAGGAGAGAGAAGGTGAGAGACATGGTAGAAGAATGCACAAAGGTGGGTTGGCGGCGCCCACCCTCCCTCACCTGCCCCACCTCCTGTAAACAATGACGGAGCAAGTGGCCGCCGCCGCAGCCGCCGCAGCCGCCGCAGCCGCCGCAGCCGCCGCAGCCGCCGCAGCCGCCGCGGTCACCAGCCCACCAGCGGTCACACCGGGCAACCCTTACTGTGAACTATTGGTGTCCCGCACACTCCTACACACACACACACACACACACACACACACACACACACACACACACACACACACACACACAGGGACAGAGGGGACCTAGTAGCGATCAGCGAAGAGGCGGGGCCAGGAGCTGTGAATAGACCCATGTAGCCACAAATAGTTGAGTACACACACAACGCAGGCCAAGCCTCTATCGACAAGTGCCTTTATCAAAACTAGCACACACATAGCTTTAAGCAGAGGTACGATAAGGTTCTCGAACCCAAGAGAGAGTAGACCTAGTAACGATTGGCGAAGAAGCGGGGCCAGGGGCTGAGACTCGATCACTGCAACTACATGTAGGTGAATACACACACACATACACACACGTATAAACTAATAAGAAGAACACAAACTGAAGAAGAGAGTTAGACCTGGACAAACTGCATGAATAGTCAAACACGTGGTTACTGGAGTTCAACCCAGGCAAATGCAAGCTCAGGAAAACTGTGGGTGGAGAGAAGCGGCCAGACATGAAACAGCATGAGAGGCAAGAAACTGCAACTATCGCTTACTGATACTGCCAGATACCGCCAGAGGTGCACGCAAGTCGCAAAACATCTACAGTATTTGCAAGGATAACTAATCCTAGAGCTGCCTTCAAAAACCTCAGTTAAGAAACGTTTAAGCCTACACAGCATATATTAAACCTATCATGGAGAATGCAGCACCACCACTGAGCACCTTACCACATCAATCATACACAAAAACAAGACTAGTCCCAGAGCTAAGGAGGTTCAGTAATAATGAGAGAGTAAAGCAACTGAACCTGACGACTTTAGAAGAAACAGGAATTAGGAGAAACATGACTACGACATACCAGATAATCAGAGGCTTTGGCAAAGTAGATAGAGACAGACTTTGAAATGCGAGCCATAGAGGCGATGGGATTTAGCTGGAAGTTAAGACACAGATGAGCTACTGGGATGAACTAGATGAGGAAGTGGTAGAGCCAAATGCAATACAAATTTTCAAAAGTAGGTATGATAAGACCCATGAGGTCAGAAACCAATAATGCCAGTGATTGCAATTTAAGAGGTAGGGCCAGGAGCTGAGACTCTATTCCCGCAACATCAGCAGAGGTACGATAACAATTCTTGGCCTGTTAAATTGTTCTCTGTAACACACGCACACGCACACGCCACACACACACACGCCCCGATGGCATGGTGGCTAGCGCTCTTGCTTCACGCATGGAGGGCCCGGGTTCAATTCCCGGCGGGGTCGAAACATTTCGAAGTGTTTCGTTACACACACACACACATACATACAACAGGCCTAGTGTCTAATAGACATGTGCCTAGGACAAAATGGTAACAAAATGGTAACTAACACACACACACAGTGGGTAAAGCTCTTGCTTCACGCACGGAGGGGCCGGGTTCAATTCCCGGTGGGGCAGAAACATTTCGAAGTGTTTCCTTACATACACATACACACACACATATATACAACAGGCCTAGTGTCTAATTGACATGTGCCTAGGACAAAATGGTAACTAACACACACACACACTGCTGCAGCATACGGGCGCCTAGCAAACCTAAGAACAGCATTCCGACATCTTAATAAAGAATCGTTCAGGACCCTGTACACTGTGTACGTTAGGCCCATACTGGAGTATGCAGCACCAGTTTGGAACCCACACCTAGTCAAGCACGTGAAGAAGCTCGAGAAAGTGCAAAGGTTTGCAACAAGACTAGTCCCGGAGCTAAGGGGTATGTCCTACGAGGAGAGGTTAAGGGAAATCGACCTGACGACACTGGAGGACAGGAGAGATAGGGGGGACATGATAACGACATATAAGATACTGAGAGGAATAGACAAGGTGGACAGAGACAGAATGTTCCAGAGATGGGACACAGCAACAAGGGGACACAGTTGGAAGTTGAAGACTCAAATGAATCACAGGGATGTTAGGAAGTATTTCTTCAGTCATAGAGTGGTCGGGAAGTGGAATAGCTTGGGAAGCGATGTAGTGGAGGCAGGTTCCATACATAGCTTTAAGGAGAGGTATGATAAAGCTCATGGAGCAGGGAGCGTGACCCAGTAGCGGCCAGTGAAGAGGCGGGGCCAGGAGCTATGACTCGACCCCTGCAACCACAACTAGGTGAGTACACACACACACACACACACACACACACATACACACACACACACACACACACACACACATACACATACACACACACACACACACATACACACACACACACACACACACACACACACACACACACACACACCCTGAGTAGCGCAGACATTGAGGACATCACACATGAAAGCCACCTTGGGGCCAGTGATCATATGGTTCTAAGCTTCGACTACAGCTGCACAAATGAAGCCAAACTACAAGAAAGGTGACTACGTGGGCATGAAGAACTTCCTGCACGGAGTTCAGTGGGACAGAGAGCTGGCAGGGAAGTCGGTAAACGAGATGATGGAATATATGACAACAATTTGCACGGAAGCTGAGGAGAGGTTTATACCCAAGGGTAACAGGAAAAGCGAAAAAGCCAGGATGAGCCCATGGTTCACCCAAAGGTGCAGGGAAGCCAAAACCAAGTGTGCCAGGGAATGGAAGAAGTATAGAAGGCAAAGGACCCAGGAGAATAAGGAGAGCAGTCGTAGAGCCAGAAATGAATATGCACAGGTAAGAAGGGAAGCCCAAAGACAATACGAAAATGACATAGCAGCGAAAGCAAAATCTGACCCAAAGCTGCTGTACAGCCACATCAGGAGGAGAACAACAGTCAAGGACCAGGTGTGAGGAGCTCAACATGAGATTCAAAGAGGTGTTCACAGAGGAAATAGAAGGGCCTCCAGAAAGGAGGAGAGGTAGGGTACACCATCAGGTGCTGGACACGATACACACAACTGAGGAGGAACTGAAGAGGCTACTAAGCGAGCTAGATACCTCAAAGGCGATGGGGCCGGACAACATTTCTCCATGGGTCCTGAGAGAGGGAGCAGAGGAGCTATGTGTACCCCTAACAACAATCTTCAACACGTCTATCGAAACAGGGCAACTACCAGAGGTATGGAAGACAGCAAATGTAGTTCCAATTTTTAAAAAAAGAGACAGAAACGTAGCACTAAACTACAGACCAGTGTCACTGACATGTATAGTATGCAAGGTCATGGAGAAGATTATCAGGAGAAGAGTGGTGGAGCACCTAGAAAGGAATGAGCTTATCAACGACGGCCAACACGGTTTCAGGGACGGGAAATCCTGTGTCACAAACCTACTGGAGTTCTATGACAGGGTGACAGCAGTAAGACAAGAGAGAGAGGGGTGGGTAGATTGCATATTCTTGGACTGAAAGAAGGCGTTTGACACAGTCCCACACAAGAGATTAGTGCAGAAGCTGGAGGACCAGGCAGGGATAACAGGGAAGGCACTACAATGGATCAGGGAATACCTGTCAGGAAGACAGCAGCGAGTCATGGTCCGTGGCGAGGTGTCAGAGTGGGCGCCGGTGACGAGTGGGGTTCCACAGGGGTCAGTCCTAGGACCGGTGCTGTTTCTGGTGTTTGTGAACGACATGACGGAAGGAATAGACTCGAAGTGTCCCTGTTTGCAGATGATGTGAAGTTGATGAGAAGAATTCAATCGGAAGAGGACCAGGCAGAACTACAAAGGGATCTGGACAGGCTGCAAGCCTGGTCCAGCAATTGGCTCCTGGAGTTCAACCCAACCAAGTGCAAAGTCATGAAGATTGGGGAAGGGCAAAGAAGACCGCAGACGGAGTACAGTCTAGGGGGCCAGAGACTACAAACCTCAATCAAGGAAAAAGATCTTGGGGTGAGTATAACACCAGGCACATCTCCTGAGGCGCACATCAACCAAATAACTGCTGCAGCATACGGGCGCCTAGCAAACCTAAGAACAGCATTCCGACATCTTAATAAAGAATCGTTCAGGACCCTGTACACTGTGTACGTTAGGCCCATACTGGAGTATGCAGCACCAGTTTGGAACCCACATTTATCCAAGCACGTAAAGACTAGTCCCGGAGCTAAGGGGTATGTCCTACGAGGAGAGGTTAAGGGAAATCGACCTGACGACACTGGAGGACAGGAGAGATAGGGGGGACATGATAACGACATATAAAATACTGAGAGGAATTGACAAGGTTGACAGAGACAGAATGTTCCAAAGATGGGACACAGCAACAAGGGGACACAGTTGGAAGTTGAAGACTCAGATGAATCACAGGGATGTTAGGAAGTATTTCTTCAGTCACAGAGTAGTCGGGAAGTGGAATAGCTTGGGAAGCGATGTAGTGGAGGCAGGTTCCATACACAGCTTTAAGAAGAGGTATTATAAAGCTCATGGCGCAGGGAGAGTGACCCAGTAGCGGCCAGTGAAGAGGCGGGGCCAGGAGCTATGTCTCGACCCCTGCAACCACAACTAGGTGAGTACAACTAGGTGAGTACACACACACACACACACACACACACACACACACACACACACACACACACACACACACACACACACACACACACACATACACATACACACACACACACACACACACACACACACACACACACATACACACACACACACACAAAGAGCCAACTGCGGAAGAAGTGTGAAGAAAAGTTCAGTTCGGTTTGGGAGGAAACACGAGCAATATGCAACATTGCAAGAGAAGAGGTTATAGAACAAGTAAATAAGACTGAAATGGCGGAAGAGATCTCAAACCAGAACAGAAAATGTAAACAGTGAAGACCATGGAGGAAACGAAGGGAAGGGCAACAACGATGAAGGGGAAGCAGCAAACCTTCGCAGAAAGAACAAAAAAGTCACTGTCAGAGATGCTCTCTGAAGATGTGGAGGCTGAGGGAGGAGGACCCAGTGAGGGAGATGAGAACATGAGATCTTTATCCATCATTGTTACAAATGAGACAACTATTAATCAGCACAGACATCTACCAGAGAATACTAGAGAATACCCTCTGAGCAACTAGCCTGTTTCTGGCTCCTAACAGATTTACCAGCATTAACTCACTGGAGCAGGACCAGTTATCCACTGAAAAGAACTTTTAATTATAGTTTTGTTAATAGGATGACAACTGGGAGAATTAGCTGTAAAAAGTTTGAAAACTTTACAAAATAAACACTGATGTCTAGAGTACACAATGTGTATGTGTGTACACTCAAAAGTAATGATGTTCTAATTAGGTTCCTATACACTACTAAGTGCATAGCAACTGTAACTATTAATCATGTCTGTAAATTAACTTAAACTGTCCTCTTGGACCTTTACATCATGTATATAATATTTTAGCAGGAATAAACTGTACCATCTTGCACGTTACTGTACTAAATTGTACTTGAAAGTACTAGAATAAATAATGTGTGTCTTTGTAGAATGCAGAAGACTCAACATAGCAAGTAACTGATAAAAAGCAACAAGTCCCTAAAGAATCTAACTTCTGACGACAGACAGACACTAAGCACAGTTTGCTTGAACAATGCAGTGAACAATTCGCCAAACAGCAATATGCACGAAGGAACCGCCGCAAGCAGCGCAGCGTCAAGCAAGGCAGAAAGAAACAATAATCGACCAAACTGGGGACAATTAGCATATTCTCCAATAACGGAACAAGTCTCCCAAATTACTGAATCTGAAGTCGGCAACTTTCAAACCCTTACTGCGATAGTGCGTAGATGTCAGTTAAAACAAGTTAGATGGAGAGTTAGACTTGGAACTTGAATCATATTTGAGTGTCTCACGACACAACCACAAAATGTTCAAAATTACTAACTCTAAATGAGCCTCTGGGAACATAATTCCGCAGAGAACAAAGAAGTACGACTTGGCTCATCAACTAGATCATATTTTACCACAAACCTGAGTCAACATCACAAGAGCAGAGGAGAACAGAGCGGTGTTTTCTCAGGGATGTCCAGAGAGACAGAGAGACAGAGAGACAGAGACAGAGAGAGTGTTGCAGCAACTGCGGGCGTGAGGTGAGGTTCGCTCCCAGCTTGCCAAAAGTCCCAGATGCCATTTTTAAAGCAGGATATCAAGAGATAAGGAAAGACAGAGGAAACAGGGGAGGTGGAGTGGCACTGTTACTCAAAAGTCAGTGAAGTTTTGAAGAGGTGAGAAGGATAAGGGACCCAAAGTAGGAGTTGTAGGGATTTACAACCTGCCACCTAATAGTAGAAGACTAAGACAGGCATATGAAGACAACAACAACGGATGGGTGACATCATAGTAGAAATAGCTGAGAAGACACATAAGGATAAAGCACAAAGAAATAGTTTGGGAGAACTGGGACCCACACGGGGACCGGTAACACAGAGGGCTAAATTGACTTGCTGAGTCAGCATGTTAAGTACATAACACAAGAGAGAGGAGATGAGCCAGCAAGACGGATCTAGTATTTACAACAAGTACATATAACAAATGAAATATTAAATGAGAGTTCCCCTGGGTGTTAGCAACTGTTTCGACGTGAAGTATGAGTACCTCGTGGAACTAAGTATAGAAGGAAGAATGACAGTTGGAGGGCGTGAATAGCGAGACTTTAGAAGAGGGGATGTAGAACGGATGATAGAATTAATGAGTGAAGTGCAGTGAGAACGAGAAATGGAAGGAAAATGAGTAAATGAGACAATAGAGTATCTAGCTGGAAAGTTCCAGATGGCAGAGGAGAACTTCATACCTTCTACAAGAGGAAACAGCAAAGATAAAAAAAAAAATAGCTTCTGGTTTAAACATAGATGCAGAGAGGAAAATTAGAAAAGCTAAGAGCATTGAAAAACTACTAAAAGTGAATGACAGACAAGAAATGAATTTGCAAGTGTAAGGCGAAAGGATGAGCAAGAATTTTAGAATGAAAGCTACTTAACAGCCACATTAGAAAAAAGGCAAAAGTAAAAGACAAGATAATCCGACTGAAGAAGAAGAAAAAAGAGAGCTCACGAAAAGTGACAGGGAAATCTGTGAAGTGTTGATTAAACGATTTAAAGAGGACTTCTCGGATGAAAGAGGAGCAATACCAGGAAGTCTAGGAGAAAAGGCTACACCGACATTTAATTTACATCATATACATAACAGGCAATGGGGCCTGGCAAGATGTCACAATGGATTCTGCGTAAGGGAGCAGCACTGTCTGGATCACTATCCAGGACCTACAACTAGTCAGTGGACGGGGAACAGTTGTCAGAAATGTGGATGGCTGCTAATGTAGTCCCTATATTTAAGAAAGAAGACAAACAGGAAACGTTGAACAACAGACCAGTTTCACTGACAAACATGACATACAATGTAATGAAAAAGATTATCATAAGGAGAGTGGAAGAGAACTTTGAGAGTAGTCTCAGAACAATAAGCAACAAGTGCTCAGAGATGGCAACCACTGGAAGACAGGGATACAAGCAGAGACATGACAACAATATATTAAATATTCGGAGGAACTGATAGGATAGACAGGGATAGGCTGTTGAGAGGAGAGGAAACAGAAACTTGGGGGACACAGCTAGAGGTGGATGAGCGGCAGGGATGTCAGGAAGTATTTCTTCAGTGTTAGGATGGTCAGGAAGTGGAATGACCTCGACGATGAAGTGGTGAAGGTAATCTTCATACATAGTTTTAGGAGTAGGCGCGATGAGTCCCACGAGGCTAGGAGGGACTGAATCGGGCAAGCGGAAAGTTGAAAGGCAGGACAGGAGCTAAGCATCGACCCCTGCAACCGCAAATAGGTGAGTATACACATACACACACACACACACACACACACACACACACACACACACACACACACATACAACAGGCCTAGTGTCTAATCGACATGTGCCTAGGACAAAATGGTAACTAACACAAACACACACACACACACACACACACACACACATACACACACACACACACATACACACACACACACATACAACAGGCCTAGTGTCTAATCGACATGTGCCTAGGACAAAATGGTAACTAACACACACACACACACACACACACACCACCCCTACATACGTACACACATACACGCACGCATATACAATAGGCCTAGTGTCTAGTCGATATGTGCCAAGGACAAAATGGTAACTAACTAACTAACACACACACACACACACACAAGTCCCTGTTTGCAGATGATGTGAAGTTGATGAGAAGAATTCAGTCGGACGAGGACCAGGCAGAACTACAAAGGGATCTGGACAGGCTGCAAGCCTGGTCCAGCAATTGGCTCCTGGAGTTCAACCCCACCAAGTGCAAAGTCATGAAGATTGGGAAAGGCAAAGAAGACAGCAGACGGAGTACAGCCTAGGGGGGCCAGAGACTCCAAACCTCAATCAAGGAAAAAGACCTTGGGGTGAGTATAACACCAGGCACATCTCCTGAGGCGCACATCAACCAAATAACTGCTGCAGCATCTTAATAAAGAATCGTTCAGGACCCTGTACACTGTGTACGTTATGCCCATATTGGAGTATGCAGCACCAGTTTGGAACCCACACCTAGCCAAGCACGTGAAGAAGCTCGAGAAAGTGCAAAGGTTTGCAACAAGACTAGTCCCGGAGCTAAGGGGTATGTCCTACGAGGAGAGGTTAAGGGAAATCGACCTGACGACACTGGAGGACAGGAGAGATAGGGGTCACATGATAACAACATATAAGATACTGAGAGGAATTGACAAAGTGGACAGAGACAGAATGTTCCAGAGATGGGACACAGCATCAAGGGGACACAGTTGGAAGTTGAAGACTCAGATGAATCACAGAGATGTTAGGAAGTATTTCTTCAGTCACAGAGTGGTCGGGAAGTGGAATAGTTCAGGAAGTGATGTAGTGGAGGCAGGCTCCATACATAGCTTTAAGAAGAGGTATGATAAAGCTCATGGCGCAGGGAAAGTGACCCAGTAGCGGCCAGTGACGAGGCGAGGCCAGGAGCTATGACTCGACCCCTGCAACCACTACTAGGTGAGTACAACTAGGTGAGTACACACACACACACACACACACACACACACACACACACACACACTAGGCAGGTCGCTACTCTCAACTTCACAACATTCCAAATACAGTTACCTTTGGTGGGGGCAGCAGTGGAATCTCACTCTCACTCACAATCTCGTTCTCTCTCTCTCTCTCTCTCTTCTCTCTTCTCTCTTCTCTCTCTCTCTCTCTCTCTCTCTCTCTCTCTCTCTCCCTCTGCACAAAATTGCTTTTTCCCACCCTCGTTATCTTCTTTTATATATTTCAATTTCCATTGCTTCCTCCTCACACCCCTTCGCGTATTTCCGTGTCACGTGTCACGCACGGAAGGGGTGGTATTGTATGACCATCCCCCACATAGTAAGTGATAGTTGGGGAGGAGGGGGAAGGGAAAAGAAGGGAGAGATTGTACCACCATCATCACACAGAGTAATCAACCCCTGGCTCCACAATGGCTGACCCAACCTCAACCCACTACCCTAACACCCCACCACCTCAGTACCCCGACACATGCTGTTTACCTCCCCATATAACCCACACCTGGTTGAAAGTAACCACACACCGCAGTTTATATACTCCGAGCAGAGTTCTGTCTGTCTCGCCACGCGATTATCCACGGATTATGTAACATACGCTACTTAGGTTAATGGGGTTTAAAGCCTATCAACTACACGAGGATCACTAAGGCTGTGTGTCACCTGTTCACCAGAAGAGTACATTAATCCCTTATATAAGGATTAAAATAAACTATCGGGGTATATATACAAGGAGACATACACCTCTCGGTATATATATCCTGTGAGAGGCTAGGTTAGTTACTGGAGTTTAAAGCCTATCGACTACACTAGCGTCATTAAACCCTCACCAACAGACAAGAATGCTTTAAAATCTAAAATAGGAATTATACACCTTTCGGAGTATATATCCAGTGGAGAGACCAAGTATGGCAGTGAGTGTATATACCCTCAACTGAGCGATGGATGACACCACCAATTTCCCTGCCTGGACTTCCCTTCTCACACTTACATCATACCAGTCATACACACTACCAAAGTTCCCGTGAGGCCGCTGCTTCCTCCAGCACAAGTACCTTTTCTGCCTCGTCCTCGTCCGAGGCGCCACGAATGCTCTCCGACTACGCATCTTCGGTCGGATGAGGCCGTGTTGCAGGTAATCGGACACCAAGGTACATCCGACCAATCCCGGGGCTGCATCATAATTCATCCAGGGCGCTGACTCGCAGGGGTAAGGTAGCACACCGGGCGCGGGTGAGGCCGGGATGCCATTATCACCCAGCTCTGCTTCCGCAGTTCTAAGTGAACTTAGATGCATTTCTCTTGAGTTAGTGACGATTTACCGCTGTGTCTGGGGCGGCGGCGGCGGTGGCGGCGGTGGCGGCGGCGGCGGCGGCGACAGGAGCAACGCTGGTATCATTCGTGTCGGCGGGGCACCGGCTAGGATGGGATAGAAGCCTCATTTGAATAGGATAATTATGACAAAATATAGCGTGCTGCAGGATATTGCCAGCTGTTAATTGGGTCAAGATTCCTGCAGTACTAGAGCCAGCTGGCAGTGAGCGGCGGCGCCCACGTCTTCTTCACCCACACCAGCCGCCCTTAACCCACGCCCCTCGACCCTAACCCACGCCCCTCGACCTTAACCCACGCCCGTACCCCTAACTTAGACTCGTTTCCATCACCCGCATCCGTTGCCGCCCCTCACACCTCTGCAA
This sequence comes from Cherax destructor, assembly GCA_009830355.1. Taxonomy (NCBI): domain Eukaryota; kingdom Metazoa; phylum Arthropoda; class Malacostraca; order Decapoda; family Parastacidae; genus Cherax; species Cherax destructor. Next base: position 43,706 of record WNWK01001817.1, read on the forward strand.
CCCTCACCCACGCCCACTTAAGCACCAGCAGCTACAACCCACAACATCAGCTACAACCCACAACATCAGCTACAACCCACAACATCAGCTACCACCCACAACATCAGCTACAACCCACAACATCAGCTACCACCCACAACATCAGCTACAACCCACAACATCAGCTACCACCCAAAACATCAGCTACAACCCACAACATCAACTACAACCCACAACATCAGCTACCACCCACAACATCAGCTACCACCCACAACATCAGCTACCACCCACAACATCAGCTACCACCCACAACATCAGCTACCACCCACAATATCAGCTACCACCCACAACATCAGCTACCACCCACAACATCAGCTACCACCCACAACATCAGCTACCACCCACAACATCAACTACAACCCACAACATCAGCTACCACCCACAACATCAGCTACCACCCACAACATCAGCTACCACCCACAACATCAGCTACCACCCACAACATCAGCTACCACCCACAACATCAGCTACCACCCACAACATCAGCTACCACCCACAACATCAGCTACCACCCACAACATCAGCTACCACCCACAACATCAGCTACCACCCACAACATCAGCTACCACCCACAACATCAGCTACCACCCGCTGTTAGATATACACTGTATATCTGTACTAGATCTGCTGTATATAACTGTATTAAATCTACAGTATATAACTGTTTCTAAAACATTAGCAGCTTTGTAGATCAAAATACATAAGGCCGAGACCTAACAAAATCACCTACGTAGGTATTTACCTACTCCATTTAGCCAGGCAGAAGATACATAAAGAGTAGCAGAAAGTAGGAACCAACCTGGTCTGGTAGATGGGAACTACAACACACACACACACACACACACACACACACACACACACACACACACACACACACACACACACACATACACACACAATCAAAAACACAATCATAATTATACACAAACACATACAAACATACAAACACATTCACACACAAGCACACTCAATCAAACATACAAACAGGCAACCTCAAACATACACTAAAAAACACACGCACACACACATACACACACACACACACACACACACACACACAGCCCCGGTGGCCTAGGGCTAAAGCTCTCGCTTCACGCACGGAGGGCCCGGGTTCAATTCCCGGCGGGGCGGAAACATTTCGAAGTGTTTCCTTACACAAAACACACACACACACACACACACATACAACAGGCCTAGTGTCTAATCGACATGTGCCTAGGACAAAATGGTAACTAACACAGTGGAATAGTCTAGCGAACGATATAGTGGAGGCGGGAACCGTACATAGTTTTAAGACAAGGTATGATAAAGCTCATGGAGCAGGGAGAACAGAGACCCAGTAGCGGACAGCGAAGAGGAGGGGCCAGGAGTTGAGTCTCGACCCCTGCAACCACAATTAGGTGAGTACACACAGTAGCGGCCAGTGAAGATGCGGGGCCAGGAGCTATGTCTCGACCCCTGCAACCACAACTAGGTGAGTACACACACACACACACAAGAAAGATCAGACTAACGAATGTCTTCCACAATACTAATTTAACAATGATTTAAATAGGCATGCAGGTAGAGCGAGTGGAACAACACAGAGCCCTTGTACCACCTCCCAGAGTACATCTCGCTCGCCCTCGCGCCGAGTCCAAGAACCGGACCGAGAACGGATTCGAATCCCTGCAGTCCAGAAGGTCGGTCCTCCCTTGATAACCAAGCAGCGGTTCACCCATACTGACTCCGGTAATTACAGAGTTATTGTTTTTTTGGGGTTTACTTGACGTATGGCCGAAGCTGAATCCTTGCCAGCATTGATGTTGATTGTGGTGGTTGTGATGGTGGTTGTGACGGTGGTGGTGGTGGTAGTGATGATGATCAGTGTACGGGTGTTGATGATGGTTAGGTTGGTTAATTGGGTTTAAGATCTATCGACTACTCGAAGGGTCATTTCATGTCACCTGTTCACCACCAAGCAAGAATATTTTAATTCCTTAAAGAGGGATAAAACTAAATTCCTTGTATAATAATAATAATAATAATAATAATAATAATAATAATAATAATAATAATAATAATAATAATAATAATAATAATAATAATAATAATAATAATAATAAAAATAATAATATTATTATTATTATTATTATTATTATTATTATTATTTGCTTTTGTGGTCGATTAACATTAACCACAACACTGACTACAACACTGACAACAACTGACCCCAGACACACTAAGACAACACAAACAACCACCATATCAAACAACACAAGAACAGACTTCGAACTGCAGTACAGTCCTCAAATTCAGCACATTTTGTGCCCCATTTAAAAAAAAAGCTTCTCTCATTAGCATATTAGTAAACCACAAGTGCAACACCTGTGCAATACAGATGTTCGGCTGTCGCGCAAGTGTCTTGTTTATCAACTTGTCAGTACTGATAATATAACGTGATGAAGGTAGAGGTTCAATTAAGACAACGTAATAACTATCCTGCTGGTTATCTATCTAGCTGGCTGGCTATCTAGCTGGTTGGCTGGCTGGCTAGCTAGCTAGCTGGCTATCCCAGCGGGTGGCTTAACGCCCCCTTGGTCAAGCCCCGACATTACTCCTGGGTTATCCTGTTAGTCATACATGCTGAAAAATTACTCTTGCTTCTTACCCCTTTTTTCCCCGTGGCGTTGACTCCGCAGTTTGGTCTGACGCGAAATTGCAAGGCAAATGCGAGCAAGATTCATTTTATGACATTTAATTTGCAACGTCGATGGCAGCCAAGATGTTGCAGTATCTATGAGGGCTGGGAAGAAGGAAGAGAAGAGAGAGAGAGAGAGAGAGAGAGAGAGAGAGAGAGAGAGAGAGAGAGAGAGAGAGAGAGAGAGAGAGAGAGAGAGAGAGAGAGAGAGAGAGAGAGAGAGAGAGAGAGAGAGAGAGAGAGGAGAGAGAGAGAGAGAGAGAGAGAGAGAGAAGACTACAGAAACAGTTGTATATTGGGGTAGCCCAATCTATATATATATATATATATATATATATATATATATATATATATATATATATATATATATATATATATAAATAAAAGTAGGCCTTAGACAAGGATGTGTGATGTCACCATGGTTGTTCAATATATTTATAGGTGGGGTTGTAAGAGAAGTGAATGCTCAGGTGTTGGCAAGAGGTGTGGGGTTGAAAGATAAAGAACACAAAGTGGGAGTTGTCACAGTTGCTCTTTGCTGATGACACTGTGCTTTTGGAGATTCTGAAAAGAAGTTGCAGAGGTTGGTGGATGAGCTTGCTAGGGCATGTAAAAGAAGAAAATTAAAAGTGAATATAGGAAAGAGTGGATATCAGATTGGAGGGAGAGAGTATTGAGGAAGTGAATGTATTCAGATATTTAGGAGTGGACATGTCAGCAGATGGGTCTATGAAGGATGAGGTGAATCATAGAATTGATGAGGGGAAAAAGGTGAGTGGTACACTTTAGAGTCTATGGAGACAAAGAACTTTGTCCGTGGAAGCAAAGAGGGGAATGTATGATAGTATACTTATACCAACGCTCTTATATGGGTGTGAAGCATGGGTGGTGAATGTTGCAACAAGAAGAAGGCTAGAGTCACTGGAGATGTCATGTCTGAGAGCAATGTGTGGTGTGAATATAATGCAGAGAATTCGTAGTTTGAAGATTAGGAGGTGCGGGATTACCAAAACTATTATCCAGAGGGCTGAGGAGGGGTTGTTGAAGTGGTTTGGACATGTAGAGAGAATGGAACAAAACAGAATGACTTCGAGAGTGTTTAAATCTATAGTGGAGGGAAGGCGGGGTAGAGGTCGGCCTAGGAAAGGTTGGAAGGAGAGGGTAAAGGTTTTGTGTTTGATATTAGCAATTGGAGACAAAGGATTTTTAGGACTTGACGTGCTGTTGGAGTGTAAGCAAGGTAACATTTATGAAGGGATTTCAGGAAAACCGGCAGGCCGGACTAAAGTCCTGGAGGTGAGAAGTACAGTGTCGGCACTCTGAAGGAGGGGTGTTAATGTTAAAGTTTTATAACTGTAGTGTAAGAGCCCCTCTGGCAAGACAGTGCTGGAGTGAATGATCAAAGTTTTCTTTTTCGGGCCACCCTGCCTTGCTGGGAGACGGCCGATGTGTTAATATATATATATATATATATATATATATATATATATATATATATATATATATATATATATATATATATATATATATATATATATATATGCAAAAAGATCACAGTAAACAGGTGATATCAAAATATGCAAGACAACCACTATGAAAAAATAGAGGAATTCCAAGCGCTTTCGTGACTACTCACATTATCTTTACCTTATATGTATGGATTAATAAAAACATACAAACCTGGTAATCCTGTTAGACCAATTATTAGCTCTATAGGTTCAGTTTCCTATAAACTTTCTAAATGGCTTATTGATATTTTGGGCCCAATTGTTGGAAAAATTTCTAATTTTAATGTTAAAAACAACTTAGATTTAGTTGATAAATTAAGCACCTTGACTGATTTAAATGATTTCAATATGGTTAGTTTTGATGTTACTTCCTTGTTTACAAAAGTTCCAGTTGATGATTTACTAAGTTTCTTATCTGAAGAACTGGTTAATTATGATTTACCATTGCCAGTTCCTACTATCATTAAACTTATTAAACTTTGTATTGTTGATGCAAAATTTGTATTTAATGATGAGTTTTACACTCAGAAGTTTCGTATGGCAATGGGAAATCCTCTTTCACCTGTTCTTAGTAACTTATATATGGAATTTTTCGAAACAAGATTGCTTAACACTATCCTTCCCAATAGAGCTAAGTGGTATAGATATGTTGATGATATTTTGTGCCTTATGCCTAAGAATGTAGATATAAACCATTTCCTTGTTTAAATTAAATTGCTTAGCTCATTCTATAAATTTTACTGTTGAATTCGAAGTAAATAACTCATTGCCCTTCCTAGATGTGTATATTATTAAGGGTAACATTGATTTTAAATTCAAAATTTACAGAAAACCTACAAATATTTGTTCCTATGTACACTATTACTCTTCACATCAAGATAGAGTTAAAGTGTCGGTTTTTTCTTCAATGTTTTTGAGAGCTTTACGTATTTGTAGTCCAGAGTTCATAGATGAAGAAATCTCTAAAATTTATGAAATAGCTAATGATTTAAAATACCCAAGAAACATAATTGATAAATCTTTTAAAATAGCTAGGAATACTTTTTACAATCCAAAAAGGGTCAACCAACCTTATTCAACCAAGAATATGTTGGTTCTCCCTTACCATGAAAACTTGGTTGATATGCCTTCCTTTCTTAAGAATTTTAATATCAAAGTTGTATTTAAAAATCTTGATACAGTAAAAAGACTTTTGATAAAAAATTCCCCCCAAAATGCTGACGGATGTGTCTATAAGATTCCCTGTAAAATATGCGATAAAGTTTATTATGGTCAAACTGGTAAAAGTCTTGAACTAAGATTAAAACAACATAAATATAGCATTAGAACTGGACAAGATTCTAATGCTCTATTTATTCATGTGAGAGATTTTAACCATCCAATTGATTTTCAAAATGCTGAGAAGGTTGTATCAAGCAAGTCCATGGTTGAAAGGAATATAATAGAATCATGTTTCATTTAAAGCAGTTTCGAAAATAATATGAATATTTCTTTTGGTTTATATAAATTGGATTCATTTATAATTAATAAAATTTGAGAAGAATTTAATGATAAATTGGACTAATCTTAATTCTTGGGAAGAGTTTCAGGTCCTTTCTTATGTTCCTCTTCACAGAGTCGTGAGATGTTACGCTACTGTGAGGTGTTGTCTTTGTTAGTGTGATGTGACTGTGAGGTGTAGTCTCGCCCCTTATATAAGCCTTCTTGTCATGTTTCCTTTTATAGTTCCTTGATAATGTGAGTAGTCACGAAAGCGCTTGGAATTCCTCTATTTTTTCATAGTGGTTGTCTTGCATATTTGATATCACTATTTACTGTGATCTTTATATATATATATATATATATATATATATATATATATATATATATATATATATATATATATATATATATATATATATATATATATATATATATATATAAACGTAAATATATGTTATACAATAAGCCACGAAGCTTACAAATAGGTAAGATTTTACAGACAAGATTTCAGTGACGTTTTCGTAAGATCAACAGCAACTGTGAGCGAACTGTGTCATACCACTGTCTCTGAAGCAACTGTCTCGAATACTGTCTCTGAAGCAACTGTCTCGAACCACTGTCTCTGAAGCAACTGTCTCGAACCACTGTCTCTGAAGCAACTGTCTCGAACCACTGTCTCTGAAGCAACTGTCTCGAACAACTGTCTCTGAAGCAATTGTCTCGAACCATTGTCTCTGAAGCAACTGTCTCGAACCATGTCTCTGAAGCACTGTCTCGAACCACTGTCTCTGAAGCAACTGTCTCGAACCACTGTCCTGAAACAACTGTCTCGAACCACTGTCCTGAAGCAACTGTCTCAACCACTGTCTCTGAAGCAACTGTCCCTCGAATCTCCACTGTCCCTGAAGCAATGTTAAACCACTGTCTCTGAAGCAACTGTCTCGACCACTGTCTCTGAAGCAATGTCTGAACCACTGTCTCTGAAACAATGTCTCGAACCACTGTCCCTGAAGCAACTGTCTCGAACCACTGTCTCTGAAGCAACTGTCTCGTACCACTGTCCCTGAAGCAACTGTTCGAACCACTGTCTCTGAAGCAACTGTCTCGTACCACTGTCCTGAAGCAATTGTCTAACCACTGTCCCTCGAAAGCAACAGTTGCCACTGTCCGAAGCAAGTCGAACCCTGTCTCTGAAGCAACTGTCTCGAACCACTGTCCTGAAGCAACTGTCTCAGGACCACTGTCTCTGAAGCAACTGTCTCGAACCACTGTCCTGAAGAAATGTCTCAACCACTGTCTCTGAAGCAATGTCTCGAACCACTGTCTTGAAGCAATGTCTCAACCACTCTCTGAAACAACTGTCTCGAACCACTGTCTCTGAAGCAATGTCTCACCACTGTCCCTGAAGCAATTGTCTCGAACCACTGTCTCTGAAGCAACTGTCTCGAACCACTGTCCTGAAACAATTGTGTTAAACACTGTCTCTGAAGCAACTGTCTCCCCCCCCCCCCCCCCCCCCCCCCCCCCCCCCCCCCCCCCCCCCCCCCCCCCCCCCCCCCCCCCCCCCCCCCCCCCCGAAGCAACTGTCTCGAACCACTGTCCCAACTGCTAAATGTCTCAGAACCACTGTCTCTGAAGCAACTGTCTCGAACCACTGTCGAACCACTGTCTCTGAAGCAACTGTCTCGAACCACTGTCCCTGAAGCAACTGTCTGAACCACTGTCTCTGAAGCAACTGTCTCGAACCACTGTCCTGAAGCAACTGTCTCGAACCACTGTCTCTGAAGCAACTGTCTCGAACCACTGTCTCTGAAGCAACTGTCTCGAACCACTGTCCCTGAAGCAACTGTCTCGAACCACTGTCTCTGAAGCAACTGTCTCGAACCACTGTCTCTGAAGCAACTGTCTACCACTGTCTCTGAAGCAACTGTCTCGAACCACTGTCTCTGAAGCAACTGTCTCGAACCACTGTCTCTGAAGCAACTGTCTCGTACCACTGTCCCTGAAGCAACTGTATCGAACCACTGTCTCTGAAGCAACTGTCTCGAACCACTGTCTCTGAAGCAACTGTCTCGACCACTGTCCCTGAAGCAATTGTGTCGAACCACTGTCTCTGAAGCAACTGTCTCGAACCATTGTCTCTGAAACAACTGTCTCGTACCACTGTCCCTGAAGCAACTGTCTCGAACCACTGTCTCTAAAGCAACTGTCTCGTACCACTGTCCCTGAAGCAACTGTCATCGAACCACTGTCTCTGAAGCAATGTCTCGTAAACTGTCCCTGAAGCAATTGTGTTAAACCACTGTCCCTGAAGCAGCTGTTCGAACCACTGTCTCTGAAGCAACTGTCTCGAACCACTGTCTCTGAAGCAACTGTCTCGGACCACTGTCTCTGAAGCAACTGTCTCGAACCACTGTCTCTGAAGAAACTGTCTCGAACCACTGTCCCTTAAGCAATTGTCTCGAACCACTGTCTCTGAAGCAATTGTCTCGAACCACTGTCTCTGAAACACCTGCCTCGAACCACTGTCTCTGAAGCAAATGTCTCGTACCACTGTCCCTGAAGCAATTGTCTCGAACAACTTCTCTGAAGCAACTGTCTCGAACCACTGTCTCTGAAACAATTGTGTTAAACCACTGTCTCTGAAGCAACTGTCTCGAACCACTGTCTCTGAAGCAACTTTTTTTTTTTCCCCCCCCCTTCTTGAAGCAACTGTCTCGAACCACTGTCTCTGAAGCAACTGTCTCGACCACTGTCCCTGAAGCAATTGTGTCGAACCACTGTCTCTGAAGCAACTGTCTCGAACCACTGTCCTTGAAGCAACTGTCTCGACCACTGTCCCTGAAGCAATTGCGTTAAACCACTGTCTCTGAAGCAACTGTCTCGAACCACTGTCTCTGAAGCAACTGTCTCGAACCACTGTCTCTGAAGCAACTGTCTCGAACCACTGTCTCTGAAACAACTGTCTCGTACCACTGTCTCTGAAACAACTGTCTCGACCACTGTCCCTGAAGCAATTGTGTTAAACCACTGTCTCTGACGCAACTGTCTCGAACCACTGTCTCTGAAGCAACTGTCTCGAACCACTGTCTCTGAAGCAACTGTCTCGAACCACTGTCTCTGAAGCAACTGTCTCGAACCACTGTCTCTGAAACAACTGTCTCGTACCGCTGTCCCTGAAGCAACTGTCTCGAACCACTGTCTCTGAAGCAACTGTCTCGTACCACTGTCCCTGAAGCAACTGTATCGAACCACTGTCTCTGAAACAACTGTCTCGTACCACTGTCTCTGAAGCAACTGTTCAACCACTGTCTCTGAAGCAACTGTCTGACCACTGTCTCTGAAGCAACTGTCTCGAACCACTGTCCTGAAGACAACTGTCTCGAACCACTGTCTGAAGCAACTGTCTCGAACCACTGTCTCTGAAGCAACTGTCTGAACCACTTGCTCTGAAGCAACTGTCTCGAACCACTGTCTCTGAAGCAACTGTCTCGTACCACTGTCCCTGAAGCAATTGTCTCGAACCACTGTCTCTGAAGCAACTGTCTCGAACCACTGTCCTTGAAGCAACTGTCTCGAACCACTGTCTCTGAAGCAACTGTCTCGAACCACTGTCTCTGAAGCAACTGTCTCGTACCACTGTCCCTGAAGCAATTGTCTTGAACCACTGTCTCTGAAGCAACTGTCTCGAACCACTGTCTCTGAAGCAACTGTCTCGACCACTGTCCTGAAGCAATTGTGTCGAACCACTGTCTCTGAAGCAACTGTCTCGAACCACTGTCTCTGAAGCAACTGTCTCGAACCACTGTCTCTGAAGCAACTGTCTCGACCACTGTCCTGAAGCAACATGTCTGAACCACTGTCTCTGAAGCAACTGTCTCGAACCACTGTCTCTGAAGCAACTGTCTCGAACCACTGTCTCTGAAGCAACTGTCTCGAACCACTGTCTCCTGAAGCAACTGTCTCGAACCACTGTCCCTGAAGCAACTGTCTCGAACCACTGTCTCTGAAGCAACTGTCTCGAACCACTGTCTCTGAAGCAACTGTCTCGAACCACTGTCTCTGAAGCAACTGTCTCGAACCACTGTCCCTGAAGCAAGTGTCTCGAACCACTGTCTCTGAAGCAACTGTCTCGAACCACTGTCCCTGAAGCAACTGTCTCGAATCACTGTCTCTGAAGCAACTGTCTCGAACCACTGTCTCTGAAGCAACTGTCTCGAACCACTGTCTCTGAAGCAACTGTCTCGAACCACTGTCTCTGAAGCAACTGTCTCGAACCACTGTCTCTGAAGCAACTGTCTCGAACCACTGTCCCTGAAGCAACTGTCTCGAATCACTGTCTCTGAAGCAACTGTCTCGAACCACTGTCTCTGAAGCAACTGTCTCGAACCACTGTCTCTGAAGCAACAGTCTCGAACCACTGTCTCTGAAGCAACTGTCTCGAACCACTGTCTCTGAAGCAACTGTCTCGAACCACTGTCTCTGAAGCAACTGTCTCGAACCACTGTCCCTGAAGCAACTGTCTCGAACCACTGTCTCTGAAGCAACTGTCTCGAACTACTGTCCCTGAAGCAACTGTCTCGAACCACTGTCTCTGAAGCAACTGTCTCGAACCACTGTCCCTGAAGCAACTGTCTCGAACCACTGTCCCTGAAGCAACTGTCTCGAATTACTGTCTCTGAAGCAACTGTCTCAAACGACTGTCTCTGAAGCAACTGTCTCGAACCACTGTCCCTGAAGCAACTGTCTCGAACCACTGTCTCTGAAGCAACTGTCTCGAACCACTGTCTCTGAAGCAACTGTCTCGAACCACTGTCTCTGAACCACTGTCTCTGAACCACTGTCTCTGAACCACTGTCTCTGAACCACTGTCTCTGAACCACTGTCTCTGAACCACTGTCTCTGAAGCTTTTTCGGTACACCTATAAGTCATGTCTTTACTTCTTAAACTCATGTTAGGTCTTAATGAACGACTAAGGAAGATATGGGTAGGAGGAGGAAGGGAGGGAATAAGAAGGTGTGGGAAGAAGGAGGGAGGAAATATGAAGGCATGGGCAGAGGGAGGGAATGGGAAGTTTTAGGGAGTGGGAGGGAGGGAATGGGAAGGTAATGGGAGGAACAAAGTGACTCGTCATCACTGTGGGTAGCTGGTGGGGTGATGGGGGGAGCTGAGGGAGGGGAAGTTAGAGGTTCGGGAAGGGGAGAGAGAGCTCTTGGACAGGCGAGGGGAGGGTGGGGCTGTCGGAGAGGTGATTGATGAGAACATCAACGAGGGAGAGTACATGGGAGGGGCTGGGAGTGGTAGACCTTACCGTCAATTTCAAGGCTGTCTTCTGAGACAGGATGACCACTGTCTCAGTTGCTGACGTGAGGGTAGCATAACAGAAGGCTCTCTCCCCACCCTCCACCCTCTCTAGTTATTTTAGTAGTTCTCTCAATAGAGGAGATTTATTCTGCCTTTGAAAAAAATATGGACGAATGTTAATGGTAAAGATGTAAGAGGATTTGGAATTTTATTATTTTTTATTATTATTATTATTATTATTATTATTATCATTATTATTACCACCACCACTACTACTACTACTACAACTATTAATACTACTGTAGTAATAGGCATAAAGGGCATTACCAATAGACCTCTGGTTGTCTTCTAGAGGGAGCTGGACAGATACCTAAACTCGGTGCTGGATCAGCCGGGCTGTGGATCGTACGTTGGACTTCGTGCGGCCAGCATTAACAGCCTCGTTGATCAGGCCCTGATCCACCGGGAGGCCTGGTCGTGGACCGGGCCGCATACATCATTACCTCTATGTTCGTAGTGGCTAATAGTCAAAGCGATGGTCATGAATAGTTTAAGAAGCGTCCTCAAGTTGCTGTCAGCCGCAGACAGTCCTCAAGTTGCTGTCAGCCGCAGACAGTCCTCGCATTGCGTCTAATTCAACCCGTAAATACGCACAGCTTTCAGTTGGTTCTTGAGGGCGCGTTCTCTGTTGACAGCCTCAGAGAGCAATATGTTCCAGTGTTCCCAAACGTAAATGTTCATTAAATAACGCAAAAATGTGCGTTAAATATTAAGTAACGCAACTTTTGCGTTGTTCAGTGTATTTTTTTGCGTTATTTAATGCATCCTTCTCTTTATTTACGTGATCATAATAATAATAATAATAATAATAATAATTAATAATAATAATAATAATAATAATAATAATAATAATAATAATAATAATTTGATTGGTGAAATTGAAGTATTATTTTGATGATTGATCCATATCACGTCTCATTTAGACAAGTGACGTTCATGACGTCACATTTAGATGACTTGAAGTACACGTCTCATTATAGACGACTGACGTACATGACGTCTCATTATAGACGACTGACGTACATGACGTCTCATTATAGACGACTGATGTACATGACGTCTCATTTTAGACGACTGACGTACATGACGTCTCATTATAGACGACTGACGTACATGACGTCTCATTATAGACGACTGACGTACATGACGTCTCATTATAGACGACTGACGTACATGACGTCTCATTTTAGACGACTGACGTACATGACGTCTCATTATAGACGACTGACGTACATGACGTCTCATTATAGACGACTGACGTAATGACGTCTCATTATAGATGACTGACGTACATGACGTCTCATTTAGAGACTGACGTATGACGTCTCGTTATAGACGACTGACGTACATGACGTCTCATTATAGACGACTGACGTACATGACGTCTCATTTTAGACGACTGACGTACATGACGTCTCGTTATAGACGAGTGACGATGATTTGTATTCTTGATTACGAATGTATCTAGTAAATAATATGTCAGGATGCATCACGTGACTTTCTTCTAATTAACAAACCAAAATTGTGTTTACACAATGTAAACTTTACAAAGAAATAAACCTTTATCCTTTTATTTTCCCTGAAATAAAAGTTAAGGGGGAACTTTTGTTTCAATTTAGGTCACCCATCTCCCCCCACCTCCCATCCCCTCTCCTCCCCCCCCCCCAAAAAAAAAGAAAAAAAGAGGAAAACGTGATTTTTCTCAGGTAAGAAATTTTAATAGTTTTAAGAAGAAGACTTTAAGGTTATGTGTTGTTGTTATTATTATTATTATTGTGTTATTATTATTATTATAATTATTATTATTATTATTATTATTATTATTATTATTATTATTATTATTATTATTATTATTATTATTATTATTATTTTTATTATTATTATTATTATTATTATTATTATTATTATTATTTTTATTATTATTATTATTATTATTATTATTATTATTATTATTATTATTACTGACTTTATTATTATTATCATTGTTTTTATTATTATTAGTATTATTATTAGCAGTAGTAGTTTTCACAAGAAAGCGCTAAACCCCCATGCGTCATAGGGTACCCTGAGCCTCGTCAAGCTAGCCCCATCAACTTCAGGAAGCCCCGCGGCTTCCTGAAGTGCTCACTCAGGAAGTTCCGAACTCTGGCTGGAGCTCTGGCAGTGCCCCTCTCGCCCTCCCCATCCCCTCACTCCTCTATCATTATCCTCCTCCAATCTCCACCACCTCCAACACCCTCCAATCCTCCCTCACCCACAGTCACCATCACTTCCCACCTTAACTCCCCCAACGCTTCCCTTCCCTCACGTCCCCAACCCCTACCACCCCCTTCCCTCACTCTACTACCCCTCCAATCCCCTCCCCTAACCACCCCTCCCCTGCAATCCCTCTACAACAACCAACCACCCATCCCCTGCACTCCCACTACCACCACTCCCCTCCCCTGCACTCCCACTACAACCACTCCCTCCCTGCACTCCTTCAACCACAACCAACCACCCTCCCCTGCATTTACACTACCACCCCATCCCTTCCCCCAACCACCATGTACCCAGTCACCAGCCACCAGTACACCAGTCACCAGCCACCAGTACACCAGTCACCAGTACACCAGCCACCAGTACACCAGCCACCAGTACACCAGTACACCAGCCACCAGTACACCAGCCACCAGTACACCAGTACACCAGCCACCAGTACACCAGTACACCAGCCACCAGTACACCAGTACACCAGCCACCAGTACACCAGCCACCAGTACACCAGTACACCAGCCACCAGTACACCAGCCACCAGTACACCAGTACACCAGCCACCAGTACACCAGTACACCAGCCACCAGTACACCAGCACCAGCCACCAGTACACCAGCCACCAGTACACCAGCACCAGTACACCAGCACCAGTACACCAGCCACCAGTACACCAGTACACCAGTACCACCAGCACCAGTACACCAGCACCACACCAACCACCAGTACACCAGCCACCAGTACACCAACCACCAGTACACCAGCCACCAGTACACCAGTACACCCAGCTCCGTACTTTACATAAGCACATTTGCATAAGGGTGAGTGGCCAGGAGGTTGCCTGCTGGGCGTTGGGAGGCTGGGACAAGGAAGGGACCAGGCTAGGACCGGGCTGAGACCAGACTGGGACCAGGCTGGGACCAGGCAAGGACCAGGCTGGGACCAGGCTGGGACCAGCGTAATCACCCAGCAAAAAAAAATCAGGAAAGAAGTCAGCGGCCAAGGTTGGCTAATTTCACAATTCACCTTTTTAATCTCTTCAAGTAAGTCGATTTGTGTGTGTACTCACCTAATTGTGGTTACAGGGGTCGAATCACAGCTCCTGGTCCCGGAGTGTGTGTATGTGTGTATGTGTGTGTGTGTATGTGTGTGTGTGTGTGTATGTGTGTATGTGTGTATGTGTACTCACCTAGTTGTGGTTGCAGGGGTCGATTCATAGCTCCTGGCCCCGCCTCTTCACTGGCCGCTACTGGGTCACTCTCCCTGCGCCATGAGCTTTATCATACCTCTTCTTAAAACTATGAATGGATCCTGCCTCCACTACATCATTTCCCAAACTGTTCCACTTCCTGACCACTCTGTGACTGAAGAAATACTTCCTAACATCCCCGTGATTCATCTGAGTCTTCAACTTCCAACTGTTTCCCCTTGTTGTTGTGTCCCATCTCTGGAACATTGTCTCTGTCAACCTTGTCAATTCCTCTCAGTATTTTATATGTCGTTATCATGTCCCCCCTATCTCTTCTGTCCTCCAGTGTCGTCAGATCGATTTCCCTTAATCTCTCCTCGTTGGACATACCCCTTAGCTCCGGGACTAGTCTTGTTGCAACCCTTTGCACTTTCTCTAGTTTCTTTACATGCTTGGATAGGTGTGGGTTCCAAACTGGTGCTGCATACTCCAATATGGGTCTAACGTACTAAAGACAGCCTGACTGTCTGCATAGACAGCCATGCTGTCTGCCAGCTGAGTTCATATTTCGTGCCATGCTAGTTTCCATAGTATTCCGCCAGAGGGCAAGCCTAGTAGGCGTACCCACGTCTACCAGACCCGCCCTGGCCCACTCTCACTTGGCGCCCAGACTTCACTCAGTCAATAGGCCTACTCCTCTCCCTCTCGCAAGGGGCATGGCCCACCTGGGCCATGGCCACAGACACGCAGCCTGTTACCCGCACCTTTATTCCAAATAAAGTAAGAAGCCTCCGAAGCCTTATCATTTCAACCACGCCTCCAAAACGCCAAACAACATATCGTTATAAATGGTGACAGCGGTGCCTCGCAGCAGTTGTGTCGAGGGGAGGAAGAGGACTGAAGTTGTATTTTCAATTCATCAGTCTCTACAAGAAGCATCCGTCTCTCAACGAGTTATCCTGATGTCGTGTCTGCAAATCTCAGCATCCAAACACAGGTACATGCAGGATTCAGGCCGAAATTTGTCTAATTCTCCGAGAAATGGCGTCACTGACTTCACGTCACAGCGTCCCATGCTGTTTCTCAGTCACGTGCTCAGCCTTGCCAGCATGTTCTGCTGTTGTTGTTCAGCTCAGCACTGCTATTTCAGCACTTCAGAGGTGAGTTAGTGGTGATTTCAGCGTCTAGTGTGGGTGTCTCCCTCGTGTATGGGTAGGGTGAGAGTAGGAAGCGGCCGGGTTCCTCGCCTCTCACCCAGACCATACACGCTCGCCCTAGTGTACGCCGCCACACACCACTCACTGCCCACTCCCTCTATGCTGTTTTCTGTGAAATTCCTTGTGAATTCTTGCCAGAACTGTGTATCCGAGTGTCCGAGGCCACTCGAAGCCACGTGTGACCGAACGAACGAACGAACGAAGACTCTCAGGTAAGTACCCACGAAGGGTGATAGTAGATTGGATAGTTGAAGAATAGTGGGTGAGAGGAATTTTAATTAGTTGAAGGGAAAGAGCCAGGGCTAAACCCAGCTGCGTAGCATTGGTTGGCATAATAGATGTGGTAGTTTGAGGAGTGGTGCTGATCTGCATGTTGCAATCGCTTACTGCACGCACTGGACTTGGTTCGGGAGGCATGGGCAGTTTTGGGCGGCAGCCATAACGTCATTGCTGGTTTGCTATTTGTACTGCTTCTCGTTAATGATTGAATGGGGTACGTGGGATGTTGCTGGTTAAAAGGACGTCTTTTAAGGTCCACCCCTGCAGAGGGCAGGGAAGAAGTTAGGTGATTGAAAGTATAGTATTAGGTGTAGAGAGGAGGAGGAGCAGGATTATTGATAGATTGAAAAAGGTTAAGATTATTGTCTGGTTGTCTGATGACGTCGTCTAAAAAGGTTGTCCAAGTGTCTTGGTATGTTTCAATACGGTCTATTTGTCTGTCACTGAGTTCTTTCCAGAACACGTTCAGTGCAGGGTGCTAGTCCTGTTGTGTAAGGACTCACTGGTGGCGAAGTCATCCCACTTCGTTCCCAGCACCCACCGCAATGCTCGGTTCTGGATTCGCTGCAGTTTCAAGATGTTTGTTTTGGCAGCAAGAGAGAGGGCAAGAGGTGTGTATGTGATGAGTGGTCTTATGAGAGCCTTGTACAGGTGGAGTTTTGTATTTGGGTGTGAGTCTCTGAGTTTGAACAGTCTACCAAGGGCATTACTGGCCATAACTCTTTTAGTGTTTATGTGAGTGTGTATTCTCAGTCTGGAGTCCAAGGTAACTCCGAGGACTGTGGTGTTGCGTGTACGTGGGATGGGTGTTCGTGTAGTGGTAGTTCTGAGGTAGACAGGCATTGGTTGGCGGTTTCCTCTTTGAAAGAAATATGTAATTTTGGATTTGTTGGCATTGGTTTTAATACGCCAGAGGAGTTACCATGCACTAATCCTGTCTACCTCACGTTGTGTTCTGAGTGATAGATATCTGCATTGTTCATGTGCTATGAGCTGTGTAATGTCATCTGCATATGCCAGTGAGAGTGTGGTGCAGTGTGCTGGGTCAGGTATGTCGTTTGTGTAGAGGATGTATAAGGTAGGAGAGAGCACGGATCCCTGGGGGACACCGGCTTGAAGGGTGAAGGAGTCAGAGAGACAGTTTTGGAACTTAATTCTCATTGTACGGTCATCAAGGAAGTTGCATAGTAGTTTTTTGACGTTCTGGGGAAGGTCAAAAAGGTTACATAGCTTGTACTTAAGCCCTGAATGCCAGACAGTGTCAAAAGCTTTTTCCACGTCTTTAGCAACCAGGGCTGTTGTACGTCCTTGTGCCTTATTAATTTGAATATAGTTTAAAATGATATTTAGGGCTGCTTGTGTAGATCTGTGTTGTCGGAAGCCGAATTGGCGTGTGACGTGTGACCACGTGTGGGTCTGCGCCTACATCAACCCATGACGTCACCACCATGCTGCTGACGTCACGATGCTGCCGACTCCACGACGTCACTCCACTGATGTCACTTCGCGATGTCACCCCATGACATCTATCATGTCACTCCAGAACGTCACCTCGCGACGTCACCCACGATGTTGCCTGACGTTCCTCGTGACGTCTGCTGACATCACTCGCGATGTCACGCCTGATATCACCCATGTGATGTCCCGTGTGTTCTAGTTCACAGTGATCATTTTATTTTCATTTTTGTCGAGAAGTTTGAGAGAAGATATAAGTCGAGTGTTCATTAATTATTTCTCTCAGTCAGTGTTCTCACATGTTCGTGTATTGCTTAGTGACGATTTTTACACAGAAAAGCGTCATTTGCTAGTAAGCTATGTTGTACCACATGTGTAGTATGTGTGCAGTTTCTCGTGTGTCCTATGTAGTACCTGTGTGTTACTTTGTCACCCAGTGTGTGACCCGCGCCCCGCGCGCTTGACAGCTGACATTTGTCAGTCCAGGCGTCAGTTACGAGCGTCCGAGCGCCCTGTACAGAAAGCTCTTATTGTTCGCCGCTCGTAGATGCCTTTGCTGAATCGTACCCGCGACGATTCTCCCATCGAGACCGTTCCACTACACCTCCTAGACCGTCAGTCCAGTTATTCCAGATGACCAGTCTGGGGACGCTTACACTGCCCTCTGCTGTAACTTCTACTGTCGAGAGATGACACTCGTCGAGCCGCAGTTAAGCCTGTTGGCAGGCGACTGTCAGCCTCGTGTCACAGCTTCAGTGAGCAGCCTGCATAAAGATGATGTCACTTTGACTGCTAGCCCACTCACTGCAGTATGGTGTATGCTGTTACGACCTCCAGATGTTTCGCCGAGTCGTCCCTGTCACGACTCACTCCACACTCGCCAGCAGCGACAGCTCCAGCGACAGTACCAGTCGAGGAATGTCCTCCTGAGTCGCTTGCCAGTCCTGTCCTGTTGCGACTACTGACGACGCCTCACTCGAGGGCACCAGCAGTTGTGCCCCAGTTGAGTGAACCCCTGCAGCGACTACTACGATGTCTGCTTCACATCCCAGAGGAGACCGTACCCTGTTACATCACAGCTATGTCTCCCGTGTTGCAGTATGTATCCAGACGCAGGAAGGCGCGCAGTGCTGCATCGACGCTCACTGCCTTACACCACGAAGCACACCGTTTTTTTCTTCCCTCTCTGGAGGAAGTTTTTTTTTCTATGTCCATATGTTTATGTATATATTCGTGTTCTGTGACCTGTTCTTGCGAGAGAGAGACCAGAGTTTTTTTTTAATGCCATTCATGGTCGGGTCGACCATGGGTAGCGTGACCGAGCGATGCCTGACTGTCTGCATAGACAGCCATGCTGTCTGCCAGCTGAGTTCATATTTCGTGCCATGCTAGTTTCCATAGTATTCCGCCAGAGGGCAAGCCTAGTAGGCGTACCCACGTCTACCAGACCCGCCCTGGCCCACTCTCACTTGGCGCCCAGACTTCACTCAGTCAATAGGCCTACTCCTCTCCCTCTCGCAAGGGGCATGGCCCACCTGGGCCATGGCCACAGACACGCAGCCTGTTACCCGCACCTTTATTCCAAATAAAGTAAGAAGCCTCCGAAGCCTTATCATTTCAACCACGCCTCCAAAACGCCAAACAACATATCGTTATAGTACACAGTGTACAGGGTCCTGAACGATTCCTTATTAAGATG
Organism: Cherax destructor; assembly: GCA_009830355.1. Lineage (NCBI taxonomy): Eukaryota > Metazoa > Arthropoda > Malacostraca > Decapoda > Parastacidae > Cherax > Cherax destructor. Next base: position 62,872 of record WNWK01001817.1, read on the forward strand.
TCGGAATGCTGTTCGTAGGTTTGCTAGGCGCCCGTATGCTGCAGCTGTTATTTGGTTGATGTGCGCCTCAGGAGATGTGCCTGGTGTTATACTCACCCCAAGATCTTTTTCCTTGAGTGAGGTTTGTAGTCTCTGGCCCCCTAGACTGTACTCCGTCTGCGGTCGTCTTTGCCCTTCCCCAATCTGTGTGTGGCGTATTATAATCATAACCAAGCGCTAAACCCGTAGGTTGACATATTGCTGTATACTAACGGGCCCTCTTCGAAGCAGGCAAAACTGCAAAACTGGATAATGTATAGAGAACCTTCACAACTCGTATAAATTCTGTCAAGCATCTAAATAAATGGGAGTGCTTGAAATCCCTCGAAATGTACTCTTTGGAGCGTAGGTGAGAAAGCTACATCAGGGAGCGATGAGTACATTGAGAAATGTCAATATGTGTAAAGGAACCAAGACTCTTCAACACCCTCCCTTCATGCAAGAGGAGAATTACTAACAAACCCCATCGCTGTCCTCAAGAAGAAATTTGTGTGTGTGTGTACTCACCTAATTGTACTCACCTAATTGTGGTTGCAGGGGTCGAGACTCAGCTCCTGGCCCCGCCTCTTCGCTGTCTGCTACTGGGTCTCTGCTCTCCCTGCTCCATGAGCTTTATCATACCTTGTCTTAAAACTATGTATGGTTCCTGCCTCCACTATATCTTTCTCTAGACTATTCCACTTCCTGACTACTCTGTGGCTGAAGAAATGCTTCCTAACATCCCTTTGACTCATCTGAGTCTTCAGCTTCCAGTTGTGTCCCCTTGTTTCTGTGTTCCCTCTCTGGAACATCCTGTCACTGTCTACCTTGTCAATTCCCCGCAGTATTTTGTATGTCGTTATCATGTCTCCTCTGACACTTCTTTCCTCCAGTGTTGTTAGTCCTATTTCCCTCAACCTTTCTTCATAAGACAGACCCCTGAGTTGTTGCACTAACCTTGTCGCAAACCTTTTCACTTTCTCTAGTTTCTTTACGTGCTTGACCAGGTGTGGGTTCCAGACTGGTGCTGCATATTCTTGTATGGGCCTGACGTACACTGTATACAGTGTCTTGAACGATTCCTTGTTAAGGTAACGGAACGCTAATCTTAGGTTTGCCAGTCGCCCATATGCTGCCGCAGTTATCTGGTTGATGTGTGCCTCCGGAGACGTGCTTGGCGTTATACTCACTCCAAGGTCTTTCTCCTTTGCCGAGGTTTGTAGCCTTTGTCCGCCTAGCTTGTACTCTGTCAGCGGTCTTCTTTGCCCTTCTCCGATCCTCATGACTTTGCATTTGGAGGGATTGAATTCGAGAAGCCAATTGCTAGACCAGATGTCGAGCTTGTCCAGGTCTGTTTGCAGCCCTGCCTGGTCCTCTTCCGATGTGATTCTCCTCATTATTTTCACATCATCCGCGAATAGAGACACTTCTGAGTCTATCCCGTCCCTCATGTCATTTACATATACCAAGAATAACACTGGTCCTAGGACTGACCCCTGTGGTACACCGCTCGTCACAGGCGCCCACTGTGATACCTCACCACGCACCATGACCCGTTGTTGTCTCCCTTTGAGGTATTCCCTGATCCATTCCAGTGCCTTTCCTGTTATACCTGCTTGTTCTTCCAACTTCTTTACTAATCTGATGTGAGGAACTGTGTCGAAGGCCTTCCTGTGTGTGTGTGTGTGTGTGTGTGTGTGTTGTGTGTGTCTGTGTGTGTGTGTGTGTATTATGTGTGTGTGTGCGTGCGTTCACTATATGTACTCACCTATATTTGGCTCCATGGGTCGAGTCTCATTTCCTGGCGCCCACCACTTCACAGGCCGCTACTGGGTTCCCTCTTTCATGGCTTCGAGAGCCTTATCGTACCTCTTCTTAAAGCTGTGTATGAATCCTGCCTCTACCACTCCACTAAGTTCTCAATAATCCTTTTAGCCCCATTCATCCTGTTCACTACTCGTCAGAATGTCATTCCAAAAAGCATGTATATAATATTGAAAATCTTTAATGTTTTTTCCTTTATATTAGTATATATACATTTACTTAGAGTATCTATATATACATTTACTTAGAGTATTTATATATACATTTACTTAGAGTATTTTTATAGTTAAGTTTTACATATTTAATAGCAATACACAATACTGATGGATTTTAAAACTTGAATGAAAGTGTTTTTTAATAGACTAAAGTTACTGATGTATACTGAAGTATACTGAAGTAAACTGAAGTATACTGAAGTATACTGAAGTAAACTGAAGTAAATTGAAATATACAAAAAATTCCAGAAGAATGCCAGGTGTTGTAATTCATTTTATTCTGATAAAGATTACAATGAAAAACCTGTGATTGTTTTTCTCATCGTCAGTTCTTGGAGAGGCGGAGAAGTGCTTGCAAGGTTCTCTTCGTCAGTTCTTGGAGACGCGGTGAAGTGCTTGCAAGGTTCTCTTCGTCAGTTCTTGGAGACGCGGAGAAGTGCTTGCAAGGTTCTCTTCGTCAGTTCTTGGAGAGGCGGAGAAGTGCTTGCAAGGTTCTCTTCGTCAGTTCTTGGAGACGCGGAGAAGTGCTTGCAAGGTTCTCTTCGTCAGTTCTTGGAGAGGCGGAGAAGTGCTTGCAAGGTTCTCTTCGTCAGTTCTTGGAGACGCGGAGAAGTGCTTGCAAGGTTCTCTTCGTCAGTTCTTGGAGACGCGGAGAAGTGCTTGCAAGGTTCTCTTCGTCAGTTCTTGGAGACGCGGAGAAGTGCTTGCAAGGGCACACAATACAGCAGCTCAGTTTCAACCTACTTCGTTGATTCGTTTTCATTTGCAACAGAGTTGAAAAGCCTGACTCACCAAGATATGTCGACACAACTGGAAGCAATGCCACTTTTGCCACTTTTGGGTAGGAATCGCACATCAGGGGGCCAAAATCGCACATCAGGGGGCCAAAATCTGTGACTGATTTCTCGTGGAACACATCTGTTGCTCCTGAATCAGTCTTCGGGTCCAGGAATTCATCTTGACAGTCATCAGCAACTTTTTCAACTGTCAATTTCAACGGATTTCGCTCTATATCCAACACCTCGTCACTGAGTTTAGGAAAATAGCGGTTGAATTAATTTTCCAGTGCTGTCAAATGCTGCAAATTTTTCTTATTTATTTTTTTGCAGATTTCTGGAAACACTTGGTCTCCACCAGCAGCCCTAAGCACTTGGTCTCCACCAGCAGCCCTAAGCACTTGGTCTCCACCAGCAGCACCAAGCACTTGGTCTCCACCAGCAGCACCAAGCACTTGGTCTCCAACAGCAGCAACAAGCACTGGTCTCCAACCCGCAGCAACAAGCACTTGGTCCACCAGCAGCACCAAGCACTTGGTCTCCACCAGCAGCACCAAGCACTTGCTCCCACACAGTCCCAAGCACTTGGTCTCCACCAGCAGCACCAAGCACTTGGTCTCCACCAGCAGCACAAGCACTTGGCTCCACCAGCAGCAACAAGCACTTGGTCTCCCCAGCAGCAACAAGCACTTGGTTTCCACCAGCAACCAAGCACTTGGTCTCCACCAGCAGCACCAAGCACTTGGTCTCCACCAGCAGCACAAGCATTGGCTCCACCAGCAGACACCAAGCACTTGGTCTCCACCAGCAGAACAAGCACTTGGTCTCCACCAGCAGCAACAAAAACTTGGTTCCACCAGCAGCACCAAGCACTTGGTCCCACAGCAGCACCAAGCACTTGGTCTCCACCAGCAGCAACAAGCACTTGGTCTCCACCAGCAGCAACAACCTTGGCTCCACCAGCAGCACAAGCACTTGGTCCACCAGCAGCAACAACAGTCTTGCTCCCACGCACAACAAGCTTGGTCTCCACAGCAGCACCAGCACTTGGTCTCCACCAGCAGCACCAACACTTGTCTCCACCAGCAGAACAAGCACTTGGTCTCCACACAGCAACAAGACTTGGTCTCCACAGCAGCAACAAGCACTTGGTCTCCACAGCAGCAACAAGCACTTGGTCTCACAGCAGCACCAAGCACTTGGTCTCCACCAGCAGCACAACACTTGGCTCCACAGCAGCAACAAGCACTTGGTCCACCAGCAGCACCAAGCACTTGGTCTCCACCAGCAGCAACAAGCACTTGGTCTCCACCAGCAGCACCAAGCACTTGGTCTCCACCAGCACCAACACTTGGTCTCCACCACAGCACAAGCACTTGATCCTCCAGCACACAAGCACTTGGTCTCCCGCAGCAACAAGACTTGGTCTCCACAGCAGCACCAAGCACTTGTCTCACAGCAGCCCAAGCACTTGGTCTCCACCAGCAGCACAAGCACTTGGTCTCCACCACACACCAAGCTTGGTCTCCACCAGCAGCAACAAGCACTTGGTCTCCACCAGCAGCAACAAGCACTTGGTCTCCACACAGCAACAAGACTTGGTCTCCACCAGCAGCAACAAGCACTTGGTTCCACCAGCAGCACAAGCACTTGGTCTCCCCAGCAGCAACAAGCACTTGGTCTCACAGCAGCAACAAGCACTTGGTCTCCACCAGCAGCCAACACTTGGTCTCACCAGCAGCACAAGCACTTGTCTCCACCAGCAGACAAGCACTTGGTCTCCCGCAGCAACAAGCACTTGGTCTCACCAGCAGCAACAAGCACTTGGTCTCACCAGCAGCACCAAGCACTTGGTCTCCACCAGCAGCACCAAGCACTTGGTCTCCCCAGCAGCACCAAGCACTTGGTCTCCACCAGCAGCACAAGCACTTGGTCTCCACCAGCAGCCCAAGCACTTGGTCTCCACCAGCAGCAACAAGCACTTGGTCTCCACCAGCAGCAACAAGCATTGGTTTCACAGCAGCACCAAGCACTTGGTCTCCACAGCAGCAACAAGCACTTGGTCTCCACCAGCAGCACAAGCACTTGGTCTCCACCAGCAGCCCAAGCACTTGGTCTCACCAGCAGACAAGCACTTGGTCTCCACCAGCAGCAACAACACTTGGTTCCACCAGCAGCACAAGCACTTGGTCTCCACCAGCAGCACCAAGCACTTGGTCTCCACCAGCAGCACAAGCACTTGGTCTCCACCAGCAGCAACAAGCACTTGGTCTCACCAGCAGCAACAAGCACTTGGTCTCCACCAGCAGCACAAGCACTTGGTCTCCACAGCAGCAACAAGCATTGGTCTCCACCAGAGCACAAGCACTTGTCTCCACCAGCGACCAAGCACTTGGTCTCCACCAGCAGCAACAAGCACTTGGTCTCCCAGCAGCAACAAGCACTTGTCTCCACCAGAGCAACAAGCACCACTTGGTCTCCACCAGCAGCAACAAGACTTGGTCTCCACCAGCAGCAACAAGCACTTGGTCTCCACCAGCAGCACCAAACACTTGGTCTCCACCAGCAGCACCAAGCACTTGTCTCCACAGCAGCAACAAGCACTTGGTCTCACCAGCAGCACCAAGCACTTGGTCTCCACCAGCCCACAGCACCAAGCACTTGGTCTCCACCAGCAGCACCAAGCACTTGGTCTCCACCAGCAGCACCAAGCACTTGGTCTCCACCAGCAGCACAAGCACTTGGTCTCCACCAGCAGCAACAAGCACTTGGTCTCCACCAGCAGCAACAAGCACTTGGTCTCCACCAGCAGCAACAAGCACTTGGTCTCCACCAGCAGCACCAAGCACTTGGTCTCCACCAGCAGCACCAAGCACTTGGTCTCCACCAGCAGCACCAAGCACTTGGTCTCCACCAGCAGCACAAGCACTTGGTCTCCACCAGCAGCACAAGCACTTGGTCTCCACCAGCAGCACCAAGCACTTGGTCTCCACCAGCAGCACCAAAGCACTTGGTCTCCACCAGCAGCAACAAGCACTTGGTCTCCACCAGCAGCAACAAGCACTTGGTCTCCACCAGCAGCAACAAGCACTTGGTCTCCACCAGCAGCACCAAGCACTTGGTCTCCACCAGCAGCAACAAGCACTTGGTCTCCACCAGCAGCACCAAGCACTTGGTCTCCACCAGCAGCACTAAGCACTTGGTCTCCACCAGCAGCACCAAGCACTTGGTCTCCACCAGCAGCAACAAGGACTTGGTCTTCACCAGCAGCACCAAGCACTTGGTCTCCACCAGCATCTTGATCTTTCTCTTCCAATTTTTCATTTTGCTCATAATAGCTTGCAAGGAATCCATAAATTTTATGATATTTGTATTCCTTCGTTACATCTGTAGATTCAGGTTATTCAGCTGTTCAACAATGTCAACCAAATAGTCCAGGCACATCATCCATTCCTCGTCACTCATCCAGGGAAAAAAATCCATCTTACCCTGAACTTCAAAGAATAATTTGAACTCATCTCTGAGCTCAGATACTCGCCCAGTTATATTTCCTCTTGAAAGTCATCGAACATTTGTGTGGAAAAGAAGCAAATAATGACCAGCATCCATGTCAATACACAACTGCTTGAAAACTCGTTAGCTGAGAGCTCCTCCTATGAAAAATTTCACAATTTGAATTGTTTCTGTGACACAATAAATTATATTGAATGTCACGGATTAAACTAAAAACAAACTACAATTCAACAGCTTGTACATAATCTAGAGGACATCACACCTTGTTGAGTTGTGGTCCCAACTCCTCTTGAAACACCCTAAAATTCCTCCCAGGGGGGAATATTCCCCTGGTCATTCCACTTCCTGACTCCTCTAAAACTAAAAAAATACTTCCTAACATCCCTGTGACACCTCTGTCTTTAACTTCCTGCTGCGCCCTCAAGTTCCTGTTTTCTGCCTCTCGAAAAATATGTTCCTGTCCTCCCAATCAATTCATATCAATATTTTGTACGTCGTTATCATATCACCTTTTGTCCTTCTGTCCTCGAATGTCGTTAGGTTTAGCTCCCACAACTTCTCTTTACAGCTCATACCTCTTAGCTCCGGGACTAGTCTAGTTGCAAACCTCTGCACTTTCTCCAGTTTCTTGACATTCTTGATGAGGTGCGGGTTCTATACTGGTGTTGCATATTCTAATATAAGTCTGACATATGCCGTATATAATGTCGTGATTGACTACTTGATTAGTTGCCTGAAAGCTTATCTTAGATTTGCCATACGTGAGTTTGCCGCAGCAATTATTTGGTTGATGTGCGCCTCAGGCAATGCTCACTCCGAGATCCTTCTCCTTGGATGAGAGTTCCAGCCCTTGTCCCCCGAGCCTGTATTCCGTTTGTGATCTTCTTTGCCCTTCCCCAATCTTCATAACTTTGAAGTTGTTGTTATTAAATTCTAATAACCCTTTCACAGACCAGACCTGTAGTCTATCCTGGTCCATTTGTAGTCTTTCTGGTCTTGTCTTTGCCACATTAATTTCACATCATCTGTGAATTGGGACACCTCTTGCGCTTTGTCCTTCACTTACACAAGAAATAGTATCGGTCCTAGTACTGATCCTAGTGGTACTCCACTCGCCACTCCACCCATTCCGACACCTCTTCTTGGAATATTACTCGTCGTTTCCTCCCTGTTAAGAAATTCTTTAATTCACTGTAGTGCCTTCCCAATTATTCTTGCCTGATCTTCCAGATTTTTTTTGGTCCCAGTCACTAATGCGTTACGTGTCAAAAGTCATCTTACCGTCCAAAAAAAATGCAGTTCACCCATCCCTCGCTCTCTCCTGTCTTATTTCTGCTACCTTGTCATAGAACGCTAGTAGGTTTTTTAGACTGGGTTAATCATCTCTAAAGTCGTGCTGGTTGATTGGATTATATTTGATTCTTTCAGCCGGTGCGGTTATTTTATTTATTGTACACCCCGTACCCAAGATCGTATGTATGTACAAGAAAGGCCTAGGAACTAGGCCCCAAAAGTGTTAACAGTAATACATTTTTTATTTATATCAATAACTGTCTTATCTATTTTGTCTTATCTTTTGGATATTTGCTTGATATGATACCTTGATATATCACACTGGTTTATATACTATTTCTATATTCATAGATGAGTAGACAATGAAGCCCTCAGTATTAAAGAAAATGACCATAAGACTGACCACATACTTTGCATTTAGTTTCATCATAATCTGTGTGTCTACTAAGCTATCAGAAGTACTTGTAACCAAGACTAAGCCTGGCTACTACAACATCAGTCAGTGTTCGCATTGAAAGTTGCTCTGTAGACATACTTATCAACGCTCATGTTATCAGAGTGAGTGATCTACTCAAGCTTCTCCGGCTGCATTTTTATGACATTCACTTTCATTTACTCCTCTTCCAATGCTAAACACTTGGTTATTTTCTTCATTTGCAATCAGAGAACTTTTTTTTTGCTAACTTATCAACTTTATCAAGAAGGAGTAATTAATGCATCTACACTTGGTTGCTCCAGTGAGTATGTTGTTAAGAGTCATATCTGAGTCAAGTGACCGGTTGTTGTTTATGGATCTGCTCTGTAGAGGATTTTAATAGAGATATAACAATGAATACAATAAAATGACCAATGTTGGTCTGGGGTACACATCTTTCAGTTGATAGCTCAAGACCCCAGCAGCCACCCCCTGGATCTCCTTCGATCTCAGCCATCTTAGTTATCACTGGGCCGTAAAAGAACGATTAGACCAGGGTTAACACTCGCCCTGGAGACCTATATTATCCACTATTTCAAGTATGTCACCTGTAAAGTTGAGGGCGAGTCTTACCTGGGTTTGGGGGATCTCCCTTGTATCACGTCATCTAATTGGTTAATCTTATCAACCCCACACAAATACCTATTTGCTGCAACAAACATGGTAAAACATGTGTTTTGATAGGACTTACCTGGGTGTGTGTATCGTATATATATGATATGACGCTGATATTGATGGCTTTATTGATGATTTGATGCTGGACGTCTTCTGTCGTCACTCTCGCCACGTCGCCTGACTTGGCCATCACTTGTTCACGAGACTCACTCATCAACGGTTATATGATTATGTCCGTGTAAGGAGAATATTAGCAATACTTCGCTAAGCAAATACAACTATAGTTAGCATTTTAACCTTTTATCAGTTCTCCTTAATGATTGTTCGTACACGAATGAGCGACACAGAATAGTTCTGCCATCATACTCATAGTTCTGCCACCATACTCATAGTTCTGCCACCATACTCATAGTTCTGCCACCATACTCATAGTTCTGCCACCATACTCATAGTTCTGCCACCATACTCATAGTTCTGCCACCATACTCAGAACTTCACTCACTCGTATGTCCGTAATTATTCACAGTAGGGAGTTTCATTCTTCCTGGAGACTGTCGGCGCATGACTCGAGTTTCATGAAGTACACACTGAGCTTCACAAAGTACACATGAATACGGCCACATATCTTTACGTTTCTCTGTGGCTTGGCCTCGCGGTGACACTTGTTCATTTCTACATTGTCAGTTGTTGTAAAAACAATCGCAATCTGGCTGTTGCAGCCTCCCACACCCTTATTTACAGTAAAATTTCTGCTGACATAATGTCTACGAACATTGGTGCCAGCTCTGGCGACTTGACAGAATCAAGGAGTGTGGATTCCTGGAGCCTAAGGTGTGGGTTAATGAGTATAATGCCACTAGCTATATTATCAGAGTAGAGGCATATTATTTCGAATTTTTAATGGTCTGAGGAAACAGAAGTTTCCTCAGACAAACACATGAATATATATTTTTTTGCAAATTCTCCCATAAGAGGGGAGAGCCAGCTGAACACGTGTGAATATCATATGACCATTTTATCTGCTCTTGATCTACATCCCATTAGTAGGAGTCTAGTTTCTGCAGTGTAAGGACCACATGCTAAGATATGTGGCCATCTTGTTAAAGCTTTATTGCAGAACAAAATCTTGCTTCATCTCTGCTAACGGAATTTTTTTATGAATATACCGTATGTAGTTGAGGATTTTTTTATAGGTTCTTGCTATTTTCCTACGGAATGAAGTTAATTCATTCTTATGTTCTTGTATATATGTCTTAAAATATTCTTTATGTTACTGAACACAGTTTTTAGCTTAGGTCATGTATCACTGAGGTTATATGGTGGATTTTTGTTTCTGGTGATATGCTTGGTGTAATGCTTACTTACAGGTTGCTCTCCCTGCATGTTGCCTTCTTAAAGGCTGTAATCATTACCCATTCTCTTCACTCCCATATTCTCATTAGTTTGCACTTAATAGGATTTAATTACAAGAGCCTCTTGCCTCTTTGCTGGCCATATTCAAGCTATCTTGGAGACTCTTCCTCTCCCGTCCCTCTTATCTTTCTCATTAGTTTTATGTCGTCTACAAACAGTAACACACAGGATTCATTTATTTTTTATGCTAGGTCGTCTATGCTTGCCACGAATAGAAGGGGTCCAAGAATTGATTCTTTGGGGACACCATTTATCACCCGTGCCCACTCTTGTACCTCTCTTCTTACCATTGCACTCTGCCAGCTGTTATCTTTATCTCCATGGGAACCTTCCTAATTCTCAGGGCCTGTGCTTTCAGTTTGTGCACGAGCTGCCAGCGTGGTGCTACGTCAGATGCTTTCTTAGCTATCAAAACTTTGGGGCCCAGTCTCTGGACCCTATATATACCTCTGTAATCTGCAAATACCTTTGTAACTTGTCATGATTGTGACCATCTGAGTTCATTACCTTTGTAACTTGCTCAGCTATCAAACTTTGAGGTCCAGTCCCTGGACCCATTAAGTACCTCTGTAATCTTTTGACTACCGCCCACAGGATGGGTATGGGGTGCATAATAAAGATATCAAACTAAAACACAGTTGGAAGATTCAGAATACCTTTTCTTCTTCTCTAATCTCTCTCTCTCTCTCTCTCTCTCTCTCTCTCTCTCTCTCTCTCTCTCTCTCTCTCTCTCTCTCTCTCTCTCTCTCTCTCTCTCTCTCTCTCTCTTTCTCTATCTATCTATCTATCTATATCTGTCTCCCTCTCGCTTTATCTAGTTGTGTTATTCTGTTAGTCAATTGCAGGAGGTTCAAAGAACAAGATTTGCAATTCCTGAAAGCCTGCTAATTGACTCTTATATGTTCCTAAGAGGAGGAGGAGGAGGAAGAGAAGAAGGAACCCGAGGAGGAGGAGGAGGAGGAAGAGAAGGAGGAACCCGAGGAGGAGGAGGAGGAGGAGGAGGAGGAAGAGAAGGAGGAACCCGAGGAGGAGGAGGAGGAGCCGAGAGTGGGTTGTGAACGAGGGTCTGGTGTTAGCACAGATCACTCTGCCCGCCCCGCCTCGCCACTAGGCTAACGCAATAACAATAATTTGACAATCCCACTGATTATCTGGCTCCTCCCCATCCTCCTCCTCCTTAACCACCCCCTCCCCCCTCCCTCACATACCCCCTCCGTTCCCTCCTACCCAAACACCCTCCTGCCTCCTCTCCCCTCTCCTCCAGCACCTGCTGGAGTGTCTGATCCCGTCTTAAGAGACTCCAGTACCTGTTGACATTACTCAGGTGCTGGGTAACAGGTGTCTGTGTACCCAATGACGCTAATTTAGCAAAGACACTGATAGCTGAGGATCTTTTCAGAGGAACGTTTCGCCCGTGGCTGCGAGGCTGGGTTTTATGAGGTGCACAGCCTTGAGCGAAATGTTGTACTGAAAGGGTCTTCTGGAACCACTGTCTTTATTCCCACTTGTCTGCCTTCGTCACTGTCTGTCTGTCTGTCTGTCTATCTGTCTGTCTGTCTATCTGTCTGGCTGGCTATCTGTCTGTCTGTCTATCTCTGTCTGTCTATCTGTCTGTCTGTCTATCTGTCTGTCTGTCTATCTGTCTGTCTGTCTATCTGTCTGTCTGGCTATCTGTCTGTCTATCTGTATGTCTGATTGTATTCCTGTCTGTCTCTGTCTGTCTGTCTGTCTAGTCTCTCTCTCTCTCTCTCTCTCTCTCTCCCTGTCCTTCCTTCCTCTGTCTCGTTCTACTATTTTGCATATTCCTTTCGTTTCCTTTCCTCTCCCTTCTCACTGTCTCCCTCTATCCCTCTCTTTCCTCTCCCTTCTCATTGTCTCTCTCTATCCCTCCCTTTCCTCTCCCTCGTTCCCAATTCCTCGTCCCTTCTCTTCTTCATTCTTCCACTTCCTCTCTCTCTCTCTTGAATTTCCTTCCCACTCACGGTTTCCATTATTCTCTCCCTCTCCTTCCCTCTCTATCATGCTTCCACCTTCGATCCCTCTCCCTCGTCTTCCTCCCTCCCTCTCTCCCTGCATACCTCACCCTCCCATCTACCGCTGACAGGGAAAGGCATGTGATTGAAGGGTGTTAACAACTCCACTCAACCCACCCCACTGAGAAGTTGGGGGAGGAGGAGGAGGGAGGAGGAGTAGGTGGAAGATAGAGTGAGAGTTAGAGAAATAGAGTGAGAGTTAGAGAAATAGAGGGAAAGTTAGAGAGATAGAGTGAATGTTAGAGAGATAATGAGAATAAAAGAGTAATGGACAGATAGGAGGTGATCACCAGGTTGAATTAATGAGACGACACAGGACCGCCCTGTCAAACAGTGACTGAATCACCCAGTCAGTCACTGGACCGCCCTGTCAAAAAGTGATTGAATCACCCTGTCAGTCACTGGACCACCCTGTCAAACAGTGATTGAATCACCCTGTCAGTCACTGGACCACCCTGTCAAACAGTGATTGAATCACCATGTCAGTCACTTGACCGACCTGTCAAACAGTGATTGAATCACCCTGTCAGTCACTGGACCACCCTGTCAAACAATGATTGAATCACCCTGTCAGTCACTGGACCACCCTGTCAAACAGTGACTGAATCACCCTGTCAGTCACTGGACCATCCTGTCAAACAGTGACTGAATCACCCTGTCAGTCATTGGACCACCCTGTCAAACAGTGATTGAATCACCCTGTCAGTCACTGGACTACCCTGTCCAACAGTGACTGAATCACCCTGTCAGTCATTGGACCTCCCTGTCAAACAGTAACTGAATCACTTTGTCAGTCACTGGACCACCCTGTCAAACAGTGATTGAGTCACCCTGTCAGTCACTGGACCACCCTGTCAAACAGTGAAATGAATCACCCTGTCAGTCACTTGACCGCCCTGTCAAACAGTGATTGAATCACCCTGTCAGTCACTTGACCACCCTGTCAAACAATGATTGAATCACCCTGTCAGTCACTGGACCACCCTGTCAAACAGTGACTGAATCACCTTGTCAGTCACTGGACCACCCTGTCAAACAGTGAATGAATCACCCTGTCAGTCACTGGACCACCCTGTCAAACAGTGATTGAATCAACCTGTCAGTCACTGGACTACCCTGTCCAACAGTGACTGAATCACCCTGTCAGTCATTGGACCTCCCTGTCAAACAGTAACTGAATCACTTTGTCAGTCACTGGACCACCCTGTCAAACAGTGATTGAGTCACCCTGTCAGTCACTGGACCACCCTGTCAAACAGTGATTGAATCACCCTGTCAGTCACTTGACCGCCCTGTCAAACAGTGATTGAATAATCCTGCCAGTCACTGGACCACCCTGTCAAACAGTGATTGAATCACCTGTCAGTCACTGGACCACCTTGTCAAACAGTGACTGAATCACCTGTCAGTCACTGGACCACCCTGTCAAACAGTGATTGAATCACCCTGTCAGTCACTGGACCACCCTGTCAAACAGTGATTGAATCACCCTGTCAGTCACTGGACCACCCTGTCAAACAGTGATTGAATCACCCTGTCAGTCACTGGACCACCTTGTCAAACAGTGACTGAATCACCCTGTCAGTCATTGGACCACCCTGTCAAACAGTGATTGAATCATCCTGCCAGTCACTGGACTACCCTGTCAAACAGTGATTGAATCACCCTGTCAGTCACTGGACCACCTTGTCAAACAGTGACTGAATCACCCTGTCAGTCACTGGACCACCCTGTCAAACAGTGATTGAATCACCCTGTCAGTCACTGGACCACCCTGTCAAACAGTGATTGAATCACCCTGTCAGTCACTGGACCACCCTGTCAAACAGTGATTGAATCACCCTGTCAGTCACTGGACCACCTTGTCAAACAGTGACTGAATCACCCTGTCAGTCATTGGACCACCCTGTCAAACAGTGACTGAATCACCCTGTCAGTCACTGGACCACCCTGTCAAACAGTGATTGAATCATCCTGTCAGTCAATGCACCGTCCTAACAGTCACTATACACCTCATATCCATCATGTGGACTAATAAATTCTTACGAATAGATACGTTTATGGTATCTGCCTTTCCTATGTACTCTCTCTCTCTCTCTCTCTCTCTCTCCTCTCTCTCTCTCCTCCTCTCTCTCTCTCCTCCTCTCTCTCTCTCTCTCTCTCTCTCTCTCTCCTCTCCTCTCTCTCTCTCTCTCTCTCTCTCTCTCTCTCTCTCTCTCTCTCTCTCTCTCTCTCTCTCTCTCTCTCTCTCTCTCTCTCTCTCTCTCTCTCTCTCTCTCTCTCTCTCTCGGGGACATAAACAAGGTAGAGTGAAATATAGCTATCACACGTATTTATTTGCCCGTTACCTCGCTAATGATAGCCGGGCAGTGGTTGATGGACACCCTCGTAAAGTTTACATCAACCCTGCCAAAATTATCACTCAGACTGAGCCACCCCCACCCCAACTCCTTCCCTCATCCCCATCCCCCATCCCTACCCCACCTCCATCATCCCCATCAATACCCCCACCTCCATCACCCCCAATCCCCACCATCCTCCACCACCACCGCCACACTCATTACCGCATTTATATATTTTTATTAGAGTTAAAACAATTACCCTCCATCTCTGCCTTCTTGCTTCCCTCCCTCCATCCCTCCATCCCTCTCTCCCGCCCTCCATCTTTATTACAGGGTTCACTTCTCGGCTCTTCGGTAGCCAGAAAACTGTCATTTTTTCATTATTTATTATTGGTATTAAATTTTTTTTTCGTTTTTTTTTCTCCCACAGCTTTGAAAATTGACACCTTGGTGAGTTAGTGGTGAGTTAGTGATGAGTTAGTGGTGAGTTAGTGATGAGTTAGTAGTGAGTTAGTAGTGAGTTAGTGATGAGTTAGTGGTGAGTTAGTGATGAGTTAGTGGTGAGTTAGTGGTGAGTTAGTGATGAGTTAGTGATGAGTTAGTGGTGAGTTAGTAGTGAGTTAGTGATGAGTTAGTGGTGAGTTAGTGATGAGTTAGTAGTGAGTTAGTAGTGAGTTAGTGATGAGTTAGTGGTGAGTTAGTGGTGAGTTAGTAGTGAGTTAGTAGTGAGTTAGTGGTGAGTTAGTGATGAGTTAGTAGTGAGTTAGTGGTGAGTTAGTGGTGAGTTAGTGGTGAGTTAGTGGTGAGTTAGTGGTGAGTTAGTGATGAGTTAGTGGTGAGTTAGTAGTGAGTTAGTGGTGAGTTAATGATGAGTTAGTAGTGAGTTAGTGATGAGTTAGTGGTGAGTTAGTGATGAGTTAGTAGTGAGTTAGTAGTGAGTTAGTGGTGAGTTAGTAGTGAGTTAGTAGTGAGTTAGTGGTGAGTTAGTGATGAGTTAGTAGTGAGTTAGTAGTGAGTTAGTGATGAGTTAGTGGTGAGTTAGTGGTGAGTTAGTAGTGAGTTAGTGGTGAGTTAGTGATGAGTTAGTGATGAGTAGTAGTGAGTTAGTGGTGAGTTAGTGGTGAGTTAGTGATGAGTTAGTGGTGAGTTAGTGATGAGTTAGTAGTGAGTTAGTAGTGAGTTAGTGATGAGTTAGTGGTGAGTTAGTGGTGAGTTAGTGGTGAGTTAGTGGTGAGTTAGTGATGAGTTAGTGATGAGTTAGTAGTGAGTTAGTAGTGAGTTAGTGGTGAGTTAGTGGTGAGTTAGTGGTGAGTTAGTGGTGAGTTAGTGATGAGTTAGTGGTGAGTTAGTAGTGAGTTAGTGGTGAGTTAATGATGAGTTAGTAGTGAGTTAGTGATGAGTTAGTGGTGAGTTAGTGATGAGTTAGTGGTGAGCTAGTGATGAGTTAGTGGTGAGTTAATGGTGAGTTAGTGGTGAGTTAGTTTTGAGTTAGTGGTGAGTTGGTGGTGGTGAGTTTGTGGGGAGTTAGTGAATACACACACACACACACACACACACACACACACACACACACACACACACACACATATACAACAGGCCTAGTGTCTAATCGACATGTGCCTAGGACAAAAGGGTAACTAACTGAGTCTCGACCCCTGCAACCATTAGGTGAGTACACACTGAGGAACAAGGGAACAGTAGGGTGGCGTGAGAAGCCAGACTCTAGAGGATGGAACTTGAAAGGGACAATAGAATTCATAGATGCAGTGCAGGAACTAGAAAGTCAGCGGATGAGGTGATGGAGTACCTAAATGGAAAGAACCGGGAGGCAAAGGAGAGCTTAAAGGAGTACCTAGATGGAAAGTGCCGGGAGGTGAGATCTTCATAATCAAAGAGAAGGAGAGCTCTGGGTTCCCCCGGAGATATAGAGAGGCAAAACAGAGAAGCATAAGAATGCGGAAACATTATAGAGAGCGAATGACAGAGGAGAGCTGAGAAGTGAGCAGAGTATCCAGAGACGAGTATGCAAGGGTGATGAGAATGACACAGCAGCAACAGCAGAGGCCAAGTGTGAACCTAAACCGCCGCACAGCCACTTCAGAAGAAAGACCACAGTGATAGACCAGGTAATTCGTCTGAAGAAGGAAGGAGGAGAGCTCAAGAAAAATGACAAGAAAGTCTGGGAAATGTTGAACAAACGGATTAAAGAGGACTTCCTGGGGGAACCAGGTTACACCTACGGGTACTGGATACAATACATAAAATACGAGAAGTTTTTTTTTTATTGAGCAGGATACATCAAAGGCAATGGAACCTGACATAGAGTATAGATTTTGGGTACATATCCTGCAAACCTCACTGAAAGAGAACGATCTTGGGGTGAGCATAGTGCCGACCTTATCGCCAGAAGCTCATTTCCGCCATATAACTTCTGCACCCAGTACATGTCTGGCAAATTTAAGAGAAGCCTTCAGGAATCTAAACAAAAAGTCATACGTGGCACTTTATGCAATATATGTCAGGCTCTTATTGTAGTATGCAGCACCAGCACTGAACCCGCTCCTGAAAAAGCATGTTAAGAAAGTGGAGAAAATGCAGAGGTATGCAACGAGGCTGGTTCCAGATCCAAGGGGTGTGGGTTACAAGAGTGGGTTAAGGGAATTGAATTTAATGACATTGGAAGACAGAAGAATCAGGGGAGACATGATATAAACATACAAAATACTCTGAGGGATTGATAGGACACACACACACATACACATACATACACACACAAAAAACACACACACACATATACACACACACACACACATACACACACACACACATACACACACACATACACCTACACATACACATATACACCTCACAGGGAGGCAACAACGGGTCATGGTGCGTGATGAGGTATCACAGTGGGCGCCTGTGACGAGCGGCGTACCGCAGGGGTCAGTCCTAGGACCAGTGTTATTCTTGGTATATGTAAATGACATGACGGACGGGATAGACTCAGAAATGTCTCTGTTCGCAGATGATGTGAAATTAATGAGGAGAATCACATCGGAGGAGGACCAAGCAGGACTGCAAACAGACCTGGACAAGCTTGACATCTAGTCTAGCAACTGGCTTCTCGAATTCAATCCCACCAAATGCAAAGTCATGAAGATCGGAGAAGGGCAAAGAAGACCGCTGACAGAGTACAGGCTAGGCGGACAAAGGCTACAAACCTCGGCAAAGGAGAAAGACCTTGGGGTGAGTATAACGCCAAGCACGTCTCCGGAAACACACATAAACCAGATAACTGCGGCAGCATATGGGCGACTGGCAAACCTAAGATAAGCGTTCCGTTACCTTAACAAGGAATCGTTTAAGACAATGTACACCGTGTACGTCAGGCCCATACTAGAATATGCAGCACCAGTCTGGAACCCACACCTGGTCAAGCACGTAAAGAAACTAGAGAAAGTGAAAAGGTTTGCGACAAGGTTAGTGCCACAACTCAGGGGTCTGTCCTATGAAGAAAGGTTGAGGGAAATAGGACTAACAACACTGGAGGAAAGAAGGGTCAGAGGAGACATGATAACGACATACAAAATACTGCGGGGAATTGACAGTGACAGGATGTTCCAGAGAGGGAACACAGAAACAAGGGGACACAACTGGAAGCTGAAGACTCAGATGAGTCAAAGAGATGTTAGGAAGCATTTCTTCAGCCACAGAGTAGTCAGGAAGTGGAATAGTCTAGAGAAAGATATAGTGGAGGCAGGAACCTTACATAGTTTTAAGACAAGGTATGATAAAGCTCATGGAGCAGGGAGAGCAGAGACCCAGTAGCAGACAGCGAAGAGGCGGGGCCAGGAGCTGAGTCTCGACCCCTGCAACCACAATTAGGTGAGTACAATTAGGTGAGTACATACACACCCGCCAAGCTCACAGGCATGATAACAGATGCCATCTTTCCAATGGGATACCAGATCCTGAGGAAAGACAGAGGGAACAGAGGGGGTGGAGGAGTGGCACTGCTGATCAAAAACCAATGGGATTTTGATGAGCTGGAGAGAGGAGACAGAGGAGAAGCAGGAGATTACATAATAGGAATGCTACAGTCTGGAGGTCCCAAGGTGGTAATTGCAGTAATGTATAACCCACCCCAGAACAGCAGGAGGCTAAGGCAAGAGTATGATGAGAGTAATAGAGCGATGGTTGACACACTGGCTGAAGTGGCCAGAAGGGCTCATGTGAGCAGGGCAAAGCTACTGATCATGGGTGACTTCAACCACAAGGAAATAGACTGGGAAAACTTGGAGCCACATGGGGGCCAAGATACATGGAGGGCTAAGATGATGGAGGTGGTACTGGAAAACTTCATGTACCAACACGTAAGGGATACTACCAGGGAGAGAGGAGAGGATGAACCAGCGAGATTGGACCTAGTATTCACCTTAAGTAGTGCGGATATTGATTACATCACACACGAAAGTCCACTCGGGGCCAGTGATCATATGGTTCTAAGCTCTGATTACACAGTAGAGTTACAGGTGGAGGGGGAGGCAGATAGGGCCAGAAGAATGAAGCCAAACTACAAAGAAGGGAACTACGCGGGCATGAAGAACTTCCTAAACGGGGTTCAGTGGGACAGAGAACTGGAAGGAAAATCAGTAAACGAGATGATGGAATGTGTGACAACAATATGCAAGGAAGCTGAGGAGAAGTTTGTACCCAAGGGAAACAGAAACAACGAAAAAGCCAGGATGAGCCCATGATTCACCCAAAGGTGCAGGGAGGCCAAAACCAAGTGTGCCAGGGAATGGAAGAAGTATAGAAGGCAAAGAACCCAGGAAAATAAGGAGAGCAGTCGTAGAGCCAGAAATGAATATGCACAGGTAAGAAGGGAGGCCCAACGACAGTATGAGAATGACATAGCAGCGAAAGCCAAATCTGACCCGAAGCTGTTGTACAGTCACATCAGGAGGAGAACAACAGTCAAGGACCAGGTGATCAGGCTGAGGAAGGAAGGAGGGGAGGTCACAAGAAATGACCGGGAAGTGTGTGAGGAGCTCAACATGAGATTCAAAGAGGTGTTCACAGAGGAGATAGAAGGGCCTCCAGAAAGGAGGAGAGGTAGGGTACACCATCAAGTGCTGGACACAATACACACAACTGAGGAGGAAGTGAAGAGGCTACTAAGCGAGCTGGATACCTCAAAGGCGATGGGGCTGGATAACATTTCTCCATGGGTCCTGAGAGAGGGAGCAGAGGAGCTATGTGTACCCCTAACAACAATCTTCAACACGTCTATCGGAACAGGGCAACTACCTGAGGTATGGAAGACAGCAAATGTAGTTCCAATCTTTAAAAAAGGAGACAGGAACGTAGCACTAAACTACAGACCAGTGTTACTGACATGTATAGTATGCAAGGTCATGGAGAAGATTATCAGGAGAAGAGTGGTTGAGCACCTAGAAAGGAATGAGCTTATCAACGACGACCAACACGGTTTCAGGGACGGGAAATCCTGTGTCACAAACCTACTGGAGTTCTATGACAGGGTGACAGCAGTAAGACAAGAGAGAGAGAGGGGTGGGTAGATTGCATATTCCTGGACTGTAAGAAGGCGTTTGACACAGTTCCACACAAGAGATTAGTGCAGAAGCTGGAGGACCAGGCAGGGATAACAGGGAAGGCACTACAATGGATCAGGGAATACCTGTCAGGAAGACAGCAGCGAGTCATGGTACGTGGCGAGGTGTCAGAGTGGGCGCTGGTGACGAGTGGGGTTCCACAGGGGTCAGTCCTAGGACCGGTGCTGTTTCTGGTATTTGTGAACGACATGACGGAAGGAATAGACTCCGAAGTGTCCCTGTTTGCAGATGATGTGAAGTTGATGACAAGAATTCAATCGGACGAGGACCGGACAGAACTACAAAGGGATCTGGACAGGCTGCAAGCCTGGTCCAGCAATTGGCTCCTGGAGTTCAACCCCACCAAGTGCAAAGTCATGAAGATTGGGGAAGGGCAAAGAAGACCACAGACGGAGTACAGTCTAGGGGGGCCAGAGACTACAAACCTGAATCAAGGAAAAAGATCTTGGGGTGAGTATAACACCAGGGACATCTCCTGAGGCGCACATCAACCAAATAACTGCTGCAGCATATGGGTGTCTAGCTAACCTAAGAACAGAATTCCGACATCTTAATAAAGAATCGTTCAGTACCCTGTACATTGTGTACGTTAGGCCCATACTGGAGTACGCAGCACTAGTTTGGAACGCACATCTAGCCAAGCACGTAAAGAAGCTAGAGAAAGTGCAAAGGTTTGCAACAAGACTAGTCCCGGAGCTAAGGGGTATGTCCTACGAGGAGAGGTTAAGGAAAATCGACCTGACGACACTGGAGGACAGTAGAGATAGTGAAGACATGATAACGACATATAAGATACTGAGAGGAATAGACAAGGTGGACAGAGACAGACTGTTCCAGAGATGGGACACAGCAACAAGGGGACACAGTTGGAAGTTGAAGACTCAAATGAATCACAGGGATGTTAGGAAGTATTTCTTCAGTCATAGAGTGGTCGGGAAGTGGAATAGCTTGGGAAGCGATGTAGTGGAGGCAGGTTCCATACATAGCTTTAAGGAGAGGTATGATAAAGCTCATGGAGCAGGGAGCGTGACCCAGTAGCGGCCAGTGAAGAGACGTGGCCAGGAGCTATGACTCAACCCCTGCAACCATACACACACACACACTCTCAATAAACTACAAATTACCTCAATTAGGGGAATGATAAACGGCCTTTTCTGTGTTGTCCTATTCCTCCTCTTTTTCCTCTTCGTCCTCCATGGAGTCAGCCTCCATCCATCTCTCACTCCAGGACAATGAGGAGGTGAGGAGCTTGGTGCCGCCTTCTAAACTAACCATTAATAAACATTCTAGAGCCCAGCACCAGCTTGAAAGATCACCTCGCAATGCAAATCTGTCGAAAATTACTTTAAGCGCTTAAGCGCCTACTACCCACTCTCTCTCCCCCTCCCTCTATCCCTTTCCTCCCTTCCCTTCCACTCCGTCCACTAGCCACTTCCCTTCCCTTCCACTCCGTCCACTAGCCACTTCCTTCCCTTCCACTCCATCCACTAGCAACTTCCTTCCCTTCCACTCCGTCCACTAGCCACTTCCCTTCCCCTTTCCCCTCCGTCCACTAGCCACTTCCCTTCCTTCCACTCCGTCCACTAGCCACTTCCCTTCCCTTCCACTCCGTCCACTAGCCACTTCCCTTCCCTTCCACTCCGTCTACTAGCAACTTCCCTTCCCTTCCACTCCGTCCACTAGCCACTTCCCTTCCCTTCCACTCCGTCCACTAGCCACTTCCCTTCCCTTCCACTCCGTCCACTAGCCACTTCCCTTCCCTTCCACTCCGTCCACTAGCAACTTCCTTCCCTTCCACTCCGTCCACTAGCCACTCCTTCCCTTCCACTCCGTCCACTAGCCACTTCCTTCCCTTCCACTCCGTCCACTAGCCACTTCCCTTCCTTCCACTCCGTCCACTAGCAACTTCCCTTCCCTTCCACTCCGTCCACTAGCCACTTCCCTTCCCTTCCACTCCGTCCACTAGCCACTTCCCTTCCCTTCCACTCCGTCCACTAGCCACAGCGGTTTTTCTTTCCCCGACGACGAGAAAGAAATGATAAATAATTTTGAAAGATCTCCGTGAAAAATACATTCGGCAACCCACTGAACAACAGGATAGTTGAGGATCTGGACACATTAACAAAAATACTCTAGAATTTGGAAAGGAAATATAATATACGGCCAGACATGCAGCACCCGGGAAAGGTTCAATTAACTCTGTTTTTGTAAAGTACAAAATACCACTAGCAATAGGCTCGATATTCTTTGGAGAAAGAGATTAAATCTAAGGAAGCACAAAAGAGGCAGTAGAACCTTGGTAGAAAAAATCCCGACCAGTAGAACTAACATCACACATCATAAAACTGATTACCTCAAACTCCCTCAAATCTTCACCATTCTTCTTTGTATTGGACTGATGAAGCCACTGTGTGGCGAAACGTTTCCTCAGTAAAGATACCCAAGTGTTGCATATGTGTCTAATTTATCAACTTGTCGGTTCTCTGAACCATTTATCTACATATAATATAAGTGTTTGGAAGTGTGGTGGGACGCTAAATTACAACCTTTAAAGGTAAAAAAAAAAACATAAGCTGCACTAGCCAGGTCAGCGAAGAGTTACTGCGGGAAGATCTGCTTCTCATAGTTACTAAACCTTTGTGACAGACTCAGGGAGGTTTTGGAAGAGGATCAGAAGGCAGATGTGGTCTACACGGACTTCGCTAAGAAATTTGACAACTGTGACCATGGAGCGACAGGCTATAAAACAAGGCCCTTCAATTATAAAAGGGAAAGTAGGAAGATGGATATTCACTTTTCAGATGAATGGAACACCGAAGAACAGCAAAAAGCTAGTCTTACCAGAGTAAAAAAAAAAAAAAAACTGTCTCAGAGAACGATCCTGACTCCTTTACTATTTATCATCCACACAGAAGACACAGATAAGAACTGCTTCGTATCATCGCTTGCAGACGACACAGAAATAAGCATGAAAATAATTTAGAATTAATGAAAATTTTGCAAGAAGATATCAACAAAGTATTCCAGTAAGCATTAAAAAAATGACATGTTCAAGGATGACAAATTCTTGATGCTCATGTATGTAAATATTGAACTCAAGAAGAGAACTTGACACAAAAACAGGAGGGTCACCTCAAAGAACGGAAGGATGCAATGATATCAGATGATATAAGATTTAAAGGTCTTTAAAAGGTACAGCAAATGCTACGAAGGCCAGAAAAATGACAAATGATAAGGAGAACTTTCACAACAAGAGAAACAATGCCAGTGGTTACACTGTTCAATGGCTCGATGGTGACTGCCCCGTTCAAGACAGGAGAGATACCACAACTGGAGAAGGTACAGAGATAATTAATAGCCCGTATAAAGACGATGAACAACTTAAATTACTGGAAACACATGGAAATGTACTCTCAGGGGCGAAGAAGAGATAAATACCTGATAATATTTACATGGAAGGTACTTGAGGACTTGGTCTATCCCAAATCTCCAGTCTGCCACTCCAACCCACTGAAGTGAGTGATAAGGAAGCAAGTGTAAAATAGACCAAGTTAAAAGCAAGAGCACCATGGGCATAATAAGAGAACACTGTGTCAACATCCATGGTGCTCGAATGCTCAAACGAAAAAAGTGTAAAAGTCTTCAAGCCTCATGCTACATCAGCAGGGCTGTGATGAATATATCAGCCAACGAGCCGCCAACAGTAACAGCCTGGATGAACAGGTAATCAAAGGTCTCACCCAAGGCCGGGTTCTGAGGGAAGAGCAATTCTAGAAACCAGTCACTGGTATATCACAGGTCTATCCATTTTCTCTCTCTCTCTCTTCCCACTTTTCTTCCCCCCACTCCACCTCCTTTCCCTCCTTAGAAAGGTAGGTGGTTGTTAGAAAAGTGGTTGCTAGTAGGTAGTTGTTAGATAAGTGGTTGCTAGTAGGTGGTTGTTAGATAAGTGGTTGCTAGTAGGTGGTTGTTAGATAAGTGGTTGCTAGTAGGTGGTTGTTAGATAAGTGGTTGCTAGTAGGTGGTTGTTAGATAAGTGGTTGCTAGTAGGTGGTTGTTAGATAAGTGGTTGCTAGTAGGTGGTTGTTAGATAAGTGGTTGCTAGTAGGTGGTTGTTAGATAAGTGGTTGCTAGTAGGTGGTTGTTAGATAAGTGGTTGCTAGTAGGTGGTTGTTAGATAAGTGGTTGCTAGTAGGTGGTTGTTAGATAAGTGGTTGCTAGTAGGTGGTTGCTCGTCAGCAGAATGAGTGGTTACTGGAGAGTGGCTGAGCCTCTCTAGTCTACACCAACCTAGGTCTCTCTCTCTCTCTCTCTCTCTCTCTCTCTCTCTCTCTCTCTCTCTCTCTCTCTCTCTCTCTCTCTCTCTCTTCTCTTTTTTCTGTCTCAGTGCCATGGCCATATGTGTCCCAGTGTCATGGTCATATATGTCATAGTGCCATGGTCATATGTGTCCCTGTGTCATGGTCATGTGTCTCAGTGTCATGGTCATATGTGTCCCTGTGTCATGGTCATATATGTCCCAGTGCCATGGTCAAATGTGTCTGTGTCATGGTCATATATGTCCCAGTGCCATGGTCATATGTGTCCCTGTGTCATGGTCATATGTGTCTCAATGTCATGGTCATATGTGTCCCTGTGTCATGGTCATATGTGTCTCAGTGTCATGGTCAAATGTGTCTGTGTCATGGTCATATGTGTCTCAGTGTCATAGTCAAATGTGTCTGTGTCATGGTCATATGTGTCTCAGTGTCATGGTCATATGTGTCTCAGTGTCATATGTGTCTCAGTGTCCTCCTCAACGGAGAGCTTCCTAACGAAGCTAACTACTCCCTTATCCCTTTCAAACCAATTAATCCTTAATCCCCTCAACCTAACTACTCCCTAATTCTCTTCAACCCAGATAATTCCTAATCCCTTTTAGTCAACTTCATCCCTAATCCCCTCATCTCAACTAATCCCTAATAACCCCTAAATTAATTAATCTCCATCTCTCGGAAATTTCCTTTCTCTCAGAAAGCTATCCTTTCACCAGTCTCTCGCAGCTTTCCTCAGTCTGTCTCAGCTTTCCCCAGTCTCTCGCAGCTTTCCTCAGTCTGTCTCAGCTTTCCCCAGTCTCTCGCAGCCTTCCTCAGTCTGCCTCAGCTTTCCACAGTCTCTCGCAGCTTTCCTCAGTCTGTCTCAGCTTTCCCGAGTCTCTCACAGCTTTCCTCAATCTGTCTCAGCTTTCCCCAGTCTCTCGCAGCTTTCCTCAGTCTGTCTCAGCTTTCCCAGTCTCTCTCACCCTTCCTCAGTCTGTCTCAGCTTTCCCCAGTCTCTCGCAGCTTTCCTCAGTCTGTCTCAGCTTTCCCCAGTCTCTCTATGCCTTCCTCAGTCTGTCTCAGCTTTCCCCAGTCTCTCGCAGCTCTCTTCAGTCTGTCTCAGCTTTCCCCAGTCTCTCGCAGCGTTCCTCAGTCTGTCTCAGCTTTCCCCAGTCTCTCTCAGCCTTCCACAGTCTGTCTCAGCTTTCCCCAGTCTCTCGCAGCTTTCCTCAGTCTGTCTCAGCTTTCCCCAGTCTCTCGCAGCCTTCCTCAGTCTGTCTCAGCTTTCCCCAGTCTCTCGCAGCCTTCCTCAGTCTGTCTCAGCTTTCCCCAGTCTCTCTCAGCCTTCCTCAGTCTGTCTCAGCTTTCCCCAGTCTCTCGCACCTTCCTCAGTCTGTCTCAGCTTTCCCAGTCTCTCTCAGCCTTCCTCAGTCTGTCTCAGCTTTCCCCAGTCTCTCAGCCTTCCTCAGTCTGTCTCAGCTTTCCCAGTCTCTCTCACCTTCCTCAGTCTGTCTCAGCTTTTAAGTCTCTCGAGCTTTCCTCAGTCTGTCTCAGCTTTCCCCAGTCTCTCACAGCCTTCCTCAATCTGTCTCAGCTTTCCCCAGTCTCTCGCAGCTTCCTCAGTCTGTCTCAGCTTTCCCCAGTCTCTCTCAGCCTTCCTCAGTCTGTCTCAGCTTTCCCCAGTCTCTCTCAGCCTTCCTCAGTGTGTCTCAGCTTTCCCCAGTCTCTCTCAGCCTTCCTCAGGCTGTCTCAGCTTTCCACAGTCTTTCGCAGCTTTTCTCAGTCTGTCTCAGCTTTCCCAGTCTCTTGCTAGCCTTCCTAGTCTGTCTCAGCTTTCCTCAGTCTCTCGCAGCTTTCCTCAGTCCGTCTCAGCTTTCCCCAGTCTCTCTCAGCCTTCCTCAGTCTGTCAAAGCTTTCCTCAGTCTCTCGCAGCCTTCCTCAGTCTGTCTCAGCTTTCCCCAGTCTCTCTCAGCCTTCCTCAGGCTGTCTCAGCTTTCCACAGTCTTTCGCAGCTTTTCTCAGTCTGTCTCAGCTTTCCCCAGTCTCTCTCAGCCTTCCTCAGTCTGTCTCAGCTTTCCTCAGTCTCTCGCAGCCTTCCACAGTCTGTCTCAGCTTTCCCAGTCTCTCGCAGCCTTCCTCAGTCTGTCTCAGCTTTCCCCAGTCTCTCTCAGCCTTCCTCAGTCTGTCTCAGCTTTCCTCAGTCTCTCGCAGCTTTCCTCAGTCTGTCTCAGCTTTCCCCAGTCTCTCGCAGCCTTCCTCAGTCTGTCTCAGCTTTCCTCAGTCTCTCGCAGCCTTCCTCAGTCTGTCTCAGCTTTCCCCAGTCTCTCTCAGCCTTCCTCAGTCTGTCTCAGCTTTTCCCATCTCTCCCAGCTTCCTCAGTCTGTCTCAGCTTTCCCAGTCTCTCTCAGCCTTCCTTAGTCTGTCTAGCTTTCCCCAGTCTCTCTCAGCCTTCCTCAGTCTGTCTCAGCTTTCCCAGTCTCCTCAGCCTTCCTCAGTCTGTCTCAGCTTTCCCAGTCTCTCGCAGCCTTCCTCAGTCTGTCTCAGCTTTTCCCCAGTCTCTCCAGCCTTCCTCAGTCTGTCTCAGCTTTCCCCAGTCTCTTGCAGCCTTCCTCAGTCTGTCTCAGCTTTCCAGTCTCTCGCAGCCTTCCTCAGTCTGTCTCAGCTTTCCCCAGTCTCTCGCAGCCTTCCTCAGTCTGTCTCAGCTTTCCTCAGTCTCTCTATGCCTTCCTCAGTCTGTCTCAGCTTTCCTTAGTCTCTCGCAGCCTTCCTCAGTCTGTCTCAGCTTTCCACAGTCTCTCTCAGCCTTCCTCAGTCTGTATCAGCTTTCCCCAGTCTCTCGCAGCCTTCCTCAGTCTGTCTCAGCTTTCCCCAGTCTCTCTGCAGCCTTCCTCAGTCTGTCTCAGCTTTCCCCAGTCTCTCGCAGCCTTCCTCAGTCTGTCTCAGCTTTCCCCAGTCTCTCGCAGCCTTCCTCAGTCTGTCTCAGCTTTCCCAGTCTCTCCAGCCTTCCCAGTCTGTCTCAGCTTTCCCCAGTCTCTGCAGCCTTCCTATCTCCAGTTTCCCCAGTCTCTCTCAGCCTTCCTCAGTCTGTCTCACCTTTCCCCAGTCTCTCTCAGCCTTCCTCAGTCTGTCTCACCTTTCCCCAGTCTCTCTCAGCCTTCCTCAGTCTGTCTCAGCTTTCCCCAGTCTCTCTCAGTCTTCCTCAGTCTGTCTCAGCTTTCCACAGTCTTTCGCAGCTTTTCTCAGTCTGTCTCAGCTTTCCCCAGTCTCTCTCAGCCTTCCTCAGTCTGTCTCAGCTTTCCCCAGTCTCTCGCAGCCTTCCTCTGTCTTTCTCAGC
This sequence comes from Cherax destructor, assembly GCA_009830355.1. Lineage (NCBI taxonomy): Eukaryota > Metazoa > Arthropoda > Malacostraca > Decapoda > Parastacidae > Cherax > Cherax destructor. The sequence continues at coordinate 90,660 of WNWK01001817.1, forward strand.
TTTCCCCAGTCTCTCGCAGCCTTCCTCAGTCTGTCTCAGCTTTTCCCAGTCTCTCTCAGCCTTCCTCAGTCCGTCTCAGCTTTCATCAGTCTCTCGCAGCCTTCCTCAGTCTGTCAAAGCTTTCCCCAGTCTCTCGCAGCCTTCCTCAGTCTGTCTCAGCTTTCCCCAGTCTCTTGCAGCCTTCCTCAGTCTGTCTCAGCTTTCCCCAGTCTCTCTCAGCCTTCCTCAGTCTGTCTCAGCTTTCCCCATTCTCTCCCAGCTTTCCTCAGTCTGTCTCAGCTTTCCCCAGTCTCTCTCAGCCTTCCTTAGTCTGTCTTAGCTTTCCCCAGTCTCTCGCAGCCTTCCTCAGTCTGTCTCAGCTTTTCCCAGTCTCTCTCAGCCTTCCTCAGTCTGTCTCAGCTTTCCTCAGTCTCTCGCAGCCTTCCACAGTCTGTCTCAGCTTTCCCAGTCTCTCGCAGCCTTCCTCAGTCTGTCTCAGCTTTCCCCAGTCTCTCGCAGCCTTCCTCAGTCTGTCTCAGCTTTCCCAATCTCTCGCAGCCTTCCTCAGTCTGTCTCAGCTTTCCCCAGTCTCTCTCAGCCTTCCTCAGTCTGTCTCAGCTTTACCCAGTCTCTCGCAGCTTTCCTCAGTCTGTCTCAGCTTTTCCCAGTCTCTCGCAGCCTTCCTCAGTCTGTCTCAGCTTTCCCCAGTCTCTCGCAGCCTTCCTCAGTCTGTCTCAGCTTTCCTCAGTCTCTCGAAGCCTTCCTCAGTCTGTCTCAGCTTTCCCCAGTCTCTCGCAGCCTTCCTCAGTCTGTCTCAGCTTTCCCCAGTCTCTCGCAGCCTTCTTCAGTCTGTCTCAGCTTTCCCCAGTCTCTTGCAGCCTTCCTCAGTCTGTCTCAGCTTTCCTCAGTCTCTCGCAGCCTTCCACAGTCTGTCTCAGCTTTCCCCAGTCTCTCGCAGCTTTCCCCAGTCTCTCTCCCAGTTCCTCTCTCAGTCTTTACCCAGCAGCAGCAGCAGCAGCAGCAGCAGGTGCTGAGAGAAGATCTCTCAGTCGTGGCCAACAGACGCTGAGAACTTCAAAATGGCCGCCGGCCAGCGCAGAGCCTCGCGCACACACACACACACACACACACACACATACACACACACACACACACACACACACAACAAACACACTGTCAGTGCGCCCCTCATGCCAGTGAAGGTCTCTTGATCCAGGGAACTGGAGCTGCCCCCTCTCCTTCCTCGGAACAGGTGCGATTATCTTCCGTTTAACAGGCGCTGCCTAACTCCTACGAGTTTAGCACTTCCCCTAATAAGAATTATGTAAATAATAATAATAATAATAATAATATATTATTATTATTATTATTATTATTATTATTATTTTTTTTTTTTATTATTATTTTTGTATTATTATTTTTATTGCTTTTATTACATTTATTATGATTATTATTATTTATTGCTATTATTATCATCATCATCATTACCAGTAACCACTGAGAGGTTATTTTAATTCCTGTTTTGGGGACTAAAGTATTCTTGAATTTAAAAAAAAAAAGGTCGAAATCCAGAGAAAAATTCTAATAGATTTCTTTCATGTGTCAGCAACATTTCAGTATTAGAACCATTTCTAAGAACCTTTCTTAGATCCATATCTTAGAACCTTTCTTAGATCCGTTTCTTAGAACTTTTGTAGATTTAAGCTTTAAACCTAATTACCCAGCGAATCAGTTCTGACTGTTTTATGTACAGTCGCTTTTCTTACCTATATTTTTTTAATCAAATTCCTCTGTTTACAATAGTTATGATTAAGTTAGGTTTAGTTAGGGTTAGGTTAGGTTAGATTAGTTTAGGGTAGGATAGGTTAGGTTAGACTTGGTTAAGTTAGGTTTAGTTAAGGTTAGGTTAGGTGAGTTTAGGGTAGGATAGGTTAGGCTAGGTTGTTAGGTTAGGTTTAGTTAAAGTTAAGTTAGGTTAGGATAGGTTAGGTTAGGTTTAGTTAGGGTTAAGCTAAGCTAGGTTAGGTTTAGTTAAGGTTAAGTTAGGTTAGGGTTAGTTAGGTTAGGTTAACTAGGATAGGTTAGGTTAGGTTTAGTCAGGGTTAAGTTAGGGTAGTTTAGGTTTGGTTATCTAGGATAGATTAGGTTAGGTTAGGTTTGGTTAGAATTAAGTTAGGCTAGGGTAGGTTAGGTTAACTAGAATAGATTATTGTCTAACAATCAAAATCAACTCTACAACATCTCTTAAGCGCAACAAATGAAACAGCAATGCAGGCGACCCAAAAAATACAAAGCGGTACTTATATATTGGTCAGGAGGGAGTCGTGACACGGGTCTCAGTCGTACGACGACGACCCCCTCTATCATAACACGACAAAAACGAAAGACGCTGGACTCACAGGGTCGTTCCCCAATTTCTTTTCCTCTTTCTTTCTCGTCGGGTCGTGAACTGGACAAGACCCGGGCCGGGACAGTACTCGAGAACCTTATCTTTCTTGCACTACGAGATATGTTATCATTGGATTATTCTGATTGCTAGAGAACTTAGATTCACGAAACTACGTCTAATTTAACTCGGGTTAAATGTTAAATTTGCTGTTCGGACGGAACGGCTAAAAAATTCTATGCGGCAGATCTGACTGTTTATAAGCAGTAGGAATGGAGGTTGTTGCTTAGGAGGCTCTACTGTGGTCTCGTGGACAAGAAGATTGTGGTCTCATGGGAAAGATCATTGTGGTCTCGTGGGCAAGATCACTGTGGTCTCGTGGGAATGATCATTGTGGCCTCGTGGGCAAGAACATTGTGGCCTCGTGGGCAAGATCATTGTGGCCTCGTGGGCAAGATGATTGTGGCTGAAAAATGAGGTACTACCTACCTACCTAATCGAGAACCGGAAAGAACAGAGCAAAGGAGCCGAGACCTGTACAGACATGTTCTAACAAGTGGCTGCTGGAGGTCAACCAAACTACAAACACAAGATCACACAGGCTGGAGAAACCAGAGGAAGGACAGAGACAAAGTACAACCCAAATCCGGTCTTGTCCCGGCCCAGGTCTTTTCCAGATGGTGACCCGGTGACGAGAAGCTCCAAATATCATTAAAAAAAATGATCGGGGATTTAACCTCACGTCAGAGATACTGCTGAAGCCTCACATTAACATAATTACCTCAGCGTCGTATACAACACTGGCAGTTCTCAGAACAACTTTCAGAAAGGTAAACAAAGTCCTTCAGGATTTTATACACACGTGTTATGCCCACCCTCGAGCATGTGGCGCCACCACAGAGCCCCAACTGATCATGTACATAGAGAAAAGTTGAAAGGTTTGCATTTAGAATAGTTCCGGAACTTAGAAAGACTCAGTGTGAGGAAAGGTTGAAGGAACTGAACCTGAAGAACTTGGAGAAGAGATGCACAGCTGGAGACGTGATTACAATGTACAAAATGCTAACAAAATTTGACATGGTAGATAGAGATAGACTTTTTTTTTTTAATTAAGAGTACCAGGGACAAGGGGTCACATGTGGAAGTTGAAGACTCACATGAATCATAGGCTTGTTAATCTCAGGGTAGTTGAAAAATGGAGTGTATTGGATGAGGAAGGGGGAAAGGGAGGTGAAAAATTTTTGTACACGGTTTCAGGAATAGGTATGATCAGGACTAAGAGGCCTGAAAACTGTCAGTCGAAGTCGCATATGATGCGGGAGTCAGAAGGTTCAACCCCCCGCGAATACTAGTTAGTGAGTACACAGACACAGACACACATACACTTTCAACGATGGAAAACAAAACCTTGAAGGAGACATGATCCTAACATACAGGAAAGTCAGAGATATCTACAAGTTGGATCAAACAGGTTGCTTGAGGTGAGGCCAGGGCAAGCCACCTCAAGCCAGGCCACTTCCGGTCACATCAGAACTGGTCAAACCAGACCAGGTGAGGCTAGTGCCACGCCCTCTAGAAAATAATTAGCGAGCAGTGGTGGCCCTCCGTGGCAGGTATGAAGGTTTGATGAGTGCCGGCGGGGTCAGGTCCCTCGGGACCAGCCACCAGTGTGGCACCCCTTGAAATATTCAGCTCTGGGAGGTGTCCCTCTCAAAGGCGACCCACACAGTGCGTTAAGTTTGCATGATGCCAGAGCGATGTGTCGTGTTCTCTGTCCCGGCATCCCTGGGGGCGGGAGGAGGCGGACAGGGGGAGAAGGAGGAGAAGAGAGAGAAAGAGAGAGAGGGAGGGAGAGGGAGAGGGAGAGGGAGAGAGGAGGGAGAGAGAGAGAGGGAGGGAGAGGGAGAGGGAGAGGGAGAGAGGAGGGGGGAGGGAGAGAGAGAGAGAGGGAGGGAGAGGGAGAGGAGAGAGAGAGGGGAGGGAGAGGGAGAGAGACCAACACCGTCAATGGCAGATATAGAAAATAATGATGGCTGACTTGTGAGGTAAACAGCGTTTATCTCACCAGTTTTTCCCAAATTCTCATGATCCTTCATACCCTCTCACCTCCCTCACTCCCTCTCACCTCCCTCACTCCCTCTCACCTTCCTCACTCCCTCTCACCTCCCTCACTCCCTCTCACCTTCCTCACTCCCTCTCACCTTCCTCACTCCCTCTCACATTCCTCACTCCCTCTCTCCTCCCTCACCTTCCTCACTCCCTCTCACCTTCCTCACTCCCTCTCACCTCCCTCACTCCCTCTCACCTCCCTCACTCCCTCTCACTTTCCTCACTCCCTCTTACATCCCTCACTCCCTCTCACATCCCTCACTCCCTCTCACATCCCTCACTCCCTCAAACCTTCCTCACTCCCTCTTACATCCCTCAGTCCCTCTCACCTCCCTCACTCCCTCTTACATCCCTCACTCCCTCTTACATCCCTCAGTCCCTCTCACCTCTCTCACTCCCTCTTACATCCCTCACTCCCTCTCACCTCCCTCACTCTCTCTTACATCCCTCACTACCTTCCTTCTCTCACCTTCCTCACTCCCTCTCACCTCCCTCAATCCCTCTTACATCCCTCACTCCCTCTCACTTTCCTTCTCTCACCTACCTCACTTCTTTCTACCTTCTCTCTCACACTCTTTCTATCGTCTTGTCCCATCTTTATAATGTTTCTTTGTAGCTTCTTTGTGTGTATATGTGTGTGTGCGTGTGTACTCACCTAATTGTTGTTGCAGGGGTCGAGACTTAGCTCCTGGCCCCTCATCTTTACTGTGTGTTTGTGTGTGTGATTTTTTTGGTCGATTATTGTTTAATTGTTCATTTATTCACGCTAATGTTGACAATGTTAATGCTAACACTGACGTGGCATAGACAAAGACTGCTTTCAGTCTCTAAAGACGCAGTGTTCCCATCATTCTCTTTCCTGTTGGATCTCTGTTGGTCTCATTTCTGTTTCTTAAATGTTAGCGAGGGTTTCCTGGCTCAGGAGATTAATGTGAGAACATGCAGTGATCACTGGCCCAGGTGGACTTTCGTGTATTTTTATTTTATTTCCCTGTGTTGGTTTCGTTGTGAGTGAAAACATGGTCCAACCTCGCCGGCTCGTCGTTGGTTCTTTAACGTGAAGGTTCGGGAGAAAAAAATGCATTATACTCTGATGAACTTGTGGTATGTTGCTATAAGTTGTATAATGTTGTGTATCATGAGATTATGGTATGAATAAAGGAATTCACACATACACAAACACACACACACACACACACACACACACACACACACACACACAGCCCCCGGTGGCCTAGTGGGTAAAAGCTCTCGCTTCACGCACGGAGGGGCCGGGTTCAATTCCCGGTGGGGCAGAAACATTTCGAAGTGTTTCCTTACACACACACACACACATATACATACAACAGGCCTAGTGTCTAATTGACATGTGCCTAGGACAAAATGGTAACTAACACACAGGAGCTGAGTCTCGACCCCTGCAACCACAATTAGGTGAGTTAGGTGAGTACACACACACACACACATACACACACTGAAACACACACTTACAAACACACACACACACACAAACAAACACACAAACACAGGGAGATTTTACCACACACAAAAAAACACGGAACACACAATAACACCAGTAAAACTATCATGAAAAACATGACGCTAAATAAGTATCCAAAATCAAAACAAGAGAAATAAGAAAATGTTCATGCCAGAGAGAGAAAAAAATGTTTATATTCAGAGCACAGCGGAAAGAAATACTTTTATAATGGGTGAATTTTTTTCACCGTTTCCATGGTAACCTTAGAGACCCCAGGGCAGCCCTGAGGGGAAGGGGGGAGGGGGAGGGAGAAATGAGGAGCTAACCCCTCCTGGTGGGGTTGGAAAGCGTAACATGGAAATCTGGACGTGTGGGTGAGGAATTATGCAGGTATTCTGGTGTGGGGGGGAGGAGGAGGAGGAAGTGGAGGAGGAGGAGGAGGAGGAAGAGGAGGAGGAGGAAAAAGAGAAGGAGGAGGAGGAGGTAGAGGTGTTAGAACAAGGGAAGATCAAACCCATGTGAAGAAGATATGTGAGCAGTAGTGGAGTGATGGAGGGAGTAGTGGAGTGATGGAGGGGGTAGTGGAGTGATGGAGGGGGTAGTGGAGAATTAAAAAAGTAGTGGAAGTAAAAGAGAAATAATACACACACACAAACATACACACACACAAACACACACACACACATACACACACAGTGAAGAGGCGGGGCCAGGAGCTATGACTCGACTCCTGCAACCACAACTACGTAAGTACACACATACATACACACACACACAGGAGCTATGAATCGACCCCTGCAACCACAACTAGGTAAGTACACACATACATACACACACACACACAGGAGCTATGACTCGACCCCTGCAACCACAACTGGGTGAGTACTTAGCTCTGTGAAGACGTGTCTTGTGTGCTCTCTGTGAATCTGAACAAGATGTCCTCTCTTGAGCTACTCTACCAGCAGCTGAAGGAAGAACTGAGGGTAGCTAAGCTTGAGATACAGCGACTGACTGAGGAAAACAAGAGGATTCGTAGTAATCCTCCTGTTGAGAATCCTCAAGCCAAGAAAGGAACCTGGACAGTGGCTAGAACGCATGGGACAAAGTTAAGGATCAAGAGGACGGGTGGAGAGGTAGAAACAACGAAGATCCAGGAAACTGTTGTGGAAACATCGAACCGATTCTCCGTGCTACCCGATGAATGTGAGTCGACTACTGGGAACATCACGACGAACGACACCAAGGAAGGTAAGAACATTGTTCTTGTTGGGACAGTCAGATTACGTACATGGATAGAGCCTTTTGCTTGAAAGATAGAAGTAGGAGACAGGGGGTTTGCTTTCCTGGGGCTGGGATGGAGGATATTGTTAGCCGTCTGGACGACATCATGAGAGGTAATGGGAGCAATCCTATTACCTGTCTCAGTGCTGGAGGCAACGATGTTGGCAGACGTAGGAGTGAGGACCTGACTAGCAGGTATAGGTCAGCAATAGACATAATTAGGAAGAAGGGTGGGAACCCTGTCATATGTGGTATTTTGCCAAGGAGAGGAGTTGGAAATGAATGGTTGTCCAGGGCAATTGGTGTCAATTGCTGGCTGGACAAATACTGTAAGGAAAATGCAGTAACATTCATTGACAACTGGGACCTCTTCTATGGCAGAAATGACATGTATGCCAGGGATGGGGTTCACTTATCTAGGTCTGGGGTGGGGGCATTGGCAACTGCAGTGGAGGGAGCTGTTAGGGCTTTAAACTAGGAAAAATTAGTGGTATGGGTTATGGGGAAAAAACAGTGAAGTCACAGTGTAGTAATATTATGAATTCTAGGAGAACTAGTAATAAGCAGAATAAGGTGGATATTGGAAAGTCAGTGGCACTAGGTGACAAGGACTGTAATAGGTATAGTGGAAAAACAGAAAAGAGCAGGAAGGGTAAAGAGAAAGGGAGGTCTTTACATGCATTTTACACTAATAGTCGTAGTGCTAGATATAAGATGGACGAGTTGAGATTAGTTGCTAGTGCAGGTAATATTGATGTTTTCTCAATAGCTGAGACGTGGTTTAATATGAAAAATCGGGACATGCCTGCTGAATGTCACATCCAGGGTTTTAAATTGTTCCAAGTAAACAGAAGTATCGGGAAGGGGGGTGGGGTGGCACTCTATGTCCGTGATCATTTAAATTGTTGCATAAAAACGGGCATAAAGTCTGAAATAATACATACAGAGTCTGTCTGGATAGAATTTTCAGAGGGGTGTGAAAAATTGATTTTAGGCGTGATATATCGTCCTCCAAACTTAGATAGGGAACAAGGGAGACTACTCTGGGAGGAAATTGCTAAGGCCACAAGGCACAATAACGTAGTAATTGTAGGGGACTTTAACTTTAGTCAGATTGATTGGAATTTATTGACAGGGAATTTTGAATCTAACGACTTTTTAGAAGTAGTTCAGGATTGTTTTTTGAAACAGTTTGTGACAGAACCTACAAGGGAAAATAACCTACCTGACTTGGTTCTGGCAAACAAGGAATCCCATGTTAATAATTTAAAAATTACAGAGGAACTTGGCACAAGCGACCACAAGTAGTAGGGATAATTCAGTAACAGTCCCTGACTTTCGCTTAGCAGATTATAATGGGCTTAGGGAACACTTGTCAACTGTGGACTGGGGTAACGAAGAGAGCTATCAGTATGACAGCTTTCTTACCACAATACAGGCTGCCCAAAGAACATTTATCCCGTATAAAGAAATTAGATAAAGTAGAAATGACCCAAAATGGATGAACAATAGGCTCAAATATCTTTTAGGGCAGAAGAAAGGAATTTATAGGCGCATAAATAGAGGTGAGGATCATCTTATAAATTAGTATACTGACATCAAGAGGGACATTAAAAAGGGTATAAGAAAAGCTAAATGGGACTATGAAATTAAAGTTGCTAGGGATTCAAAAACTAACCAAAAAAGTTTTTTCCAGGTTTATAGAACAAAAGTTAGGGATAAGATAGGTCCCCTTAAAAATAACTCTGGGCATCTTACTGACAAGGAAAATGATATGTGCTCTATTTTTAATCATTATTTTCTCTCGGTTTTCACACAGAAAGACACTAATAATATACCAGTAAATAATTTTTATAGTGTCCATGAAGAAGATAAATTATGTAATATCACAGTCACTAGCGAAATGTTTATGAAACAAGTAGACCGACTGAAACAAAATAAATCGCCGGGTCCTGATGAGCTTTTTGCAAGGGTTCTTAAGGAATGCAAAATGGAACTCTGTGAACCAATATCTAACATTTTTAATTTATCTCTTCAAACAGGTGTAGTGTCTGATATGTGGAAGATGGCTAATGTAATTCCTATTTTTAAAGCAGGGGACAAGTCACTACCGTCAAATTACCGCCCAATAAGCCTGACCTCAATTGTAGGGAAATAACTAGTCAATTATAGCTGATATTATTAGAAGCCATCTAGATAACCATAATTTGATTAATGATACTCAGCATGGATTCACGAGGGGCGTTCCTGCCTATCAAATTTATTAACCTTCTTTAGTAAAGCTTTTGAGGCTTTTGATATTCGATATTGTTTATTTGGATTTTAGTAAGGCTTTTGATAGAGTACCACATCAGAGACTGTTAAAGAAAGTGGCTGCTCATGGCATTGGGGGAAAAGTGTTGTCATGGATCGAGTCATGGCTCACCAATAGGAAGCAGAGGTGTGCATAAATGGGTTAAATCGAGTGGGGATCTGTAACAAGTGGCGTTCCTCAGGGATCGGTTTTGGGCCCGTTGTTGTTTATAATATATATAAATGACCTTGACGAGGAATTTCTAGTGATATGAGCAAATTCGCTGATGACACGAAGATAGGTAGGATAATCGATTCAACGTAGATGTCAGTGAACTACAGGAGGATTTAGACAAACTCAATTCCTGGTCAGAAAATGGCAGATGCAGTTCAATGTAGATAAATGCAAGTTCTAAAGCTCGGAGTGTCCATAACCCAAGCACTTATAAGTTAAATAACGTAGAACTTAGCCATACAGATTGCGAAAAGGACTTGGGGGTGATGGTAAGCAGCAACCTTAAACCAAGACAGCAATGCCTAAGCGTACGTAATAAGGCAAATAGATTACTGGGATTTATATCAAGAAGTGTAAGCAACAGAAGTCCAGAGGTTATATTACAGCTTTATACATCATTAGTAAGGCCTCACCTAGATTACGCAGCTCAGTTCTGGTCTCCATATTACAGAATGGACATAATTCGTTAGAAAACATTCAGCGTAGAATGACTAAATTAATACATAGCATTAGAAATCTTCCTTAGAAGAAAGATTGAAGACCCTTAAATTACATTCACTTGTAAGACGAGAATGAGGGAGACATGATCGAGGTATACAAGTGGAAAATGGTATTAACAAAGGGGATATAAATAAGATCTTGAGGTATCTCTCCAAGAGAGAACCCGCAATAATGGATTCAAGTTAATAAGTTTAGATTTAGAAAGGATATAGGAAGTATTGGTTTGGAAATAGGGTAGTTGATGAGTGGAACAGTCTGCCTAGTAGGGTTATTGAAGCAAGGACCTTGGGTAGTTTTAAATTTAGGTTGGATAAATTCATGAGTGAAAGGGGTTGGATTTGAGGGGGAATTGCACATGAGTAAATAAAATTATCAAAGCTTATTTCTTGGGTAGCATTGAAAATTAGGTTGAACAAATATTCTGTTAGTGGGATGGAATGTGAAGGACCTGCCTAGAATGGGCCAACAGGCCTGTTGCAGTGTTCCTCCTTTCTTATGTTCTTATGTTAGTACCACACCAGAGACTGTTAAAGAAAGTGGCAGCTCATGGCATTGGGGGAAAAGTGCTGTCATGGATCGAGTCATGGCTCACCAATAGGAAGCAGAGAGTGTGCATAAATGAGGTTAAATCCGAGTGGGGATCTGTAAAAAGTGGTGTTCCACAGGGATCAGTCTTAGGCCCGTTGTTGTTTGTAATATATATCAATGACCTTGATTGGGGAATTACTAGTGATATGAACAAATTCGCCGATGACACGAAGATAGGTAGAATAATTGATTCAAACGTAGATGACAGGGAACTTCAGGAGGATTTAGACAGACTCAATTCCTGGTCAGAAAAGTTGCAGATGCAGTTCAATGTAGATAAATGCAAGGTTCTGAAGCTTGGGAGTGTCCATAACCCAAGCACTTATAAGTTAAATAACGTAGAACTTAGCCAAACAGATTGCGAAAAGGACTTGGGGGTGATGGTAAGCAGCAACCTTAAACCAAGACAGCAATGCCTAAGCGTACATAATAAGGCAAACAGATTACTGGGATTTATATCAAGAAGTGTAAGCAACAGAAGTCCAGAGGTTATATTACAACTTTATACATCGTTAGTAAGGCCTCACCTAGATTACGCAGATCATATTACAGAATAGATATTAATTCGTTAGAAAACATTCAGCGTAGAATGACTAAATTAATACATAGCATTAGAAATCTTCCGTATGAAGAAAGATTGAAGACCCTAAAATTACATTCACTTGTAAGACGAAGAATGAGGGAGACTTGATCGAGGTATACAAGTGGAAAATTGGGTATTAACAAAGGGGATATAAATAAGGTCTTGAGGATATCTCTCCAAGAGAGAACTCGCAATAATGGATTCAAATTAGATAAGTTTAGATTTAGAAAGGATATAGGAAAGTATTGGTTTGGAAATAGGGTAGTTGATGAGTGGAACAGTCTGCCTAGTAGGGTTATTGAAGCTAGGACCTTGGGTAGTTTCAAATTTAGGTTGGATAAATTCATGAGTGAGAGGGGTTGTATTTGATTGGGAATTGCACATGAGTAAATAGAATTATCAAAGCTTATTTCTTAGGTAGCATTGAAGATTGGGTTGAACAAATATCTTGTTAGTGGGATGGAATGTGAAGGACTTGCCTAGTATGGGCCAATGGGCCTGCTGCAGTGTTCCTCCTTTCTTATGTTCTCAGTTTAAAACACTGTTGAGTCGCCCTAAGTAATGACGTTATACACTTCATTCACTTCATACATTAATGACTGTACACTGTATAAATGTATATTACACATATATATTTAATGTACATACAGTATATATAAATGATCCTGGATGGACTCATATATTCTGATTTATTTTGTAAAAAACACTAGTTTCACAGCTTTTTTTCGAAGGACCTTGGCTCGTAAACACTTATACACTGTAGTACAAGCCTTTGGACCACCATGTGGCCACTCATCCGGTTCGAGCACGACCAATACTGTGGTAAATTACATTTGTAAAACACCAACAATTTGTACAGAAACACAGGAAACACTGTACTTATCCTTGTTGCTGGGTCAACTTTCTGCAGCTTCATCCAGAAAGTTCCGCCGACTTGACCCAGTAAGTTCTACCACCACCTAGCTGTTGAGAACAAGTAAGTATACATTGAGTATGTGAATATTTGCCCATGAGGAGCATATAGCAATATACATTCAGTAACTGAATACTGAATAATGCTGTGTACTTACTGAGTTGGTCTAAAAAGCCCACGCTTAACGGGATGTATGATAAATCTGTCTAGAACATACATCAGTTCCTAACTGTGCAGTCATCTGAACTTATTAATGTCTAAGCAGACTTACCTGGGTATTTGTATCGGACCCTTAAGTATCACCCGGATTAACGCTGTCTTGATTGAAGAAGTGTCTTTGAGGAATGTCACACGTCCTAGTCTGGAACTTTGTTACACTCGCAATGTCACTCTACATTCTTCAATCATTGTCGATTCACAGTAATGTCACTACAGGAAGCTGTGCACACTTCTCTGTAATATATTACCGCTAATGTGGATTGACTTTTATGCACATAAATGCATGGAACAGTGTTCTTTATTCGTTATCCCAGCGTTAATGTTCCCCCTGGCAAGTTTAAAAGCAATCTAATCCCCAGCGCCCTCCGCTGGCCCGGCGTGCCCTGGGCGCCATCCGACACACAAAAAGAGATGTCGATCAAGCATGATTCTTTTGCTTGCCAAACTTCTACAGCAAGCTATGCAGAATGTTTGATTTCTTGATGTCTGGGCTTAGACGACGGTGTATGCTATCTTTAACATGGTACTAAAGTGGGTGTAGGATTTTCTAAATTTTCCTACTGCTGTAAGAGATCGATTGTCTCTCATTAACCCATCCTAGTTGCAACAGTGGTCAGTCGTGACGTATCTTACAAGGAAGTGGTGTGTCTAGTGACTGGTACATACTGGTAAACATCTGTGTCCAATTACTTGACGCAGTAGCAAACAAGACGTCACTACCCTTTCTGAGAGGGCTGGGCCCCTCAGTTGAAAAGGGCTGAAGGGGGCCGATACACCCCCCCCCTCCTGGAGAAATTTCTCCACAACAGGAGTCAGAGGTTACGAGACCACTGCGTAATGGTGTAAATGGGGAAAGGTGAAGTAGTGCGTTCACTATGACGATGAGGTTGAATATAATAATACAACCCATCCTCCACAATTTTTACCGTGAGTGTGAGAATATATGCTCGAAATTTCGATGTACCCCCACGCTGCCGAACCCAAGAGACCCGTTTCTTTCTTTTTTTTAATTTTGTTATTGTTGGGCAGTTATAAGGAAATATAGGTTACTGAACGTTAGCCTAACTAACCTAACCTAACCTTAACGTTACTGGCTACCTCTAATTGGTGAAGACGTTGAATGGGATAGTTAGGTAATATGTAAATGTAATTACAGGTGTTTTGTCTCATACATACACACACACACACACACAAATACATACAAACACACACGCTCGCACACACACAAACAACACGCAACAGGCTAAGTGTGTATTGACAATTGCCTTTGACAACCGGTAACTGAAACTCACTCACTCAACTATCTCTCTCTCTCTATTTGTCTCTTTCTCGCTCTCGTTCTCGTTCTCTCTCATTAATCTCCTACAATGTATGTGTGTGTTTGTATGTGTGTGTGTGTGTGTGTGTGTGTGTGTGGGAGGGTGTGTGTGTGTGTGTGTGTGCGTTCGCGCACGCTAGACATTTCTATATGCACAGAGGGGATCCCTCGCGTGTTAATCGAGGGCTTTAATTCCAAGAAGCAGTCAAAGTCTTCTCTGGTGTCTGATGATCACCACTTGACCTTCCATGAAAGGTCATAGTCTCAGTTGTGTGACCAACACAACTCACCCTGCAGCTGCAGGCTTGAGGCAACTGCATGCGTTGCACACTGACTAGTCTCTGAGAACAGTATGAACCAAGATGGAAGTATATAGATGGAAGACTACTTTAAAGGAGCAATTAAGAAGTATTTTGGAACTGATAAAGTTGATTTTTAAGTTTTCTTCTTGATTATTTACATCCATAAAATCCAAAATTATATTCTAAGCACTAGGAATTTATCACTAATATTAGTAATCATAAATTTATTGCTACATTTTTCTTTTGTTTTGATTTATTAAATTAACATTTTCAGACTCACTACTTTTTGCTAGAAATAAAAATAATTATAATCTTCGATTTGGTTCAAATTCAATAACGTATTATGAGGCCTGGTCACAGACCGGGCCGCAGGGGCGTTGACCCCTGGAACTCTTTCCAGGTATCTCTCTCCAGGTATTATTACCAGATAAAAGCCAGCTGTCACTGTAATGCGTCAAAGACGTACTTCGGGGCATTAAAAATTTGACAGCTGATGATGGTATAATCATAACACGACCCTGACAAAGGGAATGGAATAGCAATCACATCTGAAAGTAACTATATTATAAAAAAAAAAGTTTGATGATTTGTACGGGTATTCAGTTTAATAATATTATGGTGTAATAATGTTTGTGACGATGGTCATTGTATACTGTTATTGGCTCAGGTAATGTGTTGCCTTCCAAAAGTACATGAGAAAGATCGTCAAACACTTTTAGCTGTTATTAGATTGGTCTACTACTATTATCTGCCAATTGTTTTTTAGTCCTTACTTTATCCTTCATTACTCGAGACAGACACACCGTCAGAAACACCATTAGTTTGGGTAAACTGATCTATAGCTTTCAAATCAACATCTGTGTGACTCTCCCATGACAGCAACACTGTTAGACGAATGACAAACAGCCCAAATTTGGGAGAGGAAACCTCTTAGACGACGTTTCGACCTTTCTACGAGCACCATTATCCAGAACAGACTGAACAAGTCGCCCAGGGTTTCCCCACGAGAGTGCGGGTCGTTAGTGACTTGCTCCAGCAAGTGTATTGTGACATTTACCCCTCGCTGCTAGGTTCAGTTGGAGCTTTTAGTGACAACAAAAAATCACTGGGAATTCAATCTGAAGAAAAGGCTCAAGCGTCAGCAAGAACTGTAAAAATATTTTCAATACATTGTAAAAGAATTAATGAAAAAAGAAGGCAAAAAATAATATCAGCAGCATAAGTGAAAAAAACAGGAGGTAGGAACAGGAGGAGGAGGAGCAGCAGGAGGATTAGGAGGAGAAGGAAGAAGAGGAGGAAGATAAGGAGGAAGAACAGGAGGAAGAGGAGGAAGTAAGAACTGCAGGAGCAACAGGTACAAACAGCAGCAGGAGAAGGAGGCACCAGCAGTTGGTAGTAACAAGAGGAGGAGGTAGAGAAGGTAACAACAGCTGAAGATAGGAACAGCAGCAGCGGTAGCAGCAAGAAGGAACAACATGAAGAAAAATAAGGAAGTAGAATAAACAACTGGAGGAGGAAGGAGGAGGAATACCAACAGCAGGAAGAAGTGGGAATAGGAGGAAGAGAAGGAGGAGATAAGAGCAACAGCAGCAGGAGCAGTTAAGAAGAGCAGTACCATCAGCAGGAGGAGGCAATAACAGCAGCAGCAGCAGCAAGAGGTATAGGCAGAAACAGCAGGAAGAGGAAGAAGTCGGTGGCAGGAGGAGGAGGAGGAGGTTGGGGCAGCAGCAGCAGCTGGAGGTCGGGGCAGGATGGAGGTAAGCAGAGGGTCCGGAGCCACTGCTCTCTCACCTCCACAGTTGGGCCGCCGCCGCTGACGGAAGTGGACGTGGCACTGGTGGCTGGTGCCAGGTTAGCCTAGGTGCCGTGGTCGCGATCACACCTGCGGGTCCCGAAGCGACCTTCTTCTCACACCTGCGGGTCCCGCTGCGACCTTCCCCCTCTCCCCGAGAACACTGCAGGTCGAGCCGCGAGCTTCCCCTCATCCGCTGTCTCACAGGATTTTATCGCGGGGCGCTGAACACAAATGATGATTAACCTTCCCATGTCAAGGATTTCCATTTCAACTACTTTGTGCTGAAAATTTCTCATAGGAAGCAAATGTGAAAAAAAATGCTGATGTCAATGTCTGCGTGATTGCTTGATAACAATCTGCATAAACTGCTCCATCGCCCTGCCCGTCTTGATCCCAGGATGAACCATCCTGGAGTAATGGTTTACTGAGTCTAAGTCCAGAGATGGACTTAGACGAGTTGCGAGGACATGAAAGTGCGTGTGGTACTGGCTGTGGTGGGGTGGTGCGTGGCGTGTGGGGGGGGCCAGGAGCTGCAGCTCAACCACAACGGGTATGAGGGGCTGGTGGTGGAACTCACTGACCGTCTCCCTCAGGAGCACTGCAACCATCTCATTCATGGACTCAAGGTAAACAACTCAACCGGTTTCCTCCTGTGTTCACAGCTGATACTCCACAGGTGTATGTTTGCACTTATGAGGATCCATGAAAGGTGGCAGATAGTTTCATTAACTCTTTGGTACATATTCAGTGTTTTTTTCAAGAAGGGGAAGAAGGGATTTTAATCGTCAGCTCGTATATGAATTTTTTTTCCAAAATTGGGTCTTAGTCATATATGATGACCCGTCAGTAAAGCTTTGGATCATTTGACTGAGGCAAATGATCCGTCAAGAAAGGTCCTCTGACGCTAGTGAGGGGCTCTTGATCCAAGGAGTTGGACTCGACCACCTCTTCTTTAGACTGAACCAGGTGGCCTCACACTTCCTCAGACTCTGTGCGATCACAACGGAATTAGCAAGACCCAATAATGTAATAATAACTATAATAATATTTTTAATAATAATAATATAACGGCATAAGATGTGTGTGTGTGCGTGTGTGTGTATATGTATGTGTGTGTGTGCGTGCGTGCGTACGTGGGTGTGTGTGTGTACTCACATAGTTGTGGTTGCAGGGGTCGATTCACAGCTCCTGGCCCCGCCTCTTCACTGGCTGCTACTGGGTCACTCTCCCTGCGCCATGAGCTTTATCATACCTCTGCTTAAAGCTATGTATGGAGCCTGTGTTTGTGTGTGTGTGTGTGTGTGTGTGTGTGTGTGTGTGTGTGTGTGTGTGTGAGTGTGTGTTTATTTTTACTTAAGGAAGGAAAAAACGTCTCTGTCGCCAAACTGGCTTCAAAAGTATTTTCCTGTAAATCGACCAAACGATTTTTACACCGTTAAGATTTACATA
Source organism: Cherax destructor (assembly GCA_009830355.1). NCBI lineage: Eukaryota > Metazoa > Arthropoda > Malacostraca > Decapoda > Parastacidae > Cherax > Cherax destructor. Next base: position 108,090 of record WNWK01001817.1, read on the forward strand.
CTAATGTCTGTTATCGTACCTCAACTCATTTCCCAGCCCAGCCCTATCTTAGGTATACTATCTCTTTTTTATCCCCACCAGACGACCCAAACAGTTGACTATAACCCAAATACCTATTTCATGCTAGGTGTTTAGGGGCAACAGATGCAGGAAGACTCGCCCATAGTCTCCAGTAGCCTTGTATCGAATCCATGTGATTTTTTGTTGTGAGCTGAAGACAGTGTTACTGAGGAGCGAACTGAGCTGTTTCAACTGCAGTATATGTCACTGTGCATTACACAGACAAAAATATAATTATTTTCTACCGAATTATTATGCAGCTGTCAATATTATTTTGTAATGTAGACGAAGAGACACCGAGAGCAAACACACACACACACACACACACACACACACACACACACACACACACACACACACACACACACACACAGCACACGTTAACCATTAGCAAATGGAAAAGAAGACAATCTTAAAATTTTCATGAACTCTAATGTCATCTCCAGGAAAGTTTGTGTTGAAGGGATTAATTACTGTGGCTCGTCACCAATATCTCTTTCTAGTCGAATGTACCCGTGTACTGATCTGGTGTACCGGTCTGGTGTACTGCTCTGGTGTACTGCTCTGGTGTATTGGTCTGGTGTACTGCTCTGGTGTATTGGTTTGGTGTACTGGTCTGATCTGCTGGTTTTGTGTTCAGATATGGTGTATAGATTTGTTGTTTGATCAGGTGTACTGGTAGGCTGTACCAGTGTACTGGTGGGCTGTAAAAGTGTACTGGTAGGCTGTACCAGTGTACTGGTAGGCTGTACCAGTGTACTGGTAGGCTGTACCAGTGTAGTGGTAGGCTGTACCAGTGTACTGGTAGGCTGTACCAGTGTAGTGGTAGGCTGTACCAATGTACTGGTAGGCTGTACCAGTGTAGTGGTAGGCTGTACCAATGTACTGGTAGGCTGTACCAGTGAACTGGTAGGCTGTACCAATGTACTGGTAGGCTGTACCAGTGTACTAATAGGCTGTACTAGTGTACTGGTATTCTGTACCAGTGTACCGGTCTTACTAGCTCTCACAGCCTTACCTTTATGTCATTAACCCTGGGCACTTTCTTTGCGAGCTTAATCCACCGTCACTGATACACAAGCCTGCTAACTGTACAATACTTACACTTATTTTATTCAATCTAATGAGTTATATAAGCACTTACTTCCATATAATAACAGTCATCCACAGTGTCACTCAGAAAACCAACATTATCAATATAGACTAGAAACGTAAATATAAATATTTCGATCCCTACTCTTGGATCCTCCTCAGCACAGATTAATTTACATTAAAATACCTTGAACTATGATACCAAATGTTTATATTTTATCACTCCATTCATAGTTAAGTCGGTTCACTGTGTCGACCAGTTGTTCTCTATAAATTATGGTCGGTGTCAAGGTCTGACTATTCCTCCTCCATCGTGTGGACCTCACTTGCATGTTGCCATTGTTTTGTATGATGATCACTCGCATGAAAGGTCGTAAAGTCTCTTTATTCATATTTTTTTAACTTCATTGAATGTACAAAGAGCTATTAACCCGCCTTTAGCTCATTTCAAAACCATGTCCTGTCATGGTATACTACCCTCCCAGGATGCGACCTACAGCAATCGACTAACACCAAGGAACATATTTACTGCTTGGAACAAGAGGCAACAAGTGTAAGGAGACTTGTCTATCGTCTTGACTCGACCTAAGACCCAGGTCCTTCGATTGTGAGCCGGGGGCGCTACTACTGAGCTAGGAGCCATTTGGTCATGCCAATTGTTAACACATTATGAAGGCTCTTCTTCAAGTGAAAATATTATAAATGACATTTTGTAATATTTTTTCAACAAACATATATTATTCCATAAAAAAATAAAAGAAGTTTCTTATACCAAGCTTCCACGATATTCATTTTGCTTAATTCTACTGGAGGTTAGGTTAGGTTAGGTAAGGTTCGTCAGGAAACAGGACAAGTGTTTCCTGACGCGGGTTTTAGTCTGATGATGACCCGCCGTTGGAGCTTTTGGTCATCTGACCGAGGCCTTCCGCTGGCTTACCGGTCCACCCCTTTAAAAATTATGGTCATAGTTATAACTATTTGTAGTTTCAAGTGTGAGGTATTTACAATAAGGAAATGATTTACGGAAGGCAGAGTGTATGGAGAGAGTTAAGAGAGTTTAATAGAGTTGTAAGGGAATGAAAAAGTTTATTTAGGCACAGGTACACATAAGTACAATTATTATACATAACGTAAATTACCTAGGATAACCATAAAAAAAGTGAAAATTATTTATTTCCATAGGGGTCCTTGATTTCCATAGGGGGCCTTGATTTCCATTGGGGTCCTTGAATAACTCCGAGGTCCTTGACGCTGTGTCAGCATTATTTCGTGCCTAGTATGGGCCAGTAGGCCTGTTGCTGTGCTCTTCCTTTCATAGTTTTTTTGTAAAATTCCTACTTCTGTCATTTTTAATTACGTTTTACGAAGCATTAAACCCGCTTTGGTACCTCAGTGTAAGGAACGGTGCAGACTCCATCCTCCGTTCCTTCATACTGGCCACCAGGTCAGCTGGTTGGTGACGGCCACTTGTCTAATAAAAGTTCACTTTGCCGTCTTTTGTTTTGCAAATATGTCAGAAGTTTGCTCATGAATCCATGCTGCCACTTTTTTTTTCTCCCAGAGAGGGATGGAAGGTGTGCCAGTGAGGGATGGAAGGTCTGCCAGTGAGGGATGGAAGGTCTGCCAGTGAGGGATGGAAGGTCTGCCAGTGAGGGATGGAAGGTGTGCCAGTGAGGGATGGAAGGTGTGCCAGTGAGGGATGGAAGGTCTGTCAGTGAGGGATGGAAGGTCTGTCAGTGAGGGATGAAAGGTCTGTCAGTGAGGGATGAAAGGTCTGCCAGTGAGGATGGAAGGTCTGCCAGTGAGGGATGGAAGGTCTGCCAGTGAGGGATGGAAGGTCTGCCAGTGAGGGATGGAAGGTCTGCCAGTGAGGGATGGAAGGTCTGCCAGTGAGGGATGGAAGGTCTGCCAGTGAGGGATGGAAGGTCTGCCAGTGAGGGATGGAAGGTCTGCCAGTGAGGGATGGAAGGTCTGCCAGTGAGGGATGGAAGGTCTGTCAGTGAGGGATGGAAGGTCTGCCAGTGAGGGATGGAAGGTCTGCCAGTGAGGATGGAAGGTCTGCCAGTGAGGGATGGAAGGTCTGCCAGTGAGGGATGGAAGGTCTGTCAGTGAGGATGGAAGGTCTGCCAGTGAGGGATGGAAGGTCTGTCAGTGAGGGATGGAAGGTCTGCCAGTGAGGGATGGAAGTCTGCCAGTGAGGGATGGAAGGTTGCCAGTGAGGGATGGAAGGTTTGCAGTGAGGGATGAAAGGTCTGCCAGTGAGGGATGGACGATCTGCCCGTGAGGGATGGAAGGTCTTCCAGTGAGGGATGGAAGGTCTGCCAGTGAGGGATGGAAGGTCTGCCAGTGAGGGATAGAAGGTCTGCCAGTGAGGGATGGAAGGTCTGCCAGTGAGGGATGGAAGGTCTGCCAGTGAGGGATGGAAGGTCTGCCAGTGAGGGATAGAAGGTCTGCCAGTGAGGGATGGAAGGTCTGCCAGTGAGGGATGGAAGATCTGCCAGTGAGGGATGGAAGGTCTGCCAGTGAGGGATGAAAGGTCTGCCAGTGAGGGATGAAAAGTCTGCCAGTGAGGGACGGAATGTCTGCCAGTGAGGGATGAAAGGTCTGCCAGTGAGGGATGAAAGGTCTGCCAGTGAGGGATGAAAGGTCTGCCAGTGAGGGATGGAAGATCTGCCAGTGAGGGATGAAAGGTCTGCCAGTGAGGGATGAAAAGTCTGCCAGTGAGGGACGGAATGTCTACCAGTGAGGGATGAAAGGTCTGCCAGTGAGGGATGAAAGGTCTGCCAGTGAGGGATGGAAGGTCTGCAAATGTTGCATTACATTTCAGTACGCTGATCCCTTAATGGGTGGGCGCCTCGATCCTGGTGAAGAGCTCTTGATCCAAGGAAGTAAAACTACCCTCTGCTTCCTCGGATCAAACCCGATTAAATCTCCATTCCTCAGGCACTGTATGACTCTTTGGGGATTAGCGCATCCCATAATAATAATAGTAATTATAACTATAAATATAATAATAATAATAATAATAATAATAATAATAATAATAATAATAATAATAATAATAATAATATCAACAACAACAATACAAATCTTACATAATTTTGTAAAATGTTGCGAATTTTAGCATCAAAAATGTTTACATTATAAATAAATGTTTTTGTAGTTAACTCTACGTACTCTACTGTATTCTAAATTATATTGCGGGAAGAGCGTGCTTCCTGTAAGATCACTGTTATCTGGTAACAGCATTGTCATTCTTGTAGCATCACTGTCATTCTTGAAACATCACTGTCATTCTTGTAACATCGCTGTCATTCTTCTAACATCACTGTTATTCTTGTAATATCACTGTCATTCTTGTAACATCACTGTCATTCTTGTAACATCGCTGTCATTCTTGTAACATTACAGTCATTCTTGTAACATCACTGTCATTCTTGTAACACCACTTATTCTTGTAACATCACTGTCATTCTTATAACATCACTGTCATTCTTGTAACATCACTGTCATTCTAGTAACATCACTGTCATTCTTGTAACATCACTGTCATTCTTGTATCATCACTGTCATTCTTGTAACATCACTGTCATTCTTGTAACATCACTGTCATTCTTGTAACATCACTGTCATTCTTGAAACAACGCTGTCATGTAACATCACTGTCATTCTTGTAACATCACTGTCATTCTTTTAACATCATTGTCATTCTTGTAACATTACTGTCATTCTTGTAACATCACTGTTATTCTTGTAATATCACTGTCATTCTTGTAACATCACTGTCATTCTTGTAACATCGCTGTCATTCTTGTAACATCGCTGTCATTCTTGTAACATCACTGTTATTCTTGTAATATCACTGTCATTCTTGTAACATTACTATCATTTTTGTAACATCGCTGTCATGTAACATCACTGTCATTCTTGTAACATCACAGTCATTCTTGTAACATCACTGTCATTCTTGTAACATCACTGTTATTCTTGTAACATCACTGTCATTCTTGGAACATCGCTGTCATTCTTGTAACATCACTGTCATTCTTGTAACATCACTGTCATTCTTGCAACATCACTGTCATTCTTGTAACATCACTGCCATTCTTGTAATATCACTGTCATTCTTGTAACATCACTGTCATTCTTGTAACATCACTGTCATTCTTGTAACATCACTATCATTCTTGTAACATCACTGTCATTCTTGTAACATCACTGTCATTCTTGTAACATCACTGTCATTCTTTTAACATCAATGTCATTCTTGTAACAACACTGTCATTCTTGTAACATCACTGTCATTCTTGTAACATCGTTGTCATTCTTGTAACACCACTGTCATTCTTGTAACATCACTGTCATTCTTGTAACATCGCTGTCATTCTTGTAACATCACTGTCATTCTTGTAACATCACTATAATTCTTGTAACATCGCTGTCATTCTTGCAACATCACTGTCATTCTTGTAACATCACTGTCATTCTTGTAACATCACTGTCATTCTTATAACATCACTGTCATTCTTGTAACATCACTGTCATTCTTGTAACATCACTGTCATTCTTGAAACAACGCTGTCATGTAACATCACTGTCATTCTTGTAACATCACTGTCATTCTTGTAACATCATTGTCATTCTTGTAACATTACTGTCATTCTTGTAACATCGCTGTTATTCTTGTAATATCACTGTCATTCTTGTAACATCACTGTCATTCTTGTAACATCGCTGTCATTCTTGTAACATCGCTGTCATTCTTCTAACATCACTGTTATTCTTGTAATATCACTGTCATTCTTGTAACATTACTATCATTTTTTGTAACACCGCTGTCATGTAACATCACTGTCATTCTTGTAACATCACAGTCATTCTTGTAACATCACTGCCATTCTTGTAACATCACTGTCATTCTTGTAACATCACTGTCATTCTTGTAACATCACTGTCCTTCTTGTAACATCACTGTCATTCTTGTAACATCACTGTCATTCTTGTAACATCGCTGTCATTCTTGTAACATCACTGTCATTCTTGTAACATCGCTGTCATTCTTGTAACATCGCTGTCATTCTTGTAACATCACTGTCATTCTTGTAACATCGTTGTCATTCTTGTAACATCACTGTCATTCTTGTAGCATCACTGTCATTCTTGTAACATCGTTGTCATTCTTGTAACATCACTGTCATTATTGTAACATCGTTGTCATTCTTATAACATCACTGTCATCCTTGTAACATCGCTGTCATTCTTGTAACATCACTGTCATTCTTGTAACATTACTGTCATTCTTGTAACATCGCTGTCATTCTTGTAACATCACTGTCATTCTTGTAACATCGTTGTCATTCTTGTAACATCGCTGTCATTCTTGTAACATCACTGTCATTCTTGTAACATCACTGTCATTCTTGTAACATCACTGTCATTCTTGTAACATCGTTGTCATTCTTGTAACATCACTGTCATTCTTGTAACATCACTGTCATTCTTGTAACATCGTTGTCATTCTTATAACATCACTGTCATTCTTGTAACATCGCTGTCATTCTTGTAACATCACTGTCATTCTTGTAACATTACTGTCATTCTTGTAACATCACTGTCATTCTTGTAACATCACTGTCATTCTTGTAACATCGTTGTCATTCTTGTAACATCGCTGTCATTCTTGTAACATCACTGTCATTCTTGTAACATCGCTGTCATTCTTGTAACATCACTGTCATTCTTGTAACATCGTTGTCATTCTTGTAACATCGCTGTCATTCTTGTAACATCACTGTCATTCTTGTAACATCACTGTCATTATTGTAACATCACTGTCATTCTTGTAACATCACTGTCATTCTTGTAACATCGCTGTCATTTTTGTAACATCGTTGTCATTCTTGTAACATCACTGTCATTCTTGTAACATCAGTGCCGTCATTCTTGTAACAACGCTGTCATTCTTGTAACATCACAGTTATTCTTGTAACATCACTGCCATTTTTGTAACATCACTGTCATTCTTGTAACATCACTGCCATTCTTGTAACATCACTGTCATTCTTATAACATCGCTGTCATTCTTGTAACATCGTTGTCATTCTTGTAACATCGCTGTCATTCTTGTAACATCACTGTTATTCTTGTAACATCACTGTCATTCTTATAACATCACTGTCATTCTTGTAACATCACTGTCATTCTTGTAACATCGCTGTCATTCTTTTAACATCGCTGTCATTCTTGTAACATCACTGTCATTCTTGTAATATCACTGTCATTCTTGTAACAAAAAACAAGAATAGGTTGAAAAAATATTGCCATTAAAAATTGTTTTAGCTGCGCCTTAGTTATCAACAAAGCTTTATAAATCATCCTTGCGGTTTTAGTGCTTCCGCGAGGCCTGGTCATGGACCTGGCCGCGGGGGCGTTGACCCCCCGAAACACCCTCAAAATTTCCTTGAAGGAAGGAAAACACATATTAATCAGCGCGAATCAAGTCACTGAACTGGCTGGGGATTGAACCCAGGGCAAGCCAGTCATCAAACTAGTAGGCCAGTGTGCTAACCACAGGACCATACCGGGCTAGCAAGATGCATCAAACTAGATATACTTATGTGCATCTTAATGAAGTTATCAATTTTTCTTGCTCTTGGTTCGAGTCCCATCCGTTCTGTGATTTGTTTGCAATCATGTAATTACGATTTAGTGAGTCAGTACAGAGAGTCGAGAATACTATCAATATACAACGGTGTTTTTTTAAACAAATCATTTTTACAGGTTAAGAGCTGTTGTCCAACCTCAGTTCATTTCAGAGCCCAGCGCTATCTAATGTATACTATCATCCCTTCTCCAGGATGCGACCCACAACAGCCGACTATCACCCAGTTACCTACTTACTGCTAGGTGAACAGGGGCAGCAGGTGTAAGGGAACATGACGAACGTTTCCACCTCCGCAGGGAACAGAACCGCTGACACTCAGTATGGGAGTCGAGTGCGCTGCCAACCGAGCCACGGGGCTTCTCGAGAACCGATTTCAATATGCTTATTTTGCACCAGCTGTCAAGAGCTTCATTCCCTTCCTGCATAAATTTTATACTTTGGTAATGCAGACAGTATATTATATTCCTACATTACACACACTCTCCCACCATGGACAAGCTTATAAAGGCTCTTCGTAGAAAGAATTAAGTTATCCTTCCCTTCCATGATTTAAACCTGATTACCTCCCACTCAGTGTATGGCCCCTACGAGCTTAGCGCTTCCCTGTGAATATAATAATGATAATCTTATCACTGAAACTAACTGAACACAATTTTAAAGTAGGTTCATCTCACGACATTTTAAGTCATTTTGTCTGTTACCCTTTAAAAAAAAAAACATGAGATTTTACACACAGGGAAGTATCCAATTTTGTCTGAAATGGAGATATATCTCTGTATTTAACATACAGTCTCTGCATTTTTTTTAGTTAAATTTTCAGGCTAAGACTTATACCAGTATTAAAGTTAATTTCAAAGCTCAGCCCAATCTAAGGTATACTACCATTAACCATTGTGGCACCCTCAATAGTCTACTAACACTTGTTAACCAATTTTCAAGCAGGTGAACAGAGGCAGCAGGTGAGAGGAGACGGGCCTTTACCTCTCGCCGAGACCGAGAATCGAACACAGGTGTTTTCATTTGTAAGATGAACTAAGCTGCAGGTCCAGATACATTGTTTAATTTCAATGAAAAATTAAAGTTTATCATATCTTGTTACTCGGATAGCGCACCTGCTTTGAAAGAAACACGACTGCTTTGAAAGAAATACGACTGCTTTGAAAGAAACACGACTGTTTTGAAAGAAACACGACTGCTTTGAAAGAAATACGACTGCTTTGAAAGAAACACGACTGCTTTGAAAGAAACACGACTGCTTTGAAAGAAAGACGACTGCTTTGGAAAAATAAACACATAAGCAGTATAATGTGATCCTTTATTGACAACGTTTCGCCCACGCAGTGGGCTTTATCGAGTCACAGACAGATCTACCTGGAAAATGAGCAACATGGAGATATATATAGGGTACAGTCAGGTGGAGAAAGCTGCATGTGAGTCTTAAAAGTAGTGTGATAGTTAAAAACATAGTGTGACTTAAAGGACCTGCAGTGTACCATTCTTGAGTTCTAGGTGGGATAGCGTTGAAGAAGTTTCTTGGCAATAGGTTCAGCTATGTTGTAGAAGCCGTTGTTCTGGTTGAAGTTGTTGGATATACAGATGAGTGATGATTCTAGGATTCTTCGGTATTGCGTGTTGTCTTCTCTGGCGATGAGTCTTGCGTTTCTGTAGTTGATTAAATGGTTGTGTAAATTTCGGTGTTGAACACAGGCATTTCTTGAGTCGTCAGATCTGCCTGCGTACTGGTGTTCTGAAATGCGTGTTTGTAGGTCTCTGGATGTTTCGCCAACGTATAATTTGCTGCAGCCATTACAAGGGATTGTGTATACCCCTGCCGTGGATTGAAGCTTTTCCTGTCTGTTACTGGTAATGTCCTTAATGGTGGTGGATGTGGAGGTGGATACTCGGAATGAGGTCTTAGAAAAAATGTTGGAAACTTGTTTGGAAATGGAGTTGGTGGGAAGGACTATGTATCTCTTCTCAGCAGTGTCTTCTCTGGGTGTGTTGAAGATGTTTAATGCCCGTCGTCTGCAGTCTCTAATGAAGTGACGAGGATAGTGAAAGAAATACAACTGCTATGAAAGAAATACAACTTCTTTGAAAGAAACACATCTGCTTTGAAAGCTTCATCATTTGTTTGGCATCATTTGTGTGGCATCCCTTATTTTGGCAGTTTACTAAGTCGACACTATGACTTTTCTGCTCAGCGCTGCATGTGCTAAGTTGTGTTTCCTAATACAAGACAACATTAATTTCTTTACACTCGTTCCTTTCATCCTATGCAAAGATATTACCGCGTCTTGTAGCTCTAATCCCCTTAAAGTTCTTGTTTTATCTTCCAGAATCTTAGGGGAGAAATTGGAATTTCTCATCGCTGGGGATTACTGGAAGACTATTGATATCCGATTAGAGATAGCTGGTATCTTCCTCCGATGTAGGTTTCCTGCTCAACTCGGTATATATCATACAGGGTGTCGCAAAGTGTAGTTTGTGCTTTAGTCTGTGTAAGCTATGAGGGTGAGATAGGAGGAAAAAAAGTTGTGGGGACAGATATTTTCTACCGATTATTAGCCCCCCTTGGTTATTAAGTCAGGATAATTCAGTGTCTGCACACTGAAGGAGGGGTGGGGGTGGGAAGTACAGTGTCTGCACTCTGAAGGAGGGGTGGGGCTATTTGCAATTTGAAAAGTCATCTGAGCTGTAGTATCAGCGCGCCTTTGACAAGACAGTAATGGAGTGAGTGATGGTGAAAATGTTTCTTCTTTTTCGGGTCACCCTATCTGTTTGGAAGACGGAGAGTGTGTTAAAAATATCCAGGAGAGCTAAAGAGTGTAGATTATTTCCCTTAGATATTTTCGTTCTCTTCCATAGGATGAGCCCACGAGAGTCGACCACCTTTTACATACTTTTTCACTGCTCTCGACTCTCCTGGGAAATCGAACCCGGTCATTTTGGTTGTGAGCCGAACGCTCCATCAATGAACAATTCATTTCGGTAGAGAACTTTTTTACTGTACCAATACTGGGTATTGGCTGATGCTGAATAATGGATATTGTGTGATTAACTACCACACTTTATGATCAGTTGGTTACCAACTTTAATACCCAGCATACTTCATCTGTTATTATTGTAGCCCTTATTTTATGGGTTATAACCTAGGAGCGATTTTAACGGCGTATGTTACATCTACAATGTGATCATCTTTAATTCCCTCTGCGATTTGTCAAGACGATCAAAAAATGAGACAGTTTGCCAGATTGTCGTGTTTTTCTGGGTAAGCGCACTTTTAAGAACAATTTCTCAAAACATTTAATGGTGCCAACTGTTATTGCGACCGGTGCGTAGATTACATAATTTTTCATGTATTCTCTCTTGTGAAATAGATCTGTGTCCGAGATTTCACAATCTCATGGAATATCATCGATCTTCCGGCTCTGTCTCTAGAGTGTACAGTCACATAAATAATTACATGTCTTACAGATGTCATGAGCTTCGGTATTATTCCTGTCATTTACCCTTAGTTTTATTCTCGTTTCTTCTTATTTTATGACAAATTTATTGTTCACTGTTCATATTTATCTTGCTTGAGGGGAACATTAAAATTATGAGTGTTCTTTATAATTATGGGTGCCAAATATATATTCTATATATTATTATTGATATATGGTTCTTTTCTTAAATAAGGAATATTTGTAATCCTAATTTTGCTGAATCTAGTAATTATTATGGAATCGGCTTGACAAAAGATAGAATTATTCTATCATTAATGCATTTGTAGAAAACAAAAGAACATTAATTATCCAGGAACTATTCGTACTGACATCTCGTACAGGACTGGAGATCAATAGTGTCAGGGAAGACATAGGTGACATGGAACGACAGGATGATGGCTCCACAGATTGACCGTGGAATGAGAAACAAAATCATGATACAACATAAATTCTCCACTGGGATCACAACAGCGTCGCCTCCTCGAAAAGTCTTGGAGCTTAGATTTACATGATCATGTGTGAAGATGGAATGTTGAACTCGCATGTCCCTGAGAGATGCCAAGTCTCGTGCAATTACCGGAAGAAAGAGGTTTAACTTGAAGGCCGAAGATTAACGCTTCAGGTGGTCAGCTGCGTGCGTATGACGAACAACATTCAATATTAATAAAAGTCACAATACCGTAGCTGGACCAATACACAACCAAACCATAAAAGGGAGATGCAACTAGACGAGGTTTCGATCCTTCGAGGAACACTTTTATGCTGTAAATACATCGAAAATATCTTTTTTAGAGGATCTTCTTGAGGAGTCACAGTAGTATTCTAGACAAAAGCGAAGGAGACTTTTATAAAGCTGAATTAACTGAGAAGTGAAATATCTTCTGAACCTGTACAAAAGTTTTAGCATTTTACAGACATTTATAGCAAATTAAAAAGATTTCCAGCATGCACAAGTCACCAAAGATGTATCTTACTCAGAGGATTGTTTGAATTGTAAAGGAACAATGTGGACGCAAATTTTGCAAAATTTTGCATCAACCCATCGATAGTACTTGTCTGTTGTACTGGCTCAGACGAATGAATATTCCAGTTTCTTAGAAAAAAATCATATAGCATTTATATATATATATATATATATATATATATATATATATATATATATATATATATATATGCAAAAAGATCACAGTAAACAGGTGATATCAAAATATGCAAGACAACCACTATGAAAAAATATCCAAGAAACATAACTGATAAATCTTTTAAAATAGCTAGAAATACTTTTTATAATCCAAAAAGGGACAACCAACCTTATTCAACCAAATATATGTTGGTTCTCCCTTACCATGAAAACTTGGTTGATATGCCTTCCTTTCTTAAGAATTTTAATATCAAAGTGGTATTTAAAAATCTTGATACAGTAAAAAGACTTTTGATAAAAAATTCCCCCCAAATTGCTGACGGATGTGTCTATAAGATTCCCTGTAAAATTTGCGATAAAGTTTATTATGGTCAAACTGGTAAAAGTCTTGAACTAAGATTAAAACAACATAAATATAGCATTAGAACTGGACAAGATTCTAATGCTCTATTTATTCATGTGAGAGACTTTAACCATCCAATTGATTTTCAAAATGCTGAGAAGGTTGTATCAAGCAAGTCCATGGTTGAGAGGAATATAATAGAATCATGTTTCATTAAAAGCAGTTTTGAAAATAATATGAATATTTCTTTTGGTTTATATAAATTGGATTCATTTATAATTAATAAAATTTATGAAGAATTTAATGATAAATTAGACTAATCTTAATTCATGGGAAGAGTTTCAGGTCCTTTCTTATGTTCCTCTTCACAGAGTCGTGAGATGTTACGCTACTGTGAGGTGTTTTCTTTGTTAGTGTGATGTGACTGTGAGGTGTATTCTGCCCCTTTTATAAGCCTTCTTGTCATGTTTCCTTCTATAGTTCCTTGATAATGTGAGTAGTCACGAAAGCGCTTGGAATTCTTCTATTTTTTCATAGTGGTTGTCTTGCATATATATATATATATATATATATATATATATATATATATATATATATATATATATATATTTTTATATATATATATATATATATATATATATATATATATATATATATATATATATATATATATATATATAATAATAACACTGCGACAAGCTGGAGGCTCGAACCCGTTTTTTTTAGCCCGCCTCATGGTGAGCGAAAATTCCACGACGCTCTAACCCACGGGACCATACAATCCTATGAATCACGCACCCAGCAGAGCTAGGTGTTGTGCAGGTTACGGCGTGTGCAGGGTACGGAGTGTGCAGGGTACGGCGTATGCAAGGTACGGGGTGTGCAGGGTACGGCGTGTGCAGGGTACGGCGTGTGCAAGATACGGAGTGTGCAGGGTACGGCGTGTACAGGGTACGGCGTGTACAGGGTACGGCGTGTGCAAGGTACGGAGTATACAGGGTACGGCGTATGCAAGGTACGGAGTGTGCAGGGTACGGCGTGTGCAGGGTACGGCGTGTGTAAGATACGGAGTGTGCAGGGTACGGCGTGTACAGGGTACGGCGTGTACAGGGTACGGCGTGTGCAAGGTACGGAGTGTACAGGATACGGCGTGTGCAAGGTACGGAGTGTGCAGGGTACGGCGTGTGCCAGGTACGGAGTGTGCAGGGTACGGCGTGTGCAAGGTACGGAGTGTGCAGGGTACCTTTTGCTTAATTTTATGTAGACCATTCCAGATCTTTTTCTTTTTATCTTTGCGACAGATTGAGTAATCCATTCTGATCACCTTCAACCTCTCAACACTATACTAAGTTGGGATTGTTTATGGGTCCTTTTGTGTCCATTAACCAATTTCACTTTTAAGCTATTAGACTTAGTGTTGTTCCTCGCAGTAACTTGATAATGCCTCTTCTGAATGTCTTCAGTCTCTGATAGCGCAATGGTTGATGAATCTTATGGAAAACAAGGGTACAGTTTGGTTTAGGCTGTGTAGTGGTGCAAATTCGTGTCGATTCTAGGTTGTTTACCTTTTAATTTGCAAGTTTTATGAAATAAATTGGTTTCCTTGAAATAACTGGAAAATTGCTCTTCTGGTCGGCTTCGAACTATAATGGCTATTATACCTTACTTAGAGAAAGGTTTGCATAATTTTTTAGCTGTATAAGTCTCAAATTGATCATTTTATTTAAGAAATTAAGAAAAATTAATTACTCGTTTTTATTCGATTATTTGTTTATTTGATTATGTGTTATATTCGATTATTTATGCATTATCCGATTAGTTTCAAACCTCAAATTCCGATAACTTGAGAATGGTCGCCGTGAGATAATTACAGAATGCTTCTTCTGATTTACTTTGCTCTTTTAAAAATTGATGTATGTTACTTGGTGGAGGGATCAAATTTTTGGGCTATGTAGGTGCCAATTTGACATTTTTGGGCCATAAATTGGATATTAATTTCTATGTGATAATATTTGAATGCCTCTGCATATGAAACTTCTGCCGCACTCCATACAATTCCTTTTGTACACAATGAGGTAGAGGGGGCTGGGCTTATGGAATACGGGGATTCATTTCCTGGATTGCACAGCAACCGAAAGACTTCTAGTTTCTGAATAAGTTAAAAGTGTTCACAATGAAGATAAATTTAGGATTCTACGTTCAAGAACTGGAGTGGCAAGTGTGAGATAGTGAGAGCTACAGGACCACTGTGAGATAGTGAGAGCTACAGGAGCACTGTGAGATAGTGAGAGCTACAGGACCACTGTGAGATAGTGAGAGCTACAGGAGCACTGTAAGATAGTGTGAGAGCTACAGGACCACTGTGAGATAGTGATAGCTACAGGACCACTGTGAGATAGTGAGAGCTACAGGACCACTGTGAGATAGTGAGAGCTACAGGACCACTGTGAGATAGTGAGAGCTACAGGAGCACTGTAAGATAGTGTGAGAGCTACAGGACCACTGTGAGATAGTGATAGCTACAGGACCACTGTGAGATAATGAGAGCTACAGGAGCACTGTAAGATAGTGTGAGAGCTACAGGAGCGCTGTGAGATAGTGTGAGAGCTACAGGACCACTGTGAGATAGTGAGAGCTACAGGACCACTGTGAGATAGTGAGAGCTACAGGAGCACTGTAAGATAGTGTGAGAGCTACAGGAGCGCTGTGAGATAGTGTGAGAGCTACAGGAGCGCTGTGAGATAGTGTGAGAGCTACATGACCACTGTGAAATAGTGAGAGCTACAGGAGCACTGTGAGATAGTGTGAGAGCTACAGGAGCACTGTGAGATAGTGTGAGAGCTACAGGACCACTGTGAGATAGTGTGAGAGCTACAGGAGCACTGTGAGATAGTGTGAGAGCTACAGGAGCGCTGTGAGATAGTGTGAGAGCTACAGGAGCACTGTGAGATAGTGTGAGAGCTACAGGAGCGCTGTGAGATAGTGTGAGAGCTACATGACCACTGTGAAATAGTGAGAGCTACAGGAGCACTGTAAGATAGTGTGAGAGCTACATGAGCACTGTGAGATAGTGTGAGAGCTACAGGAGCGCTGTGAGATAGTGTGAGACCTACAGGAGCACTGTGAGATAGTGTGAGAGCTACAAGAGCACTGTGAGATAGTGTGAAAGCTACAGGAGCACTGTGAGATAGTGTGAGAGCTACAGGTGCACTGTGAGATAGTGTGAGAGCTACAGGAGCACTGTGAGATAGTGTGAGAGCTACAGGAGCACTGTGAGATAGTGTGAGAGCTACAGGAGCACTGTGAGATAGTGTGAGAGCTACAGGAGCACTGTAAGATAGTGTGAGAGCTACAGGAGCACTGTGAGATAGTGTGAGAGCTACAGGAGCACTGTGAGATAGTGTGAGAGCTACAGGAGCACTGTGAGATAGTGTGAGAGCTACAGGTGCACTGTGAGATAGTGTGAGAGCTACAGGAGCTCTGTGAGATAGTGTGAGAGCTATAGGAGCACTGTGAGATAGTGTGAGAGCTACAGGAGCACTGTGAGATAGTGTGAGAGCTACAGGAGCACTGTGAGATAGTGTGAGAGCTACAGGAGCACTGTGAGATAGTGTGAGAGCTACAGGAGCACTGTAAGATAGTGTGAGAGCTACAGGAGCACTGTGAGATAGTGTGAGAGCTACAGGAGCACTGTGAGATAGTGTGAGAGCTACAGGAGCACTGTGAGATAGAGTGAGAGCTACAGGAGCACTGTGACTGAATTAGGATGAAGAGTGGAAAGTGGAATCATCAGTTGAAGAACACACAGTGTTAGATGTACTCTAATGACTAAAATATTAAAAACAGGACAAAGCAGAACTTTGTGGAACAGCAGAGTCGAGGCAGAGACGCGGCAGAGACGCGGAAGCCGCATCATTTACTACATAAATTAGTTTTTCATACAGGAAACTTAAATTTGTTTTACAGTGAGAGGATGAAAAGCCGATGAAATAGTAATTTTAAGAGTAAGATTTTTTGGGTCATACCTTGTCAAAAGCTTTAAAAAAAAATTCCGAGCATTGGCTCTGGAGTTATCATAATCTAGAATCGAGATAAACATTCATGAGTGCAATCAGATAAAAAAATCTTTAACATAACTAATCTATTATAATCTATACTGAGGATTATAGTAGAGAGACGATTAAAATTTCCAGGCTCCTTAAGAAATCTTTGACAAGAATAGAATTAAATATTTTTGAAAGTTCAAAAGTAAGGACAATATACAGAAAAAAATTAGCAGGTTAAACTAGAGCGCTTACAAAGATGGGAAAAGTTAGTAATGATAAAATAGGAGGGAACAGGCGAGCCAAGCTCAGAGGTGCATTCTCTTAAAGAACGAGAAGACATCATCTAGGTCATACACTTTGGTAATGGTTAATGTTACTAAAACTTTGTGAAGCAACTTAGCTGAGACAGAAGAGAGGCAGGGAACTGATCAGGTGGAGATATGGAAGTTAAGGATGATGCAATTTTCCACATTTTAGTTTTTGAAGACAAAGATACAGATTGAAGAATAAGCTGTTATTGGGACGAGGATTCGCTCTGTGACTTGATAAAGCTCTACACAGAGTAAAACATCGCCCTGAAAAAAGTTTGCTCTGTTCTTTCCAGTTCTTTGCGTCATTTCATCCAAACTGAATTTTTGTTATAGAGAGTTTATTCGTCAGGAAAAAAAAGCACTTGGCACGAGACATTGTCATAAGATTGACTGGTGCCAACACTATAGCGTAGGGTAGCTGTTGTTTACGGCTGGCCACGGAAGCAGCGACGGCTGGCTTCACTGCCGATGGACTCAGTAGTCCAAATGTATGTTGCAATATAATGGATGTCGAAGAGTGTGGATGTGTCAGACACCTGAGCAACTAAGGTCAGACAGATTAGACGAGGAAAATTAAGCAATCTTTCCACTTATAAAAACCTTGAATCATTTTATTAAATGGAAAGCGTCGCTGTCTATTTAATAATATGAAGTGTGAAGTGGATTCCTGATAAACGTTCTACACTCTGTCAGGAGAGGTAGTCTTCTCATTCTGTCTCATGAACGTGTAAAATTACAGGTAAATTTCACAAGCTTTTATTTCCGTTTACTCTTTACTTATTCACTATTCAGAAGCAAAGCCATTACTGTTGATATCGCGGTCTAGATGAGTCAGTTATCATTCTGGAGAGTCTTTGTTACTCTGTGTACTGGGGACTGATGGTCCATATGTCAGTGACAGGGAACTGCGTCTCACTGGGACTGAGAAACGTGTGTGTGCGTGCGCGCGCGCGCGTTTACTTTCATGTTTGTTTGCTGATCCTGAGTCTTTGTTTAACTGAGTTTACGGGACGTTGGGAGGGAAGGGAAACCTTGGCCAGGATATCCTCTCCTTCCTCTTCCTTTCTCCACTAACTGCCAGTCTACCTCATTTCATTGTTTTCGACCATCCACTTTCCTAGATCTTAAAATCTTCTTGAAACACTTTTCTCCCCACAAGAAATATATAATTTCCTTTCTTGTGTGTTGGTCCATCACTCAGATTTCCGTATTTCTCGGAGCAAGATTATCAGATCTCACACTCCTCCATCCTCCATCTTTTATATCTCTCTCAATTTACTCCTGTCTGCTGGACCTATGTGAGTTATCTCTTCCCTCTCCCTTCCCCCCAATCCTTGTATCCTACCCACCCATCCTATCATGTCAGCCACTTACTTGATATTCAGAGGACCTAAGCTAGCTCTCTCCCCTTACCACCGCTCAGCTGGTTGCCCTGGAATGTCTTACCTCGTTCCAGCGCTCAGCTGGTTATCTTGAAATGTTATACCTCGTTCCACCGCTCAGCTGGTTGTCCTGGAATGTCTCGCTATTTACCACCGCTCAGCTGGTTGTCCTGGAATGTCTCGTCTCGTTCCAGCGCTCAGCTGGTTGTCCTGGAATGGACTTCTTGTCTTCAGGCATCTGGCAACCTCTGGGGACTAAAGGTAAATCCTGGGCTGCCTGACATACACCTTCCTATTATGTGTCGGGTCATCGCAGGACTAAGACCCGAGGCAGGACACCTGTCCTGACCAATGTTATACATACATACACCGTTTATAATCGTTGGTATCAGTTAACTATACTAGAAAATAGGTGAAATTATGTTAACCTAACATAATTTACGATAAATGACCGTCGGTAAAATTTCGGGGAGGCTTAGATCGGGTAGAAACCAATGAGTTGAAATGCGTGCGAGAGAGTTTGTTATATTTGAAGGAGAGATTGAGAAAGCACAGTTCTCAAGATGCTGTATCTTTCTTGGCTCTCACACCCTGGCTCTCACATCCTGGCTCTCACACTCTGGCTCTCACACCCTGGCTCTCACACTCTGGCTCTCACACCCTGGCTCTCACACCCTGGCTCTCACACCCTGGCTCTCACACTCTGGCTCTCACACTCTGGCTCTCACACCCTGGCTCTCACACTCTGGCTCTCACACCCTGACTCTCACACTCTGGCTCTCACACTCTGGCTCTCACACCCTGACTCTCACACTCTGGCTCTCACACTCTGGCTCTCATACCCTGGCTCTCACACCCTGGCTCTCACACCCTGACTCTCACACCCTGACTTTCACACCCTGACTCTCACACCCTGGCTCTCACACCCTGGCTCTCAAACCCTGGCTCTCACACTCTGGCTCTCACACCCTGACTCTCACACTCTGGCTCTCACACTCTGGCTCTCACACCCTGACTCTCACACTCTGGCTCTCACACCCTGACTCTCACACCTTGACTTTCACACCCTGACTCTCACACCCTGGCTCTCACACTCTGGCTTTCACACTCTGGCTCTCACACCCTGGCTCTCACACCCTGACTCTCACACCCTGGTTCTCACACCCTGACTCTCACACTCTGGCTCTCACACTCTGGCTCTCACACCCTGACTCTCACACACTGGCTCTCACACCCTGACTCTCACTCTCTGGCTCTCACACTCTGGCTCTCACACCCTGGCTCTCACACCCTGACTCTCACACTCTGGCTCTCACACTCTGGCTCTCACACCCTGACTTTCACACTCTGGCTCTCACACCCTGACTCTCCACCCTGACTTTCACACCCTGACTCTCACACCCTGGCTCTCACACCCTGGCTCTCACACCCTGGCTCTCACACCCTGGCTCTCACACCCTGGCTCTCACACCCTGGCTCTCACACCCTGGCTCTCACACCCTGGCTCTCACACCCTGACTCTCACACCCTGACTCTCACACCCTGACTCTCACACCTTGGCTCTCACACCCTGGCTCTCACACCCTTGCTCTCACACCCTGGCTCTCACACCCTGGCTCTCACACCCTGGCTCTCACACTCTGGCTCTCACACCCTGGCTCTCACACTCTGGCTCTCACACCCTGGCTCTCACACCCTGACTCTCACACCCTGACTCTCACACCCTGACTCTCACACCCTCACTAAACTTCATCGAGTACCGATTTCTATTTAGTTTAGTTGTCCTTATCAGTGAGCTTGTACTATAACCCACCAACACACTATTGGGAGTCTCTCTCTCTCTCTCTCTCTCTCTCTCTCTCTCTCTCTCTCTCTCTCTCTCTCTCTCTCTCTCTGGTGCTGTGTATGTCCTTCTGTTGCATAATATATCGTAGGTGATACTTTTGTGATGTTCAGAATCCCGAAGTTTTCATTGTTGTCATTCATGTGGCTGATAGTATATGTATACATGCTTTCGCTTGTGAATGTGCATTTATGTTTGTTTATTCTTCAATTTAAGCATATGTTGCAATATATATATATATATATATATATATATATATATATATATATGTGTGTGTGTGTGTGTGTGTGTGTGTGTGTGTGTGTGTGTGTGTGTGTGTGTGTATTAGCAATTGAGGTTCCACTTGGGGAACGAATGCACATTGTAAGAAGCATAACTAAGCCTGAGACGAGAAAATCTTTATTGGACATCTAATTTCTTTATTAACGTTTCGGAAGTTTCTTTATATATCATCAGAATCTAAAACGTATTGCTCTACAAGTGCACTTTAATCGATATGATTTACAACAGACTTAAAATACCTTCGCATTAAACTAGAAGATTACACTTGAAATATCAGAACGACATTGTATAACTATGAATAAGAAATAAATACCAAATTGTAGTAATCTAAAATATAATTCAAAGTAACAACAGAACTATATTCACATAGCCTGGAACTGAAGTTAAAATATTTCAGACGAAGCTACCCAAAATATATAATTTCAAAACTTAATTAAATATTTTAATGAATAAAATCAATCAGAGAGCAATGTTATGTAAATTACTTAATAATACAAACTAAACACAGTCTT
Organism: Cherax destructor; assembly: GCA_009830355.1. Classification (NCBI taxonomy): domain Eukaryota; kingdom Metazoa; phylum Arthropoda; class Malacostraca; order Decapoda; family Parastacidae; genus Cherax; species Cherax destructor. The sequence continues at coordinate 129,254 of WNWK01001817.1, forward strand.
TAATACTTTGCATATAAACAAGATTTTTAGGGATTTTGTTTTAAAAGAATGTATTAAGGTTACAATAGAAAGCTTTCCATTGAATATGAATATAATATATATATATATATATATATATATATATATATATATATATATATATATATATATATATATATATATATATATAATTCTGAATTTTATATTTTGACCTGGATTCTAATGCAAGAAAGTTGTTTGAGAAAGTAATGAAGAAGTCTTAAGGAAAAAAAAAAAAATATATATATATATATATATATATATATATATATATATATCAACGCCCCATACGGGTTTCCTACTTTCTGTCTAATTGATAATAATAATAATAATAATAATAATAATAATAATAATAATAATAATAATAATAATAATAATAATAATAATAATAATAATAATAATAATAATAATAATAATAATAATAACAACAACAACAACAACAATAATAATAATAATAATAATAATAATAATAATAATAATAATAATAATAATAATAACTATTATTATTTTTATAATTATTGAATAAAAATGATATGTATAAAAATCCGTTGAACACAGTGTTGCCACCTCAAACCAAAACTCTCTCCCTACAGGGGAGCCGATGCCGGGTCGCCAACTTGGAAGAGACCCGGGCCGGGATCCATACCGGCAGATCATATAGAATAGAATAGAATAGAAAACTCTTGGAAAAATGTATAGTTCAATTATAAGCAATCCCAGCCTTGACTCTCCTCATATATAATAAGCTGGAAAATGACTTGGAAAATTATTTCGACTTTCATGCCTAGAAATCACGAGTCTTTTTCAAAGATAATCGTGCTGTCTGGAAATGAAGAAAAAAGCATTAAAAGGAAACATTGATAATACAACAACGACAATAACAGCAGAAATAACATTTATAATACACCAACGACAATAACATCAACACCAACGACAATAACATCATCATCAACAACAACAACAACAGCAGGTACAACAACAATGTCAAAGGCAAAAAACAGCAATAATAAAAACGGCAGCAGCAACAGCACCGACAACAGTAGAAGCGACAACAACACCGCTAATGACAACAATACCAACAACAGCAGCAGCAGGAACAACATCAACAGTTACTACTACTCTCTCCTGTACTAGATTCACTTATTTCTTAGTTATTCTTGTATTACAACTGAAAAAAAAGCCACTCGAGGCTCAACGTTTCCTTTAGTAATTGTCTTGAACTGCGCACAAGTATTTTATCACCAACATTACTTCACCTACCACCACCACCATCACCATCACCATCACCGCCACCACCACCACCACCATTACAACCACCACCATCACCACCACCACCACCACCATCACCACCAACACCATCACCACCACCACCATCACCATCACCACCACCACCACCACAATCACCGCCACCACCACCACCACCACCATCACCACTATCACCACCACCATCACCACCATCGCCACCACCATCACCACCATCACCATTACAACCACCACCATCACCACCACCGCCACCACCACTATCACCACCACCACCACCACCATCACCATTACAACCACCACCATCATCATCTACCACCATTAACTAATATCAACGACTCATCAGGATTTGTTGCATTAGACTTTCTTGCACACTTCATCAACCACTGCAAGAAGATAGCGCTCTTCCTTTCTAACACAACTAGGAGAGAGAGAGAGAGAGAGAGAGAGAGAGAGAGAGAGAGAGAGAGAGAGAGAGAGAGAGAGAGAGAGAGAGAGAGAGAGAGAGAGAGCACCAGAAACCCAGAAACACGTCTTATTGTCGTCAAACAAAACGTAGTTTGAAAATCACCAGTATATTTTGGCCAGAAGAGACAACGAGCCGACAAAATTTTATTTGGTTTACTAATCCGGAGGGTTAATAATCAATGAGATTAACACCCAGGTACCTACATACTGCTATGTGAACAGGAGCAGCAGATGTAAGGAGATTAACACCCAGGTACCTACTTACTGCTAGGTGAACAGGGGCAGCATATGTAAGGAGATTAACACCCAGGTACCTACTTACTGCTAGGTGAACAGGAGCAGCAGATGTAAGATTAACACCCAGGTACCTACTTACTGCTAGGTGAACAGGGGCAGCAGATGTAAGGAGATTAACACCCAGGTACCTACTTACTGCTAGGTGAACAGGAGCAGCAGATGTAAGATTAACACCCAGGTACCTACTTACTGTTAGGTGAACAGGGGCAGCAGATGTAAGGAGAATAACACCCAGGTACCTACTTACTGCTAGGTGAACAGGGGCTACAGGTGTAAGGAAACATGTCGAACAGTTCCACTTGGTCGATAGTCATATTAACATGAAATATATTAACCACAAGTTTAAAATTATTTTTTTAGTCAGATCAATAAACCGATAATAAAAAGGACATTAAAAAACCGCTAAATATTGACAAAACAAAATTAAATAAACCAACTCATATATAATAGATTATTTATTGAATAATTTCAGCACATCTGTTCACCTGCAGTTGGTGAAAATGTGTAAAATAGATATTTGAGATGAACAATGAACGAATGGTGGTTACAGTCGGTATTTACACTTTGACAAAACCAAACTGGGTTGAGGAACTTTCTTGTAATTCTGATCGAAGTCTGTAAATTAACTTATTAAAAATGTAACAAGCAATCTACGAATGAGGAGAAAGTGAGAAAAAAAAGGAGAAAGGTTAGTGAAGAATTCAGTTCAAACGATCTATAGTAAAGTGGCATCGGTGACTGGTTACATAAAATAAATTAGCTTTGAAATTATGCTAGCGTTAAAAATTACAAATTTTGCTAAAACAAATCGAGTATTTTCATATCAGAGTTGGATATAAATTATTGACTTCCACTGATTAGACAAAGCTTTAAGAGGTTTAATGACATAAATTATCGTAGTTTTTTTTTATAGGGCATTGAGAACAAAAGATCAAATACATGTAACCTTCCTACAAACTCGTACTTCGTAATTCATATGCTAAAAGTTCGCACCAGAGCACATGATAAACCTTACAATAGAACTTGTTTGTACGGAGATGACAAAAAAGCTCATTAGTTTTAGTAAATATTTTTACGTGACATATCTTGCTGAAAATACAAAAACAAATCCGAAAGCATTTAGTTGTCACATCGCCCGTTTCCCACAGATACACGACGAACTCAAAGAAGAAAACACATTCACGATTACCAGCTCCCTGACAGCCTTTCTTGAAGCAGCATCATGGTGCAAAGACTCACCAACTGCAAAGTGTTTCCTGAATCTCAAAAATATGCAGTCCTCAGTAAATAGCAACTGTGGCAATTACTGTGAATCATTATCTTTTTAAGACATTTCTCACCCTAAATTCTTTTACAGCCTTATCTATAAAGTCATTAATAAAACTTATGATTTGACACAATGAAATACTAGCAAGGAAAAAGAATCATTGCATATTAATGATGTATATGACTGGTTTATCGGTTGTTAGGTTTCCCATTCTCCTTCAGGGATCACAAAGAACGCCATCTATTGAGGTAAGTCTCCACTCTTCTAGTTACTATCACCTAACATCTGCTGCCTCTGTTCTTTAGGGTTTCGTTTTTTTTTTTTTTTTTTTTTTTGACTGTCTTTCTTCATGGGTGGTGAGGGAGGAGGAGTTACTTCACTAACAGTTGAAACATATATCCTACTCAGCGTTGCTGTTGCTCTTGGATTATCTTACTGAGCATATTATTATTTTATGGAGGTAGCGGTTACAGTTATCTCTCTGTATAAAAGGGTTCCACTGTAGTAGTCTCGTATTTTTAAATATATCTTTCAAGTGTCTTGTCCAACATTTGTTGAATTAAGAAACCTTGTGTTTTGTTTCTTTTCTCAGTTCTTATTTCTCTGGCTTGGTCACCTGAGAGGACCAGTGGGCCTGAACAGTTAACTTTTGATCTTACTCCATGAGAAACATACCGCTTAAGTTAAGGGAGATGGACCAATGAGGTGACGGGACCTAGTGTGCCTGACTAGCGGTGAGGTACGAATCAACTCAGTATTGATGTACCTGGATAAATTCCTCGATCAACTATCAGCTCTCATTTCGATGCCCACCAGGTAAAGACATACGCTTCAGTTGGCAGGAGATCGACTCATCGAGTGGTGTCACTTCTAACAGGTCATGTGTACGCCCACACAGAAACTGGTTACGAGGATTGACTACTATATTTCCTTGTCTGTGGAGCCACATGGCTTAGTGGAGCTTAAATCTATTTAAAATTCCGCAATACAGTTTCTTTAATAGATCTGAGATGTGACATTGTAACTCCACTGGGTTGAAGACTGAACAGAGAACTTATCTTAATGTACAATGTATTAATTAGGTTTGTTTAGTTTTATTTGTCTTCGGTATTTGTCTAATTAAGCCTTTAATTTTCCACGGGTAAAGAATACCATCTTGTCATTCCCTGAGTAACATCAATGTCTAATTCTTTGTTTTACTGGAAAATATTTCACCAGTCTCTCAAATATATCTTAATCCGAACCTCACTTTCTTCATTATATTTATTAATAGCATTAAAACATTTTTAACATTCTCAGAACATTAAAAAAATATCCTCCACATCGCTCCCCAATCCTCTACTTTACTGTGTGGATTTTCCGAATCACTGAATACTTCGCTTTGAATAATTCATTGCTAAACTTTGATTAACGTTTTCCTTTCCCTTCCCTTCCTATATCCACCTTGTTCCTCTGCAATCATGCTTTCTCTCTCTTCTATATCTTTCGATAACAATATTGCTACACTTTGATATATTCAATAGATTTAATCCATTACAGTTATTAAAGTGCTTGATAATAGTTCAGGAGAGGTAGAAAATTTTCACCTTCAGTTTGATTTGATTATATTAATTCTCTCTTGTTATATGCAATGGAATTATGCAAGCGCTTTGCCAGTCCTTACATGACTTCCCTTCTTTCAAGGTTCAAGATTCACGGTTCAAGGTTCAAGATTCACGGTTCAAGGTTCAAGATTCACGGTTCAAGGTTCTATTATCATAACATATGGTAAGGAGGGGAGGTGAAGGTAGCCTAGTGAATAAATGTAAAAAGAAAATAAGATATGGAATAAAGAGAAAAAGGAGTAAAACAAAAGCATAGTGACACTTCCACTTTGATATTTAAATGAAAATGTACGTGTGTACAACAAAAGAGGTTGGCAGGGGAGATACATGATGTATCTAAACTCATAAATATACGAAATGATGCATTTATACATATACAGTCAGACAAATACGTATACGTTGTATAGTGTAGTAACAGTCTTATTCAAGGCATACTTTAAACTGAACATTTTTCACAATGATTTAATATTTCATCTTTATTAACGTCCATCTTTAGTGGCTTCCCTCACTTTTATACCGCATCGTCCACTTCCTCCATGCTTAATTCCGGCTCTTCCTCCTAGCAAAGCCTGTTTCTTCCGGCTCCAGACATTAAAATACACTTGAAATTAATGTTTCTTCCCAGGATGTTGGGTCTATATTAGATGAGAATGGCTACGTAATTTATGAAGATATAGCAAAGACTTTAAAGACTTCTTTCGCATGATGCCGAAACTTTGTACCATATGCCATTAACAACACAATTACCTTTCAGTACAGATCAATTACTTCGTTTTACTTTTCCATCAGGACGTTCTTATGACATTCAATGTAAGACAAATGTATCACCTGATGCAAACATAGTACTTAGTAATTTTAAAGTTACATAATAGCAGAAGCTCGTAAATATAATATATTTACGATTGTGAAAGTGCTTCCTCGTTGAAATAATGAAGATAAAAGACAACAATATTTAGAGACTTATAAGCTTGGTAACTATTTGCGACTCTGCTTATGACTTTCGGAGAAATAGTTCACTCAGAAAGACAGATTTATTTGAAAATAAAATTATGGATGAGTTTGTAGCAAGATGGATAGAAAACTCGTTCTTCGGAAACAGTTACACTTTGACGTAAGATGGTAGGTGCGACAAGGGACAATCTTCACACGATTTCCAAAGAACATAGCTTTCCTTCCAAGAAAGGTGCTTCGATACCGGCAAGGGGCTCTTGACTCAAAGAATTGAACCTATCGTCTGCTTCCTTGCACCAAACCTCATTGCCTCTAAGTCTCACAGGGGCTGTATGACCCTTACGGGTTTAGTGTTCCCATGAATGTAATAATGTACCTTTCAGGAGAAGAGAGAGAGAGAGTGCCATCAAGTCGGTGGACAGCTCTTTTCCAAGGAATTTAGACAACCCTCCTGTCATGTCCCACAGTATCTTGTCAACATATTCCTTCGTAGTCAAGATACCTGGCATTATGCCTCTCACTTTAGATATCTGAAATATTGCAACACTGGCCTCTCTGGGAGCTTGTGTAAGCGCAAGTGTGTATGTGAAAGGCAAATTTGCGTTAAGCAAAAATTATTTTCGAATTGAAATATTCAACTAATTTCATACAAAAACTTTTGAAAATTCTAATATAAATAACGATGCATTTATTGACATTTTATAAATATGGAAGAGATCTTCAGAATACCTTCATTTTTGAAGTTATAGTGGATTAATTGGAGTCTCCTTGCGCGAGGTAAAGGCGCTCCCCCGCCACGGTAGGTGTTGACACATCTGCAGTGAATTACAAGTGGCAGTGATCAGAGACATTGAATGTGATGTGTTCCGAGAATTTATTTGCTTTCCACGGAACAAATTTTTGGAATGCTTTGCGTCATGATGCATATTGGATGCCTTGCAAGAATTTTAATAATTGTCAGGAATTTTGCTTTAAGATTTACTTTAGTATCATTACCTGCAGTACCATGTCTTTAAAGGTAAGTTTCAAAAAAAATATTTACAAAATAAATGTAGTTCTGTTTCTATCTTTAAATTTCCAAATTTTCTTGTGGATTATCTGTTCACACCCTTTGTGGCATGCCTCCCGACCAGTGAACCGGGTACCTTGGTTTAACCAACCAATCACAAGGAAGCCTGCCAAAGCTCTGAAGCGATGTGGTACACTTGTGAAACAACTTTGGCAGACTTGCCTTCCCTAGTGGTCCTCACTGTCCATCGTGTCTTATGCTTGCAATTGCCTCATTGTACATAGCTGTAAATACTGTACATAGGATATATATGTTGTAAATACTAGCTTATTTTTAGTGAAGGAAATATAATAATATAATTTCTGCTGTCTTTTTGCTGGTTCCTAAGTGTTCATCGCATTACGGCAAAGTGTGCATGCCATATCTACACCTGTGTACGTAATGCCCTTCCGATCTTTTTTTTAATATAAGCCCACAGGACATCTTCATTTAATTAAACTTAATTACCATATGGTTTTAACACGTTTGCAGAATACTGTTGACAGTTTTAATCATCAGTGTTAAAGGGAATAAATAATGTTGAGGCTGGCCATCTACGAAGGCTATAAGGTAAGAGTCGTTCCGGTTCGAAAGGATCTACTGCACTGATTAGCTTTGTAATCCCTTGTATTTATTGTGCAACACTTTGCTGGCTGGACCCATAACTCGGAACACAATGTCTCTTGCTCCCCGGCAACACAGCATTTCGTGCTCCCCAGCAACACAGCATCTCTTCCTCCCCCGGCAACACAACATTGAATTTCACAATTCACCGATATTGCTTGTGTGTGTCCAGCCTTTATGCGTGGCAAAGCTTAAACCCATCACAGATGCTATTGTTCATGAACGATTTTCCTCTAATGGAAGAAAATATTGTATATTATCTAAAACCCCCCTTTTCAAAAATGAGAAACAGAAAAACATATATATAAAAACTTAACCAGTAAATAATTATAACTAGTTTTTTCTTTCAATGAGTGTGAAGCTTACAAATACTTTCATAATTGCTTTTTCACTACAAAAATGAGCATAAATATTTTCAGGAAAACTTGTATGTTTTTATTAACAAAAAAAAAGTCAGGGCAAACAATAAGGGAAGCTTGTACTTTATTACCGTGTGTTGGGGGCCACCTGTGGTGGTGTTGTGGTGGTGGTGGTGTGGTGGCGCTCTGGTGGTGGTGCTGTGGTGGGCTGGTGGTGCTGTGGTGGGTTGGTGATGCTGTGCTGGTGGTGCTGTGGTGGGTTGGTGGCGCTGTGGTGGGTTGGTGGTGCTGTGGTGGGTTGGTGGCGCTGTGGTGGGTTGGTGGTGCTGTGGTGGGTTGGTTGCGATATGGTGGTGGTGCTCTAGTGGTGGTGGTGTGGTGAGTAGGTGGTGTTCTGTTGGTGGTGGTGGGTTGATGGTGCTGTAGTGTGTTGGTGGTGTTCTGGTGGTGGTGCTGTGGTGTGTTGGTGGTGCTCTGGTGGTGGTACTGTGGTGGGTTGGTGGTGCTGTGGTGGTGCTGTGGTGGGTTGGTGGTGCTCTAGTGGTGGTGCTGTGGTGGGTAGGTGGTGCTCTGGTGGTTCTCTGATGGGCTGGTGGTGCTCTAGTGGTGTGTTGGTGGTTTTTTAGGGGAGGTGTTGGTGGCGCTCTGGTGGTGTGTTGGTGGTGTTCTGATGGTGTTAGTGGTGCTTGGGTGGTGTTTTGGCTCTTGTGTTGGTTGTGTATTGGTGGTGTGTTGGTGGTGTGGTGGTGTTGTGTTGGTGGTGTGTTGGTGGCGTATTGATGGTGTGTTGATATTATGTTGGTGGTGTGTTGATGTGTGTTGGTGGTGTGTTGATGTGTGTTGGTGGTGTGTTGGTGATGTGGTGGTGGCGTGTTGATGTTATGTTGGTGGTGTGTTGATATTATGTTGGTGGAGTGTTACTGGTTTGTTGGTGGTGTGTTGGTGGAGTGTTACTGGTTTGTTGGTGGTGTGTTGATAGTGTGTTGGTGGTGTGTTGGTGTGTTGGTGGTGTGTTGGTGGTGTGTTGGTGATGTGTTGGTGGCGTGTTGATATTATGTTGGTGGTGTGTTCGTGGAGTGTCTATGGTGTGTTGGTGGTGTGTTGATAGTGTGTTCGTGGTGCGTTGATAGTGTGTTGGAGGTGTGTAGGTGGTGTGTTAATATTATGTTGGGGATGTATTGATAGTGTGTTGGTGGTGTGTTGATAATGTGTTAGTGATGTGTTGATAGTGTGTTAGTGATGTGTTGATAGTGTGTTGGTGTATTGGTGGTGTGTTAGTGATGTGTTGATAATGTGTTAGTGATGTGTTGATAGTGTGTTGGTGTATTGGTGGTGTGTTAGTGATGTGTTGATAGTGTGTTGGTGGAGTATTGGTGGTGCGTTGATAGTGTGTTGGTGGAGTATTGGTGGTGCGTTGATAGTGTGTTGGTGGAGTATTGGTGGTGCGTTGATAGTGTGTTGGTGGAGTATTTGTGGTGCGTTCATAGTGTGTTGGTGGAGTATTGGTGGTGCGTTGATAGTGTGTTGGTGGAGTATTGGTGGTGCGTTGATAGTGTGTTGGTGGAGTATTGGTGGTGCGTTGATAGTGTGTTGGTGGAGTATTGGTTTAGAGTTGGGTTTCCTTCCAACTCTGGATATGCACTTCAATACCTTACATTCGGTTTCCAAAAAAATATTTGACTCCTTTTCCACATGCACCTCACTAGTATTCTTACTTCCTCCACTATCATATGAATATTCACTTTGCCTCCAGTACCTTTGGAGTACCCATATTACCTCCATTATCATAGGAATATCCAAATAGTCTCCAGTATCTCTGCAATATCCACATTGCCTCCAGTACCTCTGCAATATCCACATTGCCTCCAGTACCTCTGCAATATCCCCATTGCCTCCAGTACCTCAGGAATCCTCCAGCTTCCACCTTCTTCACACGGACATTTCCAGCTCTCTCTCTGAGTTATGTCATTCAAGGGACCCCAGGGGCTGGACATCAAGTGTAAATATTCGAAATCCTCGGTGGAGCAAGGGAAGAACCGGAGGGGAGCATAAGGACAAAGGGAACTGTAAAAATCAGGATTGGGACAGAGGAATTTAGACAATGAAGATGGAAACAGAGGGATAGAAACGAAGAAAGGAGAACAAGCGAAAGTTTAGAAATTTAAATAGAATGTTGGGTTATTTTAAATATATATATATATATATATATATATATATATATATATATATATATATATATATATATATATATATATATGCGTGCATATGTCATAGCGAATAAGTAAAACTTGCGATTTTGGCTTAAATAGCAACGATCTTCTTGCCGAATAAGGCAAGCGAAAATTTGTGTATGCAATAATTTCGCAAAAATCATTCTGAACATAACGAAAAAAATATATTTAATTGTGTTTGTTTATTATTAAATTATTGTAAACTTATCTAAAATATATTTAGTTGGATTAGGCTAAATTAAACTGCGCTTGTTATAATAAGGTTAGGTAAGTTTTCTAAGGTTCTTTTGGTACAAAATTATTAATTTTTTACACTAACACAAATGAAAAAAAAATGGATTTTTAAACGTATAAGAGAAAATTTTAGAAAGGACTTAATTTTAAATGAGTTCTTGTTAATGTGACACTATAGCGAAATGAAATTAAAATCTAGGAGAGGAATGTTTGAGGGTCTCGTTCTTCCATCAAGAAGCTGCTGTAGTTGTATGAGCTGTGTATGAAACCAGTTTATAGTTTCGCACGAATTTTAACAATTGACCAATAACAGTGGAGCATCCATGTTTTTTTTTAAATTCTTTCGCAGCACTAAAACTTGTTTTTGTTTTTCCTGTGTTGGAAAAGATGTAAGAATGTATGAGATTATGAGAGAAATGCTGAAAGTTGATGGGGATGAAGAGTTGGATGATCCCATACACTTGTTCATACGTACATGAATAAAGAGAAAGTGCGTAAGGATTTAAAGACGCCATATGTCGTTCATTTGTGAAAAAAAAAAACCAGGAAATGGAGAGAACATGTAATAATTACTTTTGTAAAAGTTTGTGAAAGATTTTTGATTGTATTTATAGTAAAGTGATTGATAGAATTTTCATTAACACTGACTGCAAATGCGAGAAAATATGATTAACGTAGAACAAGTTTTATTTTTAAAAGGAAGAGAAAGTAATGTTTGAGTGCGCAGGTATCCCCTAAACTGTCGAATCCAAAGACGGATTCCCTTTAATATAATCACAATCATGAAAGATTATCAGTAATTGTTACCTGATTTGTCTTGATATTTTCAGATAAATTTCATGATGCAAAGAAGTGTTTACATATTTTTTTTAATTTTAAAAGTACTTCAAAGTAATGTCAACACAAACTCAGAAAAGATATTTTAAAATTATCAAGTGTATTTCCATATGTATATGTATATATATATATATATATATATATATATATATATATATATATATATATATATATATGTCGTGCCAATTAGGTAAAACTGGTCAATTAGCAAGAACTCATCTAAAATTAAGTCCTTTCTAAAATTTTCTCCTATACGTTTAAAGATATATTTTTTTCATTTATGTTAATGTAAGAATTTATAATTTTGTATCAAGAGAAACTTTGAAAACCTACCTAACCTTATTACAACAAACGCAATTTAATTTAGCCTAACCCAACTAAATATATTTTAGATACGTTAACATTAATTTAATAATAAACAAACACAATGAAATATATTTTTTCGTTATGTTCAGAATGATTTTGGCGAAATTATTGCATACACAAATTTTCACTTGTCTTATATGGCAAGGTGAGCGTTGCTATTTAAGCCAAAATCGCAAGTTTTACCTAATCGGCACGACATATATATATATATATATATATATATATATATATATATATATATATATATATATATATATATATATATATATATATATATATATATATATATATATATATATATATATATATATATATATATATATATATATTATTATTTTAGATTGACTTGGAACTTATAGCACTTAAAAATATGTGCATTACAGTGCTTTAGACAAAGGGACTGACTACCTTGTATCAAGACTGAGGGAATGATCACCTCACAACTGCCTCTCCATTTCTACTGAATATTATATGGTTCAACAAGCTGTGATTGAGAGAGCTGAGCTCCAGCTTCTGGACCTGCTGTTCAACAAGCTGTGATTGAGAGAGCTGAGCTCCAGCTTCTGGACCTGCTACTCAACAAGCTGTTTGTGAGGGCTGAGCTCCAGCTTCTGGACCTGCTGCTCAACAAGCTGTATTTAGTGAGGGCTGAGCTCCAGCTTCTGGACCTCCTACTCAACAAGCTGTTTGAGAGAGCTGAGCTCTTATCATTTAACTCTCATCTTGCTCATTGTTATGGGTTAATCTATTATTTAATATATTGAAAATAATAAACACTCTTAAATCAGAAAAATATTTTAATATTCTGGGTCAAACACAATGCGCAACAATGGTTTTAGATTTATAGGAAAACGATTTCAGGCCAACGAAGCGAAATACTTATTCAATGGAATATTTTATCTGGAAGCGTTTTCTCTGAGGCTGCCTTGTTTCACAGAGCATCGACTCATCTTAAATTGTTTCAATGTGTTCTTTAATATTTGGTTCCACTTGTAGTTTCATCTTATATCTCAGCTTTCGCTGTATCTTTTTATATTTCGATTCATTGTTTCACTTAACGTTTCATTGTTCCATTAAGTGTTTTATAAAATAATCCGCTGTCACAGAATTAATAATATGTTTAATGATTATTCCATAAAAAAAATTCACATATTCAATTATTCCAGTGAGTCTCTCTTCACGACGAGACACAGATATTTAGCTTTTGTGAGCCATTTATTTCCTGCTCATTAGCTTAAGTTAAAAAAAAAAATTGCGAAACAACTAAACGTCAAACTGAATTACATATATTCCTCGAAAAATTAATGTTCATGTGGGTGTTGAATCCTTCGCAAGTCTAACATAACATTGTTCTCCTGTACTGTGAGTAACAGAGTCTCCCGATCACTCAGCTCTCAATAACAAACAAAAATACACACTCCATAACATTACGTTCCACCCCATTACATTAACCTTGGAACGAAGAAAACCACTGACATCCCAGAAAACTTCAGTCTTGATGCCTTCTGGAGAGATGAGCTCAACTGACATATATGTTTTGTAACATAAAGGTACGATATGTCTCCATGATTACCCTCCTCCTGTTTCTTTGTCCGCCCGTCCATCTGCCCAACTCAGGGTGATCATAATAAGAAAACACATTCACCATCACTCACCTCCGAGATTACTTCCCAGAAGGACACACACATCATGATCCAGTTATGACTCACTGAACTGCAGCGGCTTCACTAGGCTTTCATAATGCAAACACTACTTCTACCCCCTAAACACTACTTCTACCCCTAAACACTACTTCTACCCCCTAAACTAAAATCTGACATAGTTATTTCCTTCCCATGATATTATTGTGAAATCTGAAAGAAAATCAATGGCCTGTATGACGATCTAACACTCTTATGTATTCCTGCTGGATGGTAAAGCCCTTTCCTCTCAAAACCTCCTTTCCTCCCTCCTTCCAATGCTTCCTCGGGAGTCAGCCACTTCAGCTTTACATAGTTCTCAAAGGTTACCCAGCGTTGCGTAACTAGTGCTCCACCTTGTTAGTGCTCGGGGCATTACATCAAAGGGTTACCCTAGGTGGAGCTGCATCAAAGGATTACTCAAGGTGTCGTAACCAGTACTCAGCTCATTTATACATAACGAAGGCTATCGGCAAGACCAGACAAGAAATTGAGGGGTAATTTTTTTCGACTTAATTGCTTCCTGTATTTCTTGAGCTTATTATTTTCTTGTTAAATGTTTTAACAAGAATCAAGTAACTCTCAAGCAAACGTTTCAACGTTTCAATTTTCTTGCCATTTTTTTCAGCTATTTTATCAAGGATAATAGAGTAAGGAAATTTTGGTTACATTTTTTTGTTGCTCTTGCCATAGCTCGATCGCTAGCGCCCTCAGCTGACACACTGAGGTCCCGGGGTCGATCCCCTATACGGGTAGAAACGTTAAGACATGTTTCCTTAAGACACCTGCTGATCATGTTTACCTATAAGTAAAATAGGTACCTGGGTGTTAGTCGAATGGTGTGGGTCACTTGCTAAGCCTTTCTGTATAGCAGTATGTCACTGATGTCACCTAGGCCTGTATACCTTGTACATGTACTTGTAGAAATAAATACTATTATTATTATTAGTAGTAGTAGTAGTAGTATTGTTATTGTTGTTCTTAATTGCTCGAGATCAAATCGGGCTTTTGAAAAAAAAAAAAACCCACATAGGTAAGTTCCTCTTGACCTGTGTTATTTCTCAACACTCTAGGCAGGTCGACACTGTAGTCATACCGAGGAGCTGAGTTAAGTGTTCACTCCACTGCAGCTGAAGGTTGCTGCTCTTGCCTTTGTGAAAACATAAGAGATTGTTTACCAAGTGTACTAGAAGGCAGATTTATGGACTGACAGATGGAATAACGGATAGACAGACTGTTGGGCGGAAATGGGCAAGCTGTGGAAAAGGAATGATTGAAGGACGGATAGACGAACTGATAGATGGATAGACAAACTGATAGACGAACAGACAAACTGACAGATGGATAGACAAACTGATAGACGAACAGACAAACTGACGGACATATAAAAAGACTAAAGGATAGATAAACTAACTCACGCATACTGACAAACGGTTATACAGACTAACGGACAGACAGACGAACGGGCAGACGGACTAACGGACGGATAGACGGACAGACTGCTGGAGGGGTAGACAGGTGGTTGAGCGGATGACGACAAAAGAATCTCACATGTAATTACCGGCGGGTAATGAGCGCATCACCACTACGGAAATGATCTCCAAAAGCTTTTTCGGTTTGCATTAATTAGCTGTTTAAGTATTACATATATATATATATATATATATATATATATATATATATATATATATATATATATATATATATATATATATATATATATATATATATATATATATAATATATATATATATATATATATATATATATATATATATATATATATATATATACATATATATATATATATGTATATATATATATATATATATATATATATATATATATATATATATATATATATATATATATATATATATATATACATATATATATATATGTATATATATATATATATATATATATATATATATATATATATATATGTCGTGCCGATTAGGTAAAACTGGTCAATTAGCAAGAACTCATCTAAAATTAAGTCCTTTCTAAAATTTTCTCTTATACGTTTAAAGATATATTTTTTCATTTATGTTAATGTAAGAATTTATAATTTTGTACCAAGAGAAACTTTGAAAACCTACCTAACCTTATTACAACAAGCGCAATTTAATTTAGCCTAACCCAACTAAATATATTTTAGATACGTTAACATTAATTTAATAATAAACAAATACAATGAAATATATTTTTTCGTTATGTTCAGAATGATTTTGGCGAAATTATTGCATACACAAATTTTCACTTGTCTTATATGGTAAGGTGAGCGTTGCTATTTAAGCCAAAATCGCAAGTTTTACCTAATCGGCACGACATATATATATATATATATATATATATATATATATATATATATATATATATATATATATATATATATGTATATATATATGTATATATATATGTATATATATATATATATATATATATATATATATATATATATATATATATATATATATATATATATATATATATATATATATATGAATGCTTTATTAATAGACAGAATACATTGACAGAAAACATAAACATGAACATAAATACAATGGTACAATATATCAAAGATTATGAATCTTCTCCAGCTCCTCCGAAGCCGGACGCGAGCCAAGTATGCAGCATGCGTTATCCCTCTGGATGGCCACGCTGAGGCGCTGGAACATGAAAGTGGCTGCCCTTGGGTCCCTGGTGGTGTCGATGAGTCTGGAACCTAGTTCTTTAAGGAGACGTGTTGCATTTTTTCCCAACGCTCTGAAGGTCTCCGATCCCACTGGGACAAATTGATACTGTTGGCTTATGTCCCTGTACTTGCCGATCTTGTACTCCTCCCTGTGGTCAGCAGCTCCTCCCTGTCGCCCAACACTGTGATGGATGTAGGTGTCAGCCAGTGTCGGCACACAGATATAATCCCATGCTAAGAGCTTGCCATTCTTCCAAGGATAGATGGTGATCCCGTCGGGGCGGTTTGCTGGGTTGTGGGCATTGTTGGCTGCTAGTGATCGAGGCTCTCTCTCTGCTGGGCATCCTCCTGAAGCAAGGGTTCTCTTTATGATGTCGTTGACTTCATTGTGTCTTGCATGCCAACCCTTGGTTTTAGAACAGTTAAGACCATGTAGACCATATTGGTCGGCTTGCACATCGCTGCAAATACACGTATATTCCGTGTGAATAAGGGCAGCAAGGCGCAGAGCCACTGCAATACGAAGGGTCTTAGGGTCGAGGCGTGTTCCCATGGCCTAAATGGGAACTGTTTGGAGGAAGTCCCCGGAGTGATGTGCACTCACAGCTAGGAGACGGGCAGTCTCCCTGTCTGATGGTACAGCCCTATGCATATTGACAAGTATCTTTTCAGTGATGGGGCCATCCCAGCTTGACTGTTTGTAGGCCAGTTCTTCACTAGGTTTTGGTGTTGGAGCAACAAGAGTCTCCCATTCAGTGATGACACTGGTGTAACTGGGGTCCTGTATTCCTACTGAATCACTGAGGTTGTCTGGCAGAATTTGTTTTATTAGCTCATTTGATGCTATGTAAGAGGATAAGAAAGCTGGTAGGGCAATCTGGGAGGATTTGCGTACTCCCAGCCCCCCAAGCCTGACTGGAAGTGAGGCTTGCAACCACTGTCCATCTTCGAGGGAAAGATTAAATACACTCTCTAGCATGGTCTTGAGGAGAGAGTCATATTCCTTGAGTTTCGGACTGCTGAAGGCTGGGGAGCATCTCAGGAAGTATGTAAGTTTTGGGATTGACAGGCACCTGGTGAGTAGGTAGAAGGCATCATGTGTATCGATGTCTTTCATCCTACCTTCCATCGTCCTGAGGTCTGAGATTTTTCTTTCCAGGACCAGATCGATGGCATTGGGCCCAAGAGGAGCACCAAGGAGAGTGCTGTTGGCTGGATATATATATATATGTCGTGCCGATTAGGTAAAACTGGTCAATTAGCAAGAACTCATCTAAAATTAAGTCCTTTCTAAAATTTTCTCTTATACGTTTAAAGATATATTTTTTTCATTTATGTTAATGTAAGAATTTATAATTTTGTACCAAGAGAAACTTTGAAAACCTACCTAACCTTATTACAACAAGCGCAATTTAATTTAGCCTAACCCAACTAAATATATTTTAGATACGTTAACATTAATTTAATAATAAACAAACACAATGAAATATATTTTTTTCGTTATGTTCAAAATGATTTTGGCGAAATTATTGCATACACAAATTTTCACTTGTCTTATATGGCAAGGTGAGCGTTGCTATTTAAGCCAAAATCAAGTTTTACCTAATCGGCACGACATATATATATATATATATATATATATATATATATATATATATATATATATATATATAGTTATTGATACATATATATATATATATATATATATATATATATATATATATATATATATAAGTTATTGATACATATATATATATATATATATATATATATATATATATATATACGTATATATATATATATATATAGCTATATATATATATATATATATATATATATATATATATATATATATATATATATATATATATATATATATATATATATGTCGTCCGATTAGGTAAACTTGCGATTTTGGCTTAAATAGCAACACTCACCTTGCCATATAAGACAAGTGAAAATTTGTGTATGCAATAATGTCGCCAAAATCATTCTGAACATAACGAAAAATATATTTCATTGTGTTTGTTTATTATTAAATTAATGTTAACGTATCTAAAATATATTTAGTTGGGTTAGCTAAATTAAATTGCGCTTGTTGTAATAAGGTTAGGTAGGTTTTCAAAGTTTCTCTTGGTACAAAATTATAAATTCTTACTTTAACATAAATGAAAAAATATATCTTTAAACGTATAAGAAATTTTTATGAAAGACTTAATTTTAGATGAGTTCTGCTAATTGACCAGTTTTACCTAATCGGCACGACATATATATATATATATATATATATATATATATATATATATATATATATATATATATATATATATATATATATATATATATATATATATATATATATATATATTTTTTTTTTTTTTTTTTTTTTCATCAAGTCGGCCGTCTCCCACCGAGGCAGGGTGACCCAAAAGAAAAAAATCCCCAAAAGAAAATACTTTCATCATCATTCAACAACTTTCACCACACTCATACATAATCACTGTCTTTGCAGAGGAGCTCAGATACGACAGCTGAGAATAGTCCCTCCCAGCTGTCACTATCTCAGACCCCTCCTTTAAAGTGCAGGCATTGTACTTCCCATTTCCAGGACTCAGTCCAACTAAATCAATTAACTGGTTTCCCTGAATCCCTTCACAAAATGTTACCCTGCTCACACTCCAACAGATCGTCATGTCCCAAAAACCATTCGTCTCCATTCACTCCTATCTAACACGCTCACACATGCTTGCTGGAACCCTCGCCCACAAAACCTCCTTTACCCCTTCCCTCCAACCTTTTCTAGGACGACTCCTTCCCCGCCTTCCTTTCCCTACAGATTTATACGCTCTCCAAGTCATTCTACTTTGATCCATTGTCTCTAAATGACCAAACCACCTCAACAACCCCTCTTCAGCCCTCTGACAAATACTTTTAGTAACTAAACACCTTCTCCTAATTTCCACATTCCGAATTTTCTGCATAATATTTACACCACCCATTGCCCTTAGACAGAACATCTCCACTACCTCCAGCCTCCTCCTCGCTGCAGCATTTGCAACCCATGTTTCACACCCATATAAGAGTGTTGGTACCACTATACTTTCGTACATTCACTTCTTTGCCTCCATGGATAACGTTTTTTGTCTCCACAGATACCTCAATGCACCACTCACCTTTTTTCCTTCATCAATTCTATGGTTAACCTCAACCTTCATAAACCCATCTGCTGACACGTCAACTCCCAAATATCTGAAAACATTTACTTCTTCCATAATTCCTCTCTCCAATTTGATATCCAATTTTTCTTTATTTAAATTGTTTGATACCCTCATCACCTTACTCTTATCTATGTTCACTTTTAACTTTCTACCAGTTGTGGGTGTAGGGGAAGTTCGTGAGGCAGTGGGTAGAATGAAAGGGGGTAAGGCAGCTGGGATTGATGGGATAAAGATAGAAATGTTAAAAGCAGGTGGGGATATAATTTTGGAGTGGTTGGTGCTATTATTTAATAAATGTATGGAAGAGGGTAAGGTACCTAGGGATTGGCAGAGAGCGTGTATTGTTCCTTTGTATAAAGGCAAAGGGGACAAAAGAGAGTGCAAAAATTATAGGGGAATAAGTCTGTTGAGTGTACCTGGTAAAGTGTATGGTAGAGTTATTATTGAAAGAATTAAGAGTAAGACAGAAAGCAGGATAGCAGATGAACAAGGGGGCTTTAGGAAAGGTAGGGGGTGTGTAGACCAAGTGTTTACAGTGAAACATATAGGTGAACAGTATTTGGATAAAGGTAAAGATGTTTTTGTGGCATTTATGGATTTGGAAAAGGCGTATGATAGGGTAGATAGGGGGCAATGTGGCAGATGTTGCAGGTGTATGGAATAGGAGGAAGGTTACTGAAAGCAGTGAAGAGTTTTTATGAGGATAGTGAGGCTCAGGTTAGAGGTGTAGGAGGAAGGGACTATTTCCCAGTAAAAGTGGGCCTTAGACAAGGATGTGTGATGTCACCGTGGTTGTTCAATATATTTATAGATGGGGTTGTAAGAGAAGTGAATGCGAGGGTCTTGGCAAGAGGTGTTGGGCTAAAAGATAAAGAAGCAAATACAAAGTGGGAGTTGTCACAGTTGCTTTTGCTGATGACACTGTGCTTTTGGGAGATTCTGAAGAGAAGTTGCAGAGGTTGGTGGATGAATTTGGTAGGGTGTGTAAAAGAAGAAAATTGAAAGTGAATATAGGAAAGAGTAAGGTGATGAGGATAACAAAAAAAATAGGTGACGAAAGATTGGATATCAGATTGGAGGGAGAGAGTATGGAGGAGGTGAATGTATTCAGATATTTGGGAGTGGACATGTCGGCGGATGGGTCTATGAAGGATGAGGTGAATCATAGAATTGATGAGGGGAAAAGGGTGAGTGGAGCACTTCGAGTCTGTGGAGACAAAGAACTTTGTCCATGGAAGTAAAGAGGGGAATGTATGAGAGTATAGTTATACCAACCCTCTTATATGGGTGTGAAGCATGGGTGATGAATGTTGCAACGAGGAGAAGGCTGGAGGCAGTGGAGATGTCATGTCTGAGGTCAATGTGTGGTGTGAATATAATGCAGAGAATTCGGAGTTTGGAAATTAGGAGGAGGTGCGGGATTACCAAAACGATTGTCCAGAGAGCTGAGGAGGGGTTGTTGAGGTGGTTTGGACATGTAGAGAGAATGGAACGAGACAGAGTGACTTCGAGAGTGTATAAATCTGTAGTGGAGGGAAGGCGGGGTAGGGGTCGGCCTAGGAAAGGTTGGAGGGAGGGGTAAAGGAAGTTTTGTGTGCGAGGGGCTTGGACTTCCAGCAAGCATGTGTGAGCGTATTTGATAGGAGTGAATGGAGGCATATGGTTTTTAATACTTGACGTGCTGTTGGAGTGTGAGCAAAGTAACATTTATGAAGGGATTCAGGAAACCGGCAGGCCGGACTTGAGTTCTGGAGATGGGAAGTACAGTGCCGGCACTCTGAAGGAGGGGTGTTAATGTTGCAGTTTTATAACTGTAGTGTAAAGCACCCCTCTGGCAAGACAGTGATGGAGTGAATGATGATGAAAGTTTTTCTTTTTCGGGCCACCCTGCCTTGGTGGGAATCGGCCGATGTGTTAATAATATATATATATATATATATATATATATATATATATATATATATATATATATATATATGTGTGTGTGTTAGAATTAAATCGGCATAAATAATCTTTCTGGAAGCATTTACAATTTTTCTTATGCTCATTTACAGAAATTCGACGGAAAACAGTGAAAAAGAGAGTAAAAAAAAAAAAGAAAAAAAAATTAGGACATGCGTATAAGCACAAATTTAACCTGTGTAACACATGGAAACTTTTATTACGATGCCTTGCGCTCACCAGGAGCTTTTTTTTTTAATTTAATAAAAGCTCATGATGAGCGAAGTGTTTTTTAAGAAAATCAGTTTCAGCTCATACGACATACATGCGTTAATTTATGCAATTGTTTGCCACTCATACCTTGTGTGGTATCTAATACTTACGCTGTGGGACAAGGTTGTATCAGGTCATGACGTAATAAAAGATCCTGGTGAGCGAAACGTGTCCTAATGAGAGTTTCTCCTGAAAAAAAGGTGACTCATTTCTTTATTGTTGTCAGCACTGAGCCATCTATATACTGAAAAATAAATCAAGTAACCTAGAAAGTATATGTCCCTCCCCCCTAGAGAGTGTGAATGTGGTTTATCTTCCCCCTAGAGAGTGTGAATGTGGTTTATCTTCCCCCTAGAGAGTGTGAATGTGGTTTATCTTCCCCCTAGAGAGTGAATGTGGTTTATCTTCCCCCTAGAGAGTGAATGTGGTTTATCTTCCCCCTAGAGAGTGTGAATGTGGTTTATCTTCCCCCTAGAGAGTGTGAATGTGGTTTATCTTCCCCCTAGAGAGTGTGAATGTGGTTTATCTTCCCCCTAGAGAGTGTGAATGTCGTTTATCTTCCCCCTAGAGAGTGTGAATGTGGTTTATCTTCCCCCTAGAGAGTGTGAATGTCGTTTATCTTCCCCCTAGAGAGTGTGAATGTGGTTTATCTTCCCCCTAGAGAGTGTGAATGTGGTTTATCTTCCCCCTAGAGAGTGTGAATGTGGTTTATCTTCCCCCTAGAGTGTGTGAATGTGGTTTATCTTCCCCTTAGAGAGTGTGAATGTCGTTTATCTTCCCCCTAGAGAGTGTGAATGTGGTTTATCTTCCCCCTAGAGAGTCTGAATGTGGTTTATCTTCCCCCTAGAGAGTGTGAATGTGGTTTTCTTCCCTAGAGAGTGTGAATGTGGTTTTCCTCCCTAGAGAGTGTGAATGTGTTTTTTTCCCCCAGAGAGTGTGAATGTGGTTTTTCTTTTCCCTAGAGAATGTGAATGTGGTTTTCCCACTCGAGAGTGTGAATGTGGTTTTTCTCCCCTAGAGAGTGTGAATGTTGTTTTTCCCCCCTAGAGAGTGTGAATGTGTTTTTCTTCCCCCTAGAGAGTGTGAATGTGGTTTCTTCCCCCTAGAGAGTGTGAATGTGGTTTCTTCCCCCTAGAGAGTGTGAATGTGTTTTTCTTCCTCCTAGAGAGTGTGAATGTGTTTTTCTTCCCCCTAGAGAGTGTGAATGTGTTTTTCTTCCCCCTAGAGAGTGTGAATGTGGTTTCTTCCCCCTAGAGAGTGTGAATGTGGTTTCTTCCCCCTAGAGAGTGTGAATGTGGTTTCTTTCCCCTAGAGAGTGTGAATGTGGTTTCTTCCCCCTATTGAGTGTGAATGTGGTTTCTTCCCCTAGAGAGTCTGAATGCGGTTTCTTCCCCCTAGAGAGTCTGAATGTGGTTTCCTTCCCCTAGAGAGTCTGAATGTGGTTTCTTCCCCCTAGAGAGTCTGAATGTGGTTTCTTCCTCTAGAGAGTCTGAATGTGGTTTCTTCCCCCTAGAGAGTGTGAATGTGGTTTCTTCCCCCTAGATAGTCTTAATGTGGTTTCTTCCCCTAGAGAGTGTGAATTGGTTTCTTCCTCCTAGAAGTGTGAATGTGGTTTCTTCCCCTAGAGAGTGTGAATGTGGTTTCTTCCCCTAGAGAGTGTGAATGTGGTTTCTTCCCCCTAGAGAGTGTGAATGTGGTTTCTTCCCCTAGAGAGTCTGAATGTGGTTTCTTCCCCCTAGAGAGTGTGAATGTGGTTTCTTCCCCCTAGAGAGTGTGAATGTGTTTTTCTTCCCCTAGAGAGTGTGAATGTGGTTTCTTCCCCCTAGAGAGTGTGAATGTGGTTTCTTCCCCTAGAGAGTGTGAATGTGGTTTCTTCCCCCTAGAGAGTGTGAATGTGGTTTCTTCCCCCTAGAGAGTGGGAATGTGGTTTCTTCCCCCTAGATAGTCTTAATGTGTTTTTCTTCCCCCTAGAGAGTGTGAATGTGGTTTCTTCCTCCTAGAGAGTGTGAATGTGGTTTCTTCCCCCCTAGAGAGTGTGAATGTGGTTTCTTCCCCCCTAGAGAGTGTGAATGTGGTTTCTTCCCCCCTAGAGAGTGTGAATGTGGTTTCTTCCCCTAGAGAGTGTGAATGTGATTTTCCCCTAGAGAGTGTGAATGTGGTTTCTTCCCCCTAGAGAGTGTGAATGTGGTTTCCCCCTAGAGAGTGTGAATGTGGTTTCTTCCCCTAGAGAGTGTGAATGTGGTTTCCCCCTAGAGAGTGTGAATGTGGTTTCCCGCCCCCCTAGAGAGTGTGAATGTAGTTTTGGTGTAAATTGTGAACTGACTCGACCCAGAAAGATGTGTGACTGAGCTCAGTAAATTGAGATGCTCTCGTATTCCCCTCACTTGACCAAGGTGATATTACTGCATGAGTGACAACGCTTAAGAACATAAGAACATAAGAAAGGAGGAACACTGCAGCAGGCCTGTTGGCCCATACTAGGCAGGTTTCTTCACATTCCATCCCACTAACAGAATATTTGCAAATATTCAATGCTACCCAAGAAATAAGCTTTGATAATTCTATTTACTCATGTGCAATTAACACTCAAATCCAACCCCTTTCACTCATGAATTTATCCAACCTAAATTTGAAACTACTTAAGGTCCTTGCTTCAATAACCCTACTAGGCAGACTGTTCCACCCATCAACTACCCTATTTCCAAACAAATACTTTCCTATATCCTTTCTAAATCTAAACTTAACTAATTTGAATCCATTATTGCGGGTTCTCTCTTGGAGAGATATCCTCAAGACCTTATTTATATCCCCTTTGTTAATACCCATTTTCCACTTGTATACCTCGATCATGTCTCCCCTCATTCTTCGTCTTACAAGTGAATGTAATTTTAGGGTCTTCACTCTTTCTTCATACGGAAGATTTCTAATGCTATGTATTAATTTAGTCATACTACGCTGAATGTTTTCTAACGAATTAATATCCATTCTATAATATGGAGACCAGAACTGAGCTGCGTAATCTAGGTGAGGCCTTACTAATGATGTATAAAGCTGTAATATAACCTCTGGACTTCTGTTGCTTACACTTCTTGATATAAATCCCAGTAATCTGTTTGCCTTATTACGTACGCTTAGGCATTGCTGTCTTGGTTTAAGGTTGCTGCTTACCATCACCCCCAAGTCCTTCTCGCAATCTGTATGGCTAAGTTCTACGTTATTTAACTTATAAGTGCTTGGGTTATGGACACTCCCGAACCTGCCTAGCATATACACGTCTACCGTCGACCTGCCTAGCATGGGCACGCCTGCCTACAACTGCCTATCACGGTCATGGCTAGAGAGGACCTACCTACCATGAACCTACCTAGCGTGAACCTAATGGAAATAAATGGTATAAAATACCGACACAATGGAAAAATAAACACATAAGCAGTATAATGTGATCCTTTATTGACAACGTTTCGCCCACGCAGTGGGCTTTATCGAGTCACAGACAGATCTGTCTGTAGATGAATGGTTCAGAGAACCGACTAGTTATAAATTAGACACATATGCAACACTTGGGTATCTTTATTGAGGAAACGTTTCGCCACACAGTGGCTTCATCAGTCCCATACAAAGTAGAAAGGTGTAAGGAGAGGAGGAGTTTGAGGTAATCAGTCCCTCGGCCTGGAGTCGATGTGTTCAGTCCATCAATCTTGTTGGAAGTGCAGCACAAGGCCGTGGAGGTGGCTTATATGTTGTAATCAGGTGAGGTGAAGCAGCAGGAGGCGGGGTCATAGTGGTACCATCCACTAGTCGAAGTAGGTCTTCGTCCAAAGGTTGGACAAGTGTTGAAGAATTCGTTTGTGCCTTGTGCCTTGTGCTGCACTTCCAACAAGATTGATGGACTGAACACATCGATTCCAGGCCGAGGGACTGATTACCTCAAACTCCTCCTCTCCTTACACGTTTCTACTTTGTATTGGACTGATGAAGCCACTGTGTGGCGAAACGTTTCCTCAATAAAGATACCCAAGTGTTGCATATGTGTCTAATTTATAACTTGTCGGTTCTCTGAACCATTCATCTACATCCTGTCTGACACAGCAACAGCTTGGGATCTTGATACAAACGAATTCTTCAACACTTGTCCAACCTTTGGACGAAGACCTACTTCGACTAGTGGATGGTACCACTATGACCCCGCCTCCTCCTGCTTCACCTCACCTGACTACAGTATATAAGCCACCTCTACGGCCCTGTGCTGTACTTTCTACAAGATTGATGGACTGAACACATCGACTCCAGGCCGAGGGACTGATTACCTCAAACTACTCCTCTCCTTACACCTTTCTACTTTGTATGGGACTGATGAAGCCACTGTGTGGCGAAACGTTTCCTCAATAAAGATACCCAAGTGTTGCATATGTGTCTAATTTATAGATCTGTCTGTGACTCGAAAAAGCCCACTGCGTGGGCGAAACGTTGTCAACAAAGGATCACATTATACTGTTTGTGTTTATTTTTCCAGCATGAACCTGTCTATATATATGAGATTTGAACTAGTGAGTCTCTTGCAGTGTTAACCTATTTTTATGTTCATACATGTTTAAAACCTGAAGTAGGTAAAAGACACTTACAGCAGACGGAGTAAAGGAATGGATGAAGGAATGAATGAAAGGAAGGAAGGCAGGAATGAATGAATGAATGAAGGAAGGATGAAAGGAAATGAATAGAAGGAAGGATGAAACGCAAGAAAGGTAGGAAGGAAAGATGAAAGGAAGGAAGGCAGGAAGGAAGGAAGGAAGGCAGGAAGGAAGGAAGGAAGGCAGGAAGGAAGGAAGGCAGGAAGGAAGGAAGGAAGGAATGAAAGATGAAAGGAAGGAAGGCAGGAAGGAAAGATGAAAGGAAGGAAGGCAGGAAGGAAAGATGAAAGGAAGGAAGGCAGGAAATACGGAAGGAAGGAAGGATGGAAAAAATGAAAGACGGAAGGCAGGACGGAAGGAAGGCTGACGTATGCTGATGAGAAGAAGAAGCTTGTATAATTACCTGGCTGATGAAAATTAATGACTTTGGATGATGTGTACACAATTCTGCCCCTGATTTTTCCCCGTGTGCGTGTGTGTGTATGTGTGTGTGTGTGTGTGTGTGTGTGTGTGTGTGTGTGTGTGTGTGTGTGTGTGTGTGTGTGTGTGGCTGGCCCTTACATTGCTCCCTCCCTCACTAAGTCTTGTCATTCAAGGGTTCTACCATCATGCTGAGGATGGGCTCTTGATTCAAGGAATTTGAATTATTCTTACGCTCCATGGAACAAACCTGACTATTTATCATTTTCATAGGCTGTATGATCCGTACGGGTTTAGATCGACCCATTGAAATATAATAATAATAATAATAATAATAATAGCCCATTCAACCTTACTTTCATTTCCCTCTCCCATCACCCCTACCCAACCCTACTCCCTCTCATCGCCCACTGCCCCCACCCCCAGTCAACTTGTCTCCCTTTCATTTCTCATTTCCCACACCTCCCTCCCCACACCTCCCACCTCCCTCCCCACACCTGCCACTCCAAACACCACCCACTCCTCAAGTTCCCCACATTTCCCTTCCCACACCTCCCACTCCTCACGCTTCCCATTCAACCTTTCTCCCTCTCGCCGCCCACTCCCTATAATTCATTTCAGGCGGGCACGTTAAAAGCTCCTGAATTATAGCAGAAAGCCAGAGATTGATGCCTCCTTCCTGCGTACCACTACACTGCGTCTCAGACACATGTGTAGGTGGATAGCCACACATGTTTAGGGGAACCCATACATGTATGGATATACTACACATGTGTTAGTATACCACACATGTAGAGCACAGCTTGACCAGCAGAGATGCAAATGAATACGACTAAACCTTTTATATTATTTACAAAGACACCTTAGCAATATCAATATCATAACAATAGCCGCAGTGTCTACAGATCTACACTTCAGCAGACTTACTGTTGACAGGTTTAAGGGTCTTGTTGCAGCTTCCCTGTGCTCAAATGTAGAAGGAACATTTCACTTCTTCTAATCGTGGTATTAGATAGTGTGACCATGATTCTTATTATACAGGAGTCTTCTACCCAACTCTCTTTATTTCTCTCTCTCTCTCTCTCTCTCTCTCTCTCTCTCTCTCTCTCCTCTCTCTCTCTCTCTCTATATATATATATATATATATATATATATATATATATATATATATATATAGCCTCACTTCCAGTCAGGCTTGGGGGGCTGGGAGTACGCAAATCCTCCCAGATTGCCCTACCAGCTTTCTTATCCTCTTACATAGCATCAAATGAGCTAATAAAACCAATTCTGCCAGACAACCTCAGTGATTCAACAGGAATACAGGACCCTAGTTACACCAGTGCCATCACTGAATGGGAGACTCTTGCTGCTGCAACACCAAAACCTAGTGAAGAACTGGCCTACAAACAGTCAAGCTGGGACGGCCCCATCACTGATAAGATACTTGCCAATATGCTTAGGGCTGTAACATCAGACAGGGAGACTGCCCGTCTCCTAGCTGTGAGTGCACATCACTCTGGGGACTTCCTCCAAACAGTTCCCATTTCGGCCATGGGAACACGCCTCGACCCTAAGACCCTTCGTATTGCAGTGGCTCTGCGCCTTGCTGCCCCAATTCACACGGAATATACGTGTATTTGCAGCGATGCGCAAGCCGACCAATATGGTCTACATGGTCTTAACTGTTCTAAAACCATGGGTTGGCATGCAAGACACAATGAGGTCAACGACATCATAAAGAGAACTCTTGCTACAGCTGGATGCCCAGCCGAGAGAGAGCCTCAATCACTAGCAGCCAACAATACCCACAACCCAGCAAACCGCCCCGACGGGATCACCATCTATCCTTGGAAGAATGGCAAGCTCTTAGCATGGGATTATACCTGTGTGTCGACACTGGCTGACACCTACATCCATCACAGTGTCGGGCGACAGGGAGGAGCTGCTGACCACAGAGAGGAGTACAAGATCGGCAAGTACAGGGACATAAGCCAACAATATCAATTTGTCCCAGTGGGATCAGAGACCTTGGGAGCGTGGGGAAAAAATGCAACACGTTTCCTTAAAGAACTGGGTTCCAGACTCATCGACACCACCAGGGACCCAAGGGCAGCCACGTTCATGTTCCAGCGTCTCAGCGTGGCTATCCAGAGGGGAAACGCATGCTGCATACTTGGCTCGCGTCCGGCTTCGGAGGAGCTGGAGGAGATTCATAATCTTTGACATATTGTACCATTGTATTCATGTTCATGTTTGTGTTTTCTATCAATGTATTCTGTCTATTAATAAAGCATTTATATGTATGTATGTGTGTATATAGGATGGGGTGGTAGGAGAAGTGGAATATTCAAATGGCTTCAGGAAGAAATCCATATATTCTTCCTTGAAGCCTTTTTATCCACTTCTCCGAGGCTATGGGTCCCACAATTTGCACTAGAGGTGGACCCCATCCTATATATATATATATATATATATATATATATATATATATATATATATATATATATATATATATATATATATATAAACACTGATCTCTGCGTGTGTGTGTGTATGTGTACTCACCTAATTGTGGTTACAGGGGTTGATTCACAGCTCCTGGCCCCGCCTCTTCACTGGTCGCTACTAGGTCA
This sequence comes from Cherax destructor, assembly GCA_009830355.1. Taxonomy (NCBI): domain Eukaryota; kingdom Metazoa; phylum Arthropoda; class Malacostraca; order Decapoda; family Parastacidae; genus Cherax; species Cherax destructor. The sequence continues at coordinate 158,308 of WNWK01001817.1, forward strand.
CTCTCCCTGGGCCATGAGCTTTATCGTACCTCTTCTTAAAGCTATGTATGGATCCTGCCTGCACTACATCACTTTACAGACTATTTCACTCACTGACATCTCTGTGCCTGAAGAAATACTTCCTAACATCCATGTGACTCATCTGAGTCTTCAACTTCCAACTGTGACCCCTTGTTGTTGTGTCCCATCTCTGGAACATCCTGTCTCTGTCCACCTCGTCGATTCCTCTCAGTATTTTATATGTCGTTATCATTTCCCCTATATCTCTCCTGTCCTCCAGTGTTGTCAGGTCGATTTCCCTTAACCTCTCCTCGTAGGACATACTCCTTAGCTCCGGCACTAGCCTCGTCGCAAACCCTTGGACTTTCTCTAATTTCCTGACGTGCTTGGCCAGGTGTGTGTGTGTTATTTACCATTTTGTCCTAGGCACATGTCGATTAGACACTAGGCCTGTTGTATATATGTGTGTGTGTGTGTACGAAACACTTCGAAATGTTTCGGCCCCGCCGGGAATTGAACCCGGGCCCTCCGTGCGTGAAGCAAGAGCGTGTGTGTGTGTGTGTGTGTGTGTGTGTGTACTCACCTAATTATACTCACCTAATTGTGGTTGCAGGGGTCGAGACTCAGCTCCTGGCCCCGCCTCTTCGCTGTCCGCTACTGGGTCTCTGCTCTCCCTGCTCCATGAGCTTTATCATACCTAGTCTTAAAACTATGTATGGTTCCTGTCTCCACTATATCTTTCTCTAGACTGTTCCACTTCCTGACTACTCTATGGCTGAAGAAATGCTTCCTAACATCCCTTTGACTCATCTGAGTCTTCAGCTTCCAGTTGTGTCCCCTTGTTTCTGTGTTCCCTCTCTGGAACATCCTGTCACTGTCTACCTTGTCGATTCCCCACAGTGTGTGTGTGTGTGTGTATGTGTGTGTGTGTGTGTGTGTGTGTGTGTGTGTGTGTATGTGTGTGTGTGTGTAGTCTGTAAAAGGTATGAAACACGTCATAGAGTTTTCGAACATAAATGTTTGTCCTTAGCACCGTAAAAACTAGATGAGACGTGAGAAGTTTCTTTTGAGAGAGTGTGTGTGTGTGTGTGTGTGTGTGTGTGTGTGTGTGTGTGTGTGTGTGTGTGTGTGTGTGTATGTGTGTGTGTGTGTGTGTGTGTGCGAGGCAGATGGGTCAGCACTACAAGACAAGGTGGACGAGGATGCAAAGTGCAGTTTACTGCCTCATAACAAAGTTACTTTAGATCTTACGGGCATTACGAGCTCAATATTCCAAGACTATGTACTCCAGGAAGATCACTTTAATTACAAGAGACGGTGTGTATCGAACCAAGAACATCATCATATTAATTAACCAACCTTGAAATGCTCTTAATCCAGGGAATTGCAGCTTCCATCTCTTTCCTGATTACCCGATTACTTTCCATTTACTTCTCGGGGATGCACTATTATTATTATTATTATTATTATTATTATTATTATTATTATTATTATTATTATTATTATTATTATTATTATTATTATTATTATTATTATTATTATTATTATGAGGAAAAAGGTAAACTAGTAGTCAAACAGCACCTGGGAAATAGGAATATATGACATTTTATCTAGGGAAGTATAGCTTCCATTCTTTGGATCAAGAGCTCATCATTGAAAAACCCCACCTTGATGGGATACTGGGAGGAAAGTCTTTACAAATGTAAAAGTTACACACTCAGATCTGATATTCGATGATGAACAAAATTCGCTGAAATTCAAGTCTGTATTGGGTAATAGGCTGGTTTGGTTTGAAGCCTGTCGACTACATGAAGATCGGTTGCATGGTCCCTGTACACCACCAGGCATGAAAAATCTTGATCATTAATGCCAGGGAATGTAGATCTAAGTAAACAATTAGTTTGTATACACTGAGGGAAGTACACCTCTCATCATATGTACCATCTGTATGTCTAAATTATATCGTTTCGCAGCTGCGTTATGGAAAGAATAGAAAAAAAAAAGTATCCTGCAATGAGTTGCCAATAATCAGCTTCCATACGGGGTGTAAACAGATGCTTAATTGAATCAATCTGTACGAACTAAAAAAAAAACATAAAATAGACGAAAATAAAAGTGAAGATACAAACAAAAATGGCCACACTAATGAACACATGCTGTGGTTAGAGAACTTAATTTTTTAAATATATTAACTACTAGTCAAGCCAAACTGGAACTAGAAATACTTATGACGAATGAACTGTTGGTGTTATTCTATTGTATAAATAAACAGGTAATATCAACAAACCGGAGTTGACCGGGGTGACAAGCTAACTAATGGGTGCAAATTCGTAACGCACACCTTACGCTCTTTCTCTAAGGATTGAGTTTGATCAAAGTCACTGAGCTTTATCAGACTTGATAAAACTTAATCCTGAGCAAAACGTCGTGTAAAATAAGGACTTGATGTGCATTACGTGTAAGAAACAGGTCTTGGAAAATATCCCCGTCGAACATTATCTGCTTGAAGGCACGTACTTGATTACAGGTGATAATCTGTCTTTCATCAGAGGGCCTAGTCGCTCTTGGAACAGTAAGAACTGTATCTATTGTTATTCACACTGTCCAAGCCTCGCGTTTTTATAAAAAGAAACCCACACGTTGTAAAGCACTGAGCCGCGCGAGGCTGCGCGAGGCTGCGCGAGGCCGCGCGAGGCTGCGCGAGCAACAAGTCGAATTTCATGGAAAGCTCCTGGCAGTGTCTTATAAAATCAAAGATTCTTCTTTAACTCCAGAAAAAAAAGAAGTGAAGATCATAAAAGGTTGCATGAAGCCTGAAGACCTCATGTTCCTCTCTCCCACACTAAATGTTTATGGTTATGCAACAGACTACAGTATACAAAATGTGAATCTAAAGAGCCATCTTGGCTTGCAAAACTTGCTGACATATATGGTAATAAGTAAGACATAAACAGAGCAAGCTGTTACTTGCAGAATAGTTTTCTCTCCAAGAAGAGCTTCAGCAATTCATTATATCATTATATCATGTAGTATTATATACAGAAGTTGGAGTGGCAGGAGGCTTGGTGTCATCTGCAACTGTGGGCCAACACCACAGAACAAAATTAAAGAGCCTTCAGTATCGCCAGTCCAATTACAAAGGCATTATTACAAGATAAAAACCATCAGTAAGTACAAGCGACGACGGCGTCCATACACCCGCAGCTCCAGATGAAACCTGACCTCTCCTCTACTTACCTCACATATTTCTGCACTCCTAGTAGTGACGTCATCAACATCTACTTAAAGCAGAGTGTACGTAGCCTGTAAACAAAGGTTTGGTCTGCACTTACATTATTTTTTTATTGTAATTAATTATTCCAGTGGCTGGATCATAGAACTGAAGAATTTCCGAAAACAACATGTAACAAATCACCCAATTCAAACTGAATTAATATTAAAAATTGACTTGAACACATTTCTTAACTGTGTTATTTACATAATTAAGCGATGATTACCAACAAACATTTATGCATAGAGGATGTTGTCAATGGTTACATAATTCAAGGTTCCCCAGAAACAAGAGGCATGTCAGTTGACCGGGTTTATATTGGACAAAAAGAGGGCTAAGCTTTGATGATAGATTTTGTCCTTTGAAAGTTATTTAGTATTGTTTATTATAAAAATTATCTAATTTTTACACACCAGGACCTAGATTTGAAATATGAAATCTATATGAAAACTAGATTCATGATAATTTATAACATGGTACCAAGGGTGGTGGACTGATTACATCATTAGGGGCTTTTGGCATGTACATCTCATTTATACCTATGTATCATGTCTACCTAACTATGTATCATTGTACCATGTCTAAATAAACTATAAACTATTATAAAGATTCTTAGTATTGTCCATGTGTCATACTCTTCATGTTAATTCGCACAATAAAATAATTTGTTATTCCAAATCTCCTTGAGAGATCCCAGTCAACATGTACTTATTTGCAAGTGGGCAAACGCAGCATTATAATCTTGTACTGTTTAAACTGAATTTTTATGGTGTGTCTACCATGTGGGCTTCCACAACACAGGATACAAACACTGCGGAATTGTTGGTGGCACTTTTAATCAAACCATTTTTTTGACCAGTTGTCCTTTTTTTCATCAATTATTTATTTGAAAAAAATAGAAAAAAAAAAGATTGTCGAAGTCGTGAGATTCTTATTTTAAGGCAAAATTAATGCATTCTCTTGCACGTTTGACAGTGGGTTTAGTCTCGCAGAAATGTCTTTCTAACATCAGTGAATTCGTTGTCATTTATTAAACATGAGTACTGGAGGTTAGCAGCAACAGTATTTCATAAATTTAACTAACTTCTCTATTTAAATATCTGGCCGGCAAGCATGCCAGGCCCCTGGATGAAACTACTTTATGTCTTACTGCTAGGAAGACTTCACGAACGATCTCAGGGTTAAACCAGTGCAGGAAGAATTATATAAAAAATGTTTGTGGTATTGCTCTTACTTCTTCTGGTAATTTAAATAACGAGTTTAACACTCAATTAGAGGAACATTATTTCACTTTCTTGGCTCAAAACCACTTGAATATAATTTGAAACCCTACTCGCCTCTCAAACTTTATTAAGGTTCAATAAAGTAACGAATGTGTTACTGGACACACTAAGATTTGTCAATATTCTTCCACAATTTTGATGACCGCAGTTGTGTGCAATATTCTAGGACAGGATGAACAGTTGCATCTGAGAAGCAGCTAGGTCCCAAAAATGTCAGGAAGTTTTTATATATAAAGTAGCTGGACTCTACAACATAATATTGACTTGTAGCACACATCCTCGTAGCACGACAGATCCTCGTACCTACCTGGAGTTGTATAAGAAGATACAGAATGGAAAATACAACGAAACTGATTCCGGAGCTAAGGGGTATGAGCTCTGAGAAGAGGTTGACGTGACTAAATCTAATAACATTAGAAGACAGAAGGACTAGGGCTGATATGATAACAACATACAAGATACTGAGAGGAATTGGTAGGGGGACAGGGACAGATTATTCGAGAGGCGGGAAACAAGAAGACACAATCTCAGTTGGACGTTGAAAACCGTGATTAGTCACAGAGATGTTAGCAAGTATTTCTTCAGTCTTAGAGGAATCAGGAGGTGGAACGACCTGGACAGTGAAGTGGTAGAGTCATGATCCATTCATAGCTTTAAGAAGAGGTACGACAGGGTTCTCAAAGCCAAGAGAGAGTGAACAAAGCAGACGCTAGTGCAGAGGCAGGGTCAGAGGCCGAGACTCGACCCCTATAGCACGCACAGACACACACACACACACACACACACACACACACACACACACACACACAGAGGCCAAGATACGTGGAGGGCTAAGATGATGGAGGTGGTACTGGAAAACTTCATGTACCAACACGTAAGGGATACTACCAGGGAGAGAGGAGGGGATGAACCAGCGAGACTGGACCTAGTATTCACCTTGAGTAGTGCAGATATTGAGGACATCACACACGAAAGTCCCCTCGGGGCCAGTGATCATATAGTTTTAAGCTTTGATTACACAGTAGAGTTACAGGTGGACGGAGAGGCAGATAGGGCCAGAAGAATAAAGCCAAACTACAAGAAAGGGGACTACGCAGGCATGAAGAACTTCCTAAACGGGGTTCAGTGGGACAGAGAACTGGAAGGGAAATCAGTAAACGATATGATGGAATATGTGACAACAATATGCAAGGAAGCTGAGGAGAGGTTTGTACCCAAGGGAAACAGAAACAACGAAAAAGCAAGGATGAGCCTGTGGTTCACCCAAACGTGCAGGGAGGCCAAAACCAAGTGTGCTAGGGAATGGAAGAAGTATAGAAGGCAAAGGACCCAGGAAAATAAGGAGAGCAGTCGTAGAGCCAGAAACGAATATGCAAAGGTAAGAAGGGAGAACCAACGACAGTATGAGAATGACATAGTAGCGAAAGCCAAATCTGACCCGAAGCTGTTGTACAGCAACGTCAGAAGGAGAACAACAGTCAAGGACCAGGTGATCAGGCTGAGGAAGGAAGGAGAAGAGATCACAATAAATGACCGCGAAGTGTGTGAGGAACTCAACATGAGATTCAAAGAGGTGTTCACAGAGGAGCTAGAAGGGCCTCCAGAATGGAGGAGAGGTAGGGTACACCATCAGGTGCTGGACACAATACACACAACTGAGGAGAAAGTGAAGAGGCTACTAGGCGAGCTAGATACCTCAAAGGCGATGGGGCCGGATAACATCTCTCCATGGGTCCTGAGAGAGGGACCAGAGAAGCTATGTGTACCCCTAACAACAATCTTCAACACGTCTATCGAAACAGGGCAACAACCTGAGGTATGGAAGACAGGAAATGTAGTTCCAATTTTTAAAAAAAGGAGATAGTATGCAAGGTCATGGAGAAGATTATCAGGAGATGAGTGGTGGAGCACCTAGAAAGGAATGAGCTTATCAACGACGGCCAACACGGTTTCAGGGACGGAAAATCCTGTGTCACAAACCAACTGGAGTTCTATAACAGGGTGACAGCAGTAAGACAAGAGAGAGAGGGGTGGGTAGATTGCATATTCCTGGACTGTAAGAAGGTGTTTGACACAGTTCCACACAAGAGATTAGTGCAGAAGCTGGAGGACCAGGCAGGAATAACAGGGAAGGCACTACAATGGATCAGGGAATACCTGTCAGGAAGACAGCAGCGAGTCTTGGTGACGAGTGGGGTTCCACAGGGGTCAGTCCTAGGACCGGTGCTGTTTCTGGTATTTGTGAACGACATGACGGAAGGAATAGACTCCGAAGTGTCCATGTTTGCAGATGATGAGAAGTTGATGACAAGAATTCAATCGGACGAGGACCAGGCAGAACTACAAAGGGATCTTAACAGGCTGCAAGCCTGGTCCAGCAATTGGCTCCTGGAGTTCAACCCCACCAAGTGCAAAGTCATGAAGATTGGAAAAGGGCAAAGAAGACCGCAGACGGAGTACAGTCTAGGGGGCCAGAAACTACAAACCTCAATCAAGGAAGAAAATCTTGGGGTGAGTATAACACCAGGCACATCTCCCGAGGCGCACATCAACCAAATAACTGCTGCAGCATTCGGGCGCCTAGCAAACATAAGAACAGCATTCCGACATCTTAATAAAGAATCGTTCAGGACCCTGTACACTGTGTACGTTAGGCCCATACTGGAGTATGCAGCAAAAGTTTGGAACCCACATCTAGCCAAGCACGTAAAGAAGCTAGAGAAAGTGCAAAGGTTTGCAACAAGACTAGTCCCGGAGCTAAGGGGTATGTCCTACGAGGAGAGGTTAAGGGAAATCGACCTGACGACACTGGAGGACAGGAGAGATAGGGGGGACATGATAACGACATATAAGATACTGAGAGGAATTGACAAGGTGGACAGAGACAGAATGTTCCAGAGATGAGACACAGCAACAAGGGGACACAGTTGGAAGTTGAAGACTCAGATGAATCACAGGGATGTTAGGAAGTATTTCTTCAGTCACAGAGTGGTCGGGAAGTGGAATAGTTTGGGAAGCGATGTAGTGGAGGCAGGTTCCATACATAGCTTTAAGAAGAGGTATGATAAAGCTCATGGCGCAGGGAGAGTGACCCAGTAGCGGCCAGTGAAGAGGCGGGGCCATGAGCTATGAATCGACCCCTGCAACTATAACTAGGTGAGTACAACTAGGTGAGTACACACACACACACACACACACACACATACACACACATATAGGGGCCAGGAGCTATGAATCGACCCCTGCAACCACAAATAGGTGAGTACAAATAGGTGAGTACACACATATACACACACACACATATAGGGGCCAGGAGCTATGAATCGACCCATGCAACTACAATTAGGTGAGTACAACTAGGTGAGTACACACACACACACACACACACACACACACACACACACACACACATACATACATACATTCACACAAACACTCATTTACCTCCAACCACGCAATGAAATAGAACCAGAAAATAAAATGAATTTACCGGAAATGCTGATGCAATTTGTTCTGGCATATAAATCCAGTTTTTTAAATTCGGCATACTTTTTTATAATGAAACAACCTCGTTCATTATAAAAACACAGGAACCCTTGCTTAACTATCGAACAGCGTAGGCGGGGACACAGGAAAACAATATATATATATATATATATATATATATATATATATATATATATATATATATATATATATATATATATATATATATGCAATAAGATCATAGTAAACAGGTGATATCACAATATGCAGAACAACCACTGTGAAAAAATAGTGAAATTCCAAGGGCTGTCGTGATTTCTACATTATCAAGGAACTAGTTCCTTGATAATCCTAGGATTGGGGTCCTGTGGGTTAGAGCGTCGTGTGATTTTCGCTCACCATGAGGGGGTCAAAACAACATGGGTTCGAGTCCTTGGCTAGTCGCAATGTTGTTATTGATATATATATATATATATATATATATATATATATATATATATATATATATATATATACTATATATATAGATTCCGTGTGTGTGTGTACTCACCTACTCACCTATATGTGGTGGCAAGGGTCGATCTATAGCTCCTGGCCCTGCCTCTTCTTAAAGCTATGTATGGATCCTTTCTCCAGTTTTCACTCTCAAAATTGTTTCATTTCTTGACAACTCTAAGGCTGAAGAAATACTTCCTAACATCCCTATGTCTCATCTGAGTTTTTTTTTACTTTCATTTGTGTCCCCTTGTTGGTGTGTCCAATCTCCACCCTGTCACTTCCTCTCAGTATTTCATACGTCGATATCATGTCCCCCCTATCCCTCCTATCCTCCATTGTCATCAGGTTGAGTTCTTCTTATAGGACATACCCCTTAGCTTCGGGACTAGTCATGATGCAAACTTTTACACTTTCTCTAATTTCTTGACCATTATTATTATAATTAAGGGAGAGAGCTAAACCAGTAGGATTATGCAGCGCCTGTGGGGGGGATGATGTGGAAAGTATTCAGGTTTAATTCAGGCAACTGGAGCACTGATCCAATTCCCTAGATTAAGAGCCCCTCACCAACGTCAAGAAAGCTTCCTTGAGGGGAGTTTCTTGACCAGGTGCGGGTTCCACACTGGTGTTGCATACTCCAGTATGAGTCTGGCGTACACTGTGTGCAGTGTCGTGAATGACTTCTTACTTAAATATCGAAAAGCTTTTCTTAGGTTTGCCAGGCGCCTTTATACTGCAGCAGTTATTTGGTTGATGTGCCTCTCAGAAAATGTGCTCGGTATGATGTTCATCCCAAGATCCTTTCTTTGAGTGAGGTTTGCAGCCTTTGATCCCCTAGCTTGTACTCCGTTTGCGGTCTTTTTTGTCCTTTCCCAAGCTTCATGAATTTTAACTTGGTGAGGTTAAAATCCAAGAGCCATTTGTTGGACCTGGCTTGCAGCCTGTCCAGATCCCCTTGTAGTCTTACCTGATCCTGGTCCGCATTAGCGGACCTAAGACTGACCCTTACGGAAACTTACCCAACATATGCGCCCACACTGACACCTCGTCACATACTAATACTCTTTGTTTCCTTCCTGTCAGATAATCCTTGATACACTGCAGTGCTTTCCCTGTGTGCGTGTTTGTTATGTATATATATGTATGTATCCGCGTGTGTGTGTGTGAGACCTCTCAGTATCTCCCCGTGCCTGTGCCTGTCTTCATATCTCTGTTTGTCTGCCTGGCAGTATGTGTGTCTGAAAACGTGTGTGAATTTACACGAACACAAATGCATTTGTTCACCGTTGCATTTTTATCACGGGCGGTTGACGACAGACAAGTACCATGTAGCGATGAAGTGTTTGCTCCTCTGTTTGTCCTGAGTAAATATGCTTTCTCTATGAGTCTGTGTGTGTGCTTACTGAGTGTGCGTGAGCGGTGTCAGGACGAGATAGTGAGAGTATGTGTGTGTGTGTGTGTGTGTGTGTGTGTGTGTGTGTGTGTGAGAGAGAGAAAGGCAGTCTAGGGCAGACAAATTTTTCCAAATGTCAATAGTTAAGAGTCATCACCCTATTTCAAAACTCTCTAAAAGCGAAACTGAAACCTTTACAACGAACACACGCCTATAATAACAATCGAAAGAAGGTTTAATCGTTATCGACACTCTATGAGACCAATATTAAATAACTATATACTATATAAGGAACTCATGGATCCGAATGGTTAGTGGACAGAAAATATAAATCACATAAAATATTAAGATATATTATAATAGTCATGCAACACAAGATAACTAAAGCTAGAAAACTATTTATAACAGGAAAAAACAAATAAATAACTTCTTAACTGTATAACTTTACCTTAGCCTAAGACAAATAATACTTCGAGTCAGTAAATTGGACAGTCCACCTACTATTACTGTCACTCCTCTATAATACTTTATCAACACTGTACTTCACAATATGTCTTTTCAGCTTCCTTTGTTCCAGTAAGCGAGAAAAAACAGGGTAGGATTTTCATAACCTATTCTATTTACCCCGCTCGTCATCCGCCACCCTGTTACAGTAGTGTGATCTCTCCCTTTGTAAGTGTTGAAATCACGGTGAAGCACTCGCTCCCTGGCAGTGCCAGTGTAATCACTGGTGTTGGGTCACTCGCCTACCTGGCAGTGCCAGTGTTATCACTGGTGATCGGTCACTCGCCTCCCTGGCAGTGCCAGTGTAATCACTGGTGTTGGGTCACTCGCCTCCCTGGTAGTGCCGGTGTAATCACTGGTGTTGGGTCACTCGCCTCCCTGGCAGTGCCGGTGTAATCACTGGTGTTGGGTCACTCGCCTCCCTGGCAGTGCCAGTGTAATCACTGATGTTGGGTCACTCGCCTCCCTGGCAGTGCCAGTGTAATCACTTGTGTTGAGTCACTCGCCTCCCTGGCAGTGCCAGTGTAATCACTGGAGTTGGGTCATTCGCCTCCCTGGCAGTGCCAGTGTAATCACTGGTGTTGGGTCACTCGCCTCCCTGGCAGTGCCAGTGTAATCACTGGTGTTGGGTCACTCGCCTCCCTGGCAGTGCCAGTGTAATCACTGGTGTTGGGTCACTCGCCTCCTGGCAGTGCCGTGTAATCACTGGTGTTGGGTCACTCGCCTCCCTGGCAGTGCCGGTGTAATCACGGGTGTTGGGTCACTCGCCTCCCTGGCAGTGCCGGTGTAATCACTGGTGTTGGGTCACTCGCCTCCCTGGTAGTGCCGGTGTAATCACTGGTGTTGGGTCACTCGCCTCCCTGGCAGTGCCAGTGTAATCACTGGTGTTGGGTCACTCGCCTCCCTGGCAGTGCCGGTGTAATCACTGGTGTTGGGTCACTCGCCTCCCTGGCAGTGCCAGTGTAATCACTGGTGTTGGGTCACTCGCCTACCTGGCAGTGCCAGTGTTATCACTGGTGATCGGTCACTCGCCTCCCTGGCAGTGCCAGTGTAATCACTGGTGTTGGGTCACTCGCCTCCCTGGTAGTGCCGGTGTAATCACTGGTGTTGGGTCACTCGCCTCCCTGGCAGTGTCGGTGTAATCACTGGTGTTGGGTCACTCGCCTCCCTGGCAGTGCCAGTGTAATCACTGGTGTTGGGTCACTCGCCACCTGGCAGTGCCAGTGTTATCACTGGTGATCGGTCACTCGCCTCCTGGCAGTGCCAGTGTAATCACTGGTGTTGGGTCACTCGCCTCCCCGGTAGTGCCGGTGTAATCACTGGTGTTGGGTCCCTCGCCTCCCTGGCAGTGCCGGTGTAATCACTAATGTTGGGTCACTCGCCTCCCTGGTAGTGCCAGTGTAATCACTGGTGTTGGGTCACTCGCCTCCCTGGCAGTGCCGGTGTAATCACTAATGTTGGGTCACTCGCCTCCCTGGCAGTGCCGGTGTAATCACTGGTGTTGGGTCACTCGCCTCCCTGGTAGTGCCAGTGTAATCACTGGTGTTGGGTCACTCGCCTCCCTGGCAGTGCCGGTGTAATCACTAATGTTGGGTCACTCGCCTCCCTGGTAGTGCCAGTGTAATCACTGGTGTTGGGTCACTCGCCTCCCTGGCAGTGCCGGTGTAATCACTAATGTTGGGTCACTCGCCTCCTGGCAGTGCCGGTGTAATCTCTGGTGTTGGGTCACCGCCTCCTGGCAGTGCCAGTGTAATCACTGGTGTTGGGTCACTCGCCTCCCTGGCAGTGCCAGTGTAATCACTGGTGTTGGGTCACTCGCCTCCCTGGCAGTGCCAGTGTAATCACTGGTGGTGGGTCACTCGCCTCCCTGGCAGTGCCAGTGTAATCCCTGGTGGTGGGTCACTCGCCTCCCTGGCAGTGCCAGTGTAATCACTGGTGGTGGGTCACCGCTTCCTGGCAGTGCCAGTGTAATCACTGGTGGTGGGTCACTCGCCTCCTGGCAGTGCCAGTGTAATCACTGGTGGTGGGTCACTCGCCTCCCTGGCAGTGCCAGTGTAATCACTGGTGGTGGGTCACTCGCCTCCCTGGTAGTGCCGGTGTAATCACTGGTGGTGGGTCACTCGCCTCACTGGCAGTGCCGGTGTAATCACTGGTGGTGGGTCACTCGCCTCCCTGGCAGTGCCAGTGTAATCACTGGTGGTGGGTCACTCGCCTCCCTGGTAGTGCCGGTGTAATCACTGGTGGTGGGTCACTCGCCTCCCTGGCAGTGCCAGTGTAATCACTGGTGGTGGGTCACTCGCCTCCCTGGTAGTGCCGGTGTAATCACTGGTGGTGGGTCACTCGCCTCCCCGGTGGTGGGTCGTCCGCATAGTCAAGAGTGTAACTGGTGAAGCTTTGCTACCGTGACAACGTAATATTCTTGTCTCTTATATCATGTCCAGATGCAGGCAAGGGTGGGTCAGGATGTGGGTGTTACATTGTCTGGTATTTCTTTTATCGCTGTTGTCTTCTCCTCTATCTCTTTTCTCCATTTCTGCTTTGTCTGATTAAAAAAAATGTGATGTGCTTTTTTTTTTCAATCTTCTTTGTACCCCCTTCGACTTTCACTTCCACATTTTTCTTAACTGTTTTCTTCATGATTCCATTATTCTATTATTTCTAGTTTTGCTTGTTATCTCTCATCTCTGTTTTGAAGGATTTTTCTTTTAATTTCTCTTCCAATTTCCACCACCGTAAATCTTTCCTTGTGTTTCACAGTTGTAATATTTCTTTAAAATCTTTGTATTCATCAGAAGTCTCTGTTGTTCTTTCGCAAAACATCAAGATAAAGATATGTATGTAAGAGGTTCTGTAATTTTGAATGACTATTGCTCAGGTCTTTGGTCTGGGCATTCTGACAGGAGGTAAGTGATTCTCATATATATATATATATATATATATATATATATATATATATATATATATATATATATATATATATATATATATATATATATATATATAAATATATATATATATATATATAAATATATATATATATATATATATATATATATATATATATATATATATATATATATATATATATATATATATATATAAATATATATATATATATATATAAATATATATATATATATATATATATATATATATATATATAAATATATATATATATATATATATATATATATATATATAAATATATATATATATATATATATATATATATATATATATACATATAGTATATATATATATATATATATATATATATATATATATATATATATATATATACGTATATATATATATGTCTTGCCGATTAGGTAAAACTGGTCAATTAGCAAGAACTCATTTAAAATTAAGTCCTTTCTAAAAAAATCTTATACGTTTAAAGATATATTTTTTCATTTATGTTAATGTAAAATTTATAATTTTGTACCAAGAGAAACTTTGAAAACCTACCTAACCTTATTACAATAAGCGCAATTTAATTTAGCTAACCCAACTAAATATGTTTTAGATACGTTAACATTAATTTAATAATAAACAAACACAATGAAATATATTTTTTCGTTAGGTTCAGAACGATTTTTGCGAAATTATTGCATACACAAATTTTCGCTTGTCGTATATGGCAAGAAGAGCGTTGCTAGAGGTGGTACCTCCTATATATATATGTATATATATATATATATATATATATATATATATATATATAATATATATATATATATATATATATATATATATATATATATATATATATATATATATATATATATATATATATATATATATATATAATGGATAAAGACTGGCCATGAGTAAGTAGGCTGCATAAATATATATTTTTTGTTAAATTTATTTATTTTACTACGTATCTTATACAATTTTTGTTGTAATATAATAATAATAATAATTTTATTTCATTGCAAGTTTACATCGAGATTTTGTAATTACAATTATGAATTGAAGTGCAAAGAGCCACTATCATGCCATGGCATTATGGGCAGACTAAATCTAATGGCTTATAGACTACTTAATACTAGAGAAATTGATTAAGTTTGTTATAGTTAAACATTAGCTTATGTTTATAGCAGATAATAAGTTTACTCAAATTACAATCTGAGGATATTTCATTGTGACAAAGAGTTTTGTAGGATGGTTATATCAGTAGCAAATATTGAAATTATATTATGGGAAAATAACACTGAGCATTGTTGAAAGTAGTTTACAATATGAGTATTTAGTTTAGGGTGAGTAAGTGGTTTTTGAGAAGACTCTTAAATTGATGTTCAGACCTGGTTATTTTAGTATTTACTGGTAATGAATTCCAGATTTTGGGGCCCTTTATGTGCATAGAATTTTTACACAGGGTGATATGGACACGGGGTATATCAAAAAGTGATCTGTGTCTTGTGTTATGGTCGTGGGTCCTGTTAAAGTTGGTGAGGAGAATTTTGAGTGGAGGGTTTATATTTGAGTGTACAGTTCTATGTATGTAGTAGGCACAAGAAAAAGTGTGAATGTTCTTTATGGTGAGTAGTTTTAGACTTTTGAATATTGGTGGAGGCCTTAGACAAGTAGGCCTTAGACAAGGATGTGTGATGTCACCGTGGATGTTCAATATATTTATAGATGGGTTGTAAGAGAAGTGAACGCGAGGGTCTTGGCAGGAGGTGTAGGGTTAAAAGTTAGAGAATCAAATACAAAGTGGGAGTTGTCACAGTTGCTTTTTGCTGATGACACTGTGCTTTTGGGAGATTCTGAAGAGAAGTTGCAGAGGTTGGTGGATGAATTTGGTAGGGTATGTAAAAGAAGAAAATTGAAAGTGAATATAGGAAAGAGTAAGGTGATGAGGATAACAAAAAGATTAGGTGACGAAAGATTGGATATCAGATTGGAGGGAGAGAGTATGGAAGAGGTGAATGTATTCAGATATTTAGGAGTGGACATGTCAGCATGTCAGGTTGGAGGGAGGGGGTAAAGGAGGTTTTGTGTGCGAGGGGCTTGTATTTCCAGCAAGCATGCGTGAGCGTATTTGATAGGAGTGAATGGAGACAAATGTTTTTTAATACTTGACGTGCTGTTGGAGTGTGAGCAAAGTAACATTCATGAAGGGCTTCAGGGAAACCGGCAGGCCGGACTTGAGTCCTGGAGATGGGAAGTACAGTGTTTGCACTCTGAAGGAGGGGTGTTAATGTTGCAGTTTTATAACTGTAGTGTAAAGCACCCTTCTGGCAAGACTGATGGAGTGAATGATGATGATTTTTTTTTCTTTTTCGGGCCACCCTGCCTTGGTGGGAATCGGCCGATGTGTTAATAAATAAAAAAATATCCTGTCTAGAGTGGGAATTTGTTATCATTCTGACTGCAGCCTTTTGCTGGGTTATGAGCGGTCTAAGGTGATTTAATGTTGATCCCCATGCACAAATTCCATAGGTGAGATAAGGGTAGATGAGTGAATGACACAGTGCAAGGAGAGCTGATTGAGGCACATAGTAGCGTATCTTTGATAGTATGCCTACTGTCTTTGAGATTTTCTTGGAAATTTGTTGTATGTGTGTTTGGAATTTGAGGCTACTGTCAAGGTGGATTCCTAGGAATTTTCCCTCTGTGAGTCTTGTGAGGGGTGATCCATTAAGCGTTATGTTAAGTGGAACATTTGTAGCTCTGTTTCCAAAATGAATGAAATAGGTCTTGTCAGTATTGAGAGTAAGCTTATTAGTCGTCATCCAGGTAGATATTTTCTGTAATTCAGCATTAACTGTGTTGGCCAGTATGACTGGGTTTGGGTGAGAGAAGACATATGTAGTGTCATCTGCAAATAATATGGGTTTGAGTAGTTGTGATGCATTCAGTAGGTCATTGATGTAAATGAGGAAAAGGAGTGGTCCTAAGACACTTCCTTGTGAGACACCGACTGTAATTTGTTGTGTGGATGAGTTAGCTCCATTTATGTACACGTATTGGCTTCTGGTACTAAGGTATGACTTTAGGTAGTTGAGTGAGTGCCCTCTTATACTATAGTGTGCTAATTTTGTGAGCAGTAAATCATGGTTGACTGTATCAAAAGCTTTACGTAAATCAATGAAGATTCCCAGTGGGGCTTCTTTCTTCTCAAGTGCGGTGTATATTAGCTCTAGCATGTGTATAATAACATCATTTGTGCTTTTGTTAGTCCTGAATCCAAACTGACAGGGGTTGAGTACGTTGTGTGAGACGAGGTAGGAATAGATCTGCCTATGAATTAATTTTTCAAAGATTTTAGAGAGCAGAGGTAAGTTTGATATTGGTATATAATTGTTCAAGTCTGCTTGATCCCCTCCTTTGTGGATCGGGGTGACCCTCGCTACTTTGAGAATTGATGGGAAGGTGGAGGATTCAATGGATTTGTTGAAGAGTGTTGCAATAATTGGTGACAGTGCCTGAGAAGCTTTTTTGTACATAAAAGGTGGTAAGCTGTTTATGTCTTCTGCCTTATTTTTAAGGGTGTTGATAATGAGCGAGACACCTATTGGGTTGGTTGGAGCTAAGAATAGTGTATTCGGGTAGGTGTTGGTGAGGTAGTTTGATGGACGGGTGTTTGAGCTTGGAATCTTACTCGCTAGATTCTTTCCTATGGTGGAGAAGAAAACATTAAGTCTGTTTGCTGTTTCAGTTGGTGGGAGTAGGGGTTCATCTGATTTTGTTAATTTGATAGTTTTGTTTTTGGATATCTTTTTATTTCCTAGAATTTCAGATAGGGTTTTCCAGGTCTTTTTCATATCACCTTTCATGTTATGTAATCTGTTCGCATAATACAATTTTTTTGACCTTCATATAAGGCTGGTAAGGATTGACGAGTAGTGTTTGGATTGTTCTCTGGTTATTTGACTTCTTCTGTACTGTTTTTCATATTGGTGCTTTTTGTTAATGGATTTAAGGATGCTGGGTGTTAGCCAGGGATTGTTAAGTCTCTTAGCTGTGATCTGTTTAGTTTTTTTTAGGGCAATGCTTGTTATAGAGGTAGTGTTTTTTTTTTTTAGGAAATTCTTAATACATTCATTAGTATCTGAATATGTTTCTATCTCATTATGCCAGTCGATGTTAATCATGGATGTTATAAAGTTATTAACAGCTGACTCGTTATATAGTCTGAAGGTAACTTTAGTAGTGTCTTGGGGCAGTTTACCTAGGTTGGTTATGAGAAAGGTAGGGTAGTGGTCTGTGGTGTTGTCTGTGATTATTCCTGATTTTAAAGGGGATATAGTGTTAGTCCAGATGTGGTCTAATAAGGAGATACTAGTCTCAGAGATTCTTGTAGGTTTTGATATTGTTAGTAGCAACAAGCAGTTGTTCATAGTGTTTGTGAATTCGGTTACTTGTGGGTCCTGGTCATGTTGAAAACTCCTGTGAGTAGCAAGTGGTCTTTGTTCATGTGTTCATCAGTTATCAGGTTTCCTAATTTTTCACTAAAGTGGTGAATGTTTGACTGTGGTAATCTGTAGATGTTTATCACTGTGATTGTTTTTTGCAGGTCTTTTGATTTAAATTTAGCTATAATATATTCTCCATGTTCATCCCTTGTGCAAGAGTTATTGATACATTCAAGTTGATCCGAGTAATATATAGCTATTCCACCCCCTCGCTGATCTGTCCTACAGTTGTGTATGGCTGTGTAACCTGGAATGGCATAGACATCTGTAGTACCAGGCTTTAGCCAGGTCTCAGTGAGTGTGATGATTGACATATTGGTCTGCAGGGATTTGAGTAATGCTGTGAGGTCATCATAATGTTTGCTTAAAGATCTAATATTGTAATTAAAGATAGTTATGTTATTGTTGGCTCTGAGTAATGTCTTTGCTTGATCTGCTGTGTAATAATTACAGTTGCTATTGGATTCATGTAAGTCATTTAATAAGAGGTTAATATCAGGATCAATGCCTGTAATCATAAGATTTAGTGTGATTCTATAACTAGACTTAAGAACAATGTATTATGCTAAACTTAATAATATGATACCTGATTAATCGTACTAGCTATTGGATTAACACAATTTTGAACAATAGTCACAGAGATATAGAATATTCTTACTAAACTCATTTATCTTACTAGTTAATGAAATTTACTGAGCACAATAATATTGTTTGGTACCGGAAGTGATAATTTAAAGTTAATAGTCTGTAGGTAATGGTAGTTAAAAGAAAAAATAATGAGAACAAAATGAATAGTTTATAAATAGTAGATTAAAATGAGTAATTATATTGTACTGGGATAGTGCTAACTCTTATTATGGCACAAGTTTGATAAAATAGCTTGCACTGGTTATCTGTTCTAAAATAGTGGTTTAGAATAGTAAGCAAGTAATGGTAAATTAAAAAAAAAATAAGAATAAAAAGTGAGAAATAAAAAGAGGGCTGGTTGGAATTTATTGTAATATGATTATGATGATGTAATATTGTAGTGGGTGTAGTATAAGGTTATGAAGATGTCAGACAAGGACTTGATTTTAAATCTAAAACAAAGAAAATATAACACTTAAGTATACCTGACTTAGCACCTTATGTGACTAAGTAACTAGAATCAATTATTGCTATTCCCTAACAAATATGATGAAAAAAAAGAAAAACAATGTTGATCTTAAGATTAAAATCAGGCTAAGGGAAGTTCATTACTCGAAAATTCGTTCTTACATAAGTATCCTTTACGGCTTTAAAGTTTCCCAAAAAATAATAATAATAATGACAATAATAATAATAATAATAATAATAATAATAATAATAATAATAATAATAATAATAATAATAATAATAATAATAGCAATAATAACAAAATAGTAATAATAATACAATAGTAATAATAAAATAATAATAATAATATTAATAATAATAATAATAATAATAATTATTATTATTATTATTATTATTATTATTATTATTATTATAGAGCAAACATACAGCAGTGACAAATTAATGACGTTTTATACACGTCTTTTCTATATCGTCCATTAATTGTGTATAAGTTTACATGAAGACCAATGCATGTTAGGTACATCAGGTGTGTTGATAATGTTCTGAAAAGGAGATTGAAGCCGTAGCAATATTGTGCTTGATACAACCACTGCTGCTTGATTCTTCAGAGCCCATGACTCTAAAAATTAAGGCTCGTGTAAGCACCTTTAGAGTGTTGTGATTCTTTTTTTTTTTAGAGCCCCTTGCTGTCCTTTATTTTTTTAAATTATCCGTAACTCTATCTTTTTCACTTTTTCGTATCTTTCTTTCTACACTCTCCTTTTTCTTAGTTTTCTTCCCTCTTATTCTTCTTTCTCTCGCTTTCCCCGTCTCTCCTCTTTCTCTTTGTCTCCCTTTCCCTTCCCTCTCTCGTTCCCTCCTGCCATTTCAGTTCCACCTCCATTCATTACATTGCTCTTTCTTTTTGCCTCTCCCGCCTCTTTCTCTCTATTTCTTCTCCCCACTCCCTCTCTCTCTCTCCTCTCTTCCCGTCCTCCAGTCTTGAAGACTTAGCGTCGTGTTCCTTCTGCTCCCGTTGGTAAACATTTTTGTTGTGGTTAGTAGGGCTGGAGGTCTGAGCAATGGTCGTGTATTCGGAGATGTTTTGGACTGGGTACGTAGCTTTATTCAGAGAAGAGTTCTGGCCCCGAGAGAGTTTTGTCCAGAGGAAATTTGTCTTACACCCCCTTCCCCCCCCCCCCCCGAGGAGAGTTTTGTCCAGAGGAAAGATTTTTTCCTTGAATAGAGCTTTGTTCAGAGGAGACTTTTCCCCGAGGAGAGTTTTGTCCAGTCGAACAATTTCTCCCTGAAGATTTTGTCAAGAGGTGAGCAATGTCCAAAGTTTTTTAATGCAGAATCTTTTTGTTTTTGTTTTTTGCAAAGAAATTTTTTGTCAAAATGTTTCATTGAACTGAAAATATTTTCAGTTAATTTTTGTCAGTTGCATGAAATATGTATTTGAAAAATAAATTTGGTATTGAGTAATTTTTTTGTTTTAACTAAATCTTTTTTTTTTCGCGATGAAAACCGACCTGACGAATGTACATTTTAAATAACGAAAGAATAAATGTGGCTAAAAGGATAAGTATAAATGGAATAGAGTCAAATAGATACAGTCTAGTAAGGGAATATAGTGAGCATTTACTGCTAATTGTTTATCAATATGCTATTCATTTTTTCGAGTAAATAATACAACAGTAAAATAGACTTTCTATGATAAACATTAAATTGCACAGGAGTCCACCAGGGACACTACCCTCGTCCTCTTCCCTTTTAAAAATCTTAATAAAAGTCCATACACACACACACACACACACACACACACACAACAAGAAGAAGAACAAGAAGAGGTATGATAAAGCTCGTGGAGTAGGGAAAGAGTGGACCTAGAAGCGACCAGTGAAGAGGTGGGGCCAGGAGCTATGTATCGACCCCTGCAAAAACAATTAGGTGAGCACACACACACACACACACACACACACATATATATATATATATATATATATATATATATATATATATATATATATATATATATATATATATGCTAGGAATTCGCAAGAGCAGGCGAAATATTCACAAACACTGATCTCTGGCCGACGGAGACTCGAACCTACGAACCTCATGACAAGGTACGCAGTGCTTTACCGACCGTACCACACTGGTCCAATACCTTGGCATCCAGCTTTCGCTAGACGTTATTCCAAGGCAGCCAGCTTTCAGGCAGGAAGGCTTACAGCTTTTCATCTCATCCCCTGCATGCATCGACACAACTAGAGATTTTTACAATGCTAGGAATTCGCAAGAGCAGGCGAAATATTCACAAACACTGATCTCTGGCCGACGGAGACTCAAACCTACGAACCTCATGACAAGGTACGCAGTGCTTTACCGACCGTACCACACTGGTCCAATACCGTGGTCACTTCTCTTCTGTGATATGGTACACAGGCGGCCTTCGTTCACTTTTTCTCCTGTGCCAAATTTTTGAGCGGTATTAAGTTAGCGTCGGCCTTTTTACGTCATTAAGCCTTTTGCAACAACAAAGACAGCCACTTTGCCATATCCACCAAAAAAAAAATTGTGTGGGATTCTGCCTCACAAGCCTCTCGTTGTCCCTCTTTTTTTATCCATAAGCTCGTTACCCATGTGCTTGTATGTCAACACAATGATATTACTGTCGAACATTTCAGCTGAGTCTCTCCCTCGGTCTCTCCTTCAGTCAATCTCTTTCTCTCAGTCCCTCCGTCAGTCCCTTCCTACTTTAGTCACACCTTCCTGCAGTCTCTCCCTCCCTCAGTCTCTCCATTAGTCTCTACCTTACATACTCTCAGTGCTGGGTTTTCAATCTCTTCCCCAGTCCCTGAATCCCTGTTTCAGTGTCATCCTTAGTCCTTCCCGCAGTTTCTCCAATAGTGTCCACCTTAGTCCATCTCTCAGTCCCTCCATCAGTGTCTAACATAGTCCCTCCCTCAGTCCCTAGATCAGTGTCTAACTTAGTCCCTCCATAAGTGTCTTCCTTAGTCTCGCCCTCAGTCCCTCCATCAGTGTCTACCTTAGTCTCTCCCTCAGTCCCTCCATCAGTGTCTACCTTAGTCCCTCCCTCAGTCTCTCCATCAGTGTTTTTCTGAGTCCCTACCTCAGTCTCTCCACCAGTGTCTACCTTAGTCTCCCCCTCAGTTCCTTCATCAGTGTATTCCTTAGTCCCTCCCTCAGTCTCTTCCTTAGTCCCTCCCTTAGTCTCTCCCTCAGTCCCTCCATCAGTGTCTACCTTAGTCTCTCCCTCAGTCCCTCCATCAGTGTCTACCTTAGTCCCACCCTCAGTCTCTCCACCAGTGTCTACCTTAGTCTCCCCCTCAGTTCCTTCATCAGTGTATTCCTTAGTCCCTCCCTCAGTATCTTCCTTAGTCCCTCCCTTAGTCTCTCCCTCAGTCCCTCCATCAGTGTCTACCTTAGTCTCTCCCTCAGTCCCTCCATCAGTGTCTACCTTAGTCCCACCCTCAGTCTCTCCACCAGTGTCTACCTTAGTCTCCCCCTCAGTTCCTTCATCAGTGTATTCCTTAGTCCCTCCCTCAGTCTCTTCCTTAGTCCCTCCCTTAGTCTCTCCCTCACTATCTTCCTAAGTCTCTCCCTCAGTATCTTTCTTAGTCCTTCCCTCAGTGTCTTCCTTAGTCCTTCAATCAGTGTCTTTCTTAGTCCCTCCCTCAGTCTCTCAGTGTCTTCCTGAGTCCCTCCCTCAGTCTCCCTCAGCAGTCTGTCCACTCCTGTCATGAATTTTAAAAGCAAAATTCTCTCCTACTATTTGATTACAGACATTTTCTCTCTGCTGCCCAGAATTTTTCTGGATTACTCAAGAGTCCAGATTTCATGAATATGCTATTTGTGTGTTCGAGTTAGTCACCAACTGTGTGTGATGTGGTGATGTAGCAGAATGGTGATGTAGCAGTGTGGTGATGTAGTAGTGTGGTGATGTAGAGGGTATGGTGATATAGCAGTGTGGTGATGTAGTAGTGTGGTGATGTAGCAGTGTGGTGATGTAGAGGGCGTGGTGATGTAGCAGTGTGGTGATGTAGAGGGTGTGGTGATGTAGCAGTGTGGTGATGTAGAGGGTGTGGTGATGTAGCAGTTTGGTGATATAGAGGGTGTGGTGATGTAGAGAGTGTGGTGATGTAGCAGTGTAGTGATGTAACGATGTAGGGTAGTAGTGGTGTGGTGATATAGTGTGGTTATGTAACGGTGTGATGTAGTGGTGTGGTGATGTAGAAGAGTGGTGAAGAAACGATGTGGTGATGTAACAGTGTGATGTAGTAGTGTGGTGATGTAGCGATGTGATGTAGCAGTGTGATGATGTAATTATGTGGTATTGTAGTAGAGTGGTGACGTAGTGATGTGGTGATGTAGCAGTGCGGTGATATAGAGGGTGTGGTGATGTAGCATTGTGGTGATGTAGGAGTGTGATGATGTAGAGTTTTGTGATGCAGCAATGTGGTGATGTAGCAGTGCGGTGATGTAGAAGTGTGATGATGTAGCAGTGTGCTGATGTAGCAGTGTGGTGATGTAGAAGTGTGGTGATGTAGAGGGTGTGGTGATGTAGCAGTGTGATGATGTAGCAGTTTGGTGATGTAGCAGTGTGGTGATGTAGGTGTGGTGACGTAGCAGTGTGATGATGTAGAGGGTGTGGTGATGTAACGGTGTGGGGATGTAGCAGTGTGGTGATGAAGCAGTGTGGTGATGTAGAGGGTGTGGTGATGTAGGAGTGTGGTGATGTAGAGGGTGTGGTGATGTAGCAGTGTCATGATGTAGAGGGTGTGGAGATGTAGCGGTGTGGGGATGTAGCAGTGTGGTGATGAAGCAGTGTGGTGATGTAGAGGGTGTGGTGATGTAGGAGTGTGGTGATGTAGAGGGTGTGGTGATGTAGCAGGGTGGTGATGTACGTGTGGTGATGTAGTAGTGTGGTGTTGTAGAGAGTGTGGTGATGTAGCAGTGTGGTGATGTAGCAGTGTGTTGATGTAGAGGGTGTGGTGATATAGCAATGTGGTGGTGTAGAGGATGTGGTGATGTAGCAGTGTGGTGAAGTAGAGGGTGTGGTGATGTAGCAGAGTGATGATGTAGCAGTTTGGTGATGTAGCAGTGTAATGATGTAGGTGTGGTGACGTAACAGTGTGGTGATGTAGCAGTGTGGTGATGTAGCAGTGTGATGATATAGAGGGTGTGGTGAAATAGCAGTGTGGTGATGTATCAGTGTGGTGATGTAGCAGTGTGGTGATGAAGCAGTGTGGTGATGAAGATGATGTGGTGATGTAGCAGTGTGGTGATGTAGAGGGTGTGGTGATGTAGAGGGTGTGGTGATGTAGCAGTGTGGTGGTGTAGACGATGTGGTTATGTAGCAGTGTGGTGATATAGAGAGTGTGGTTGATGTAGCAATGCGGTGATGTAGAGGGTGTGGTGATGTAGCAGGATGGTGATGTAGGTGTGTGGTGATGTAGCAGTGTGGTGATGTAGCAGTGTGATGATGTAGAGGGTGTGGTGATGTATCAGTGTGGTGATGTAGCAGTGTGGTGATGTAGAGGGTGTGGTGATGTAGCAGTGTGGTGATGAAGCAGTGTGGTGATGTAGAGGGTGTGGTGATGTAGCAGTGTCGTGATGTAGCAGTGTGGTGATGTATCAGTGTGGTGATGTAGCAGTGTGGTGATGAAGCAGTGTGGTGATGTAGAGGGTGTGGTGATGTAACGGTGTGGGGATGTAGCAGTGTGGTGATGAAGCAGTGTGGTGATGTAGAGGGTGTGGTGATGTAGGAGTGTGGTGATGTAGAGGGTGTGGTGATGTAGCAGTGTGATGATGTAGAGGGTGTGGTGATGTAACGGTGTGGGGATGTAGCAGTGTGGTGATGAAGCAGTGTGGTGATGTAGAGGGTGTGGTGATGTAGGAGTGTGGTGATGTAGAGGGTGTGGTGATGTAGCAGTGTGATGATGTAGAGGGTGTGGAGATGTAGCGGTGTGAGGATGTAGCAGTGTGGTGATGAAGCAGTGTGGTGATGTAGAGGGTGTGGTGATGTAGGAATGTGGTGATGTAGAGGGTGTGGTGATGTAGCAGGGTGGTGATGTACGTGTGGTGATGTAGTAGTGTGGTGTTTTAGAGTGTGGTGATGTAGCAGTGTGGTGATGTAGCAGTGAGGTGATGTAGCAGTGTGTTGATGTAGAGGGTGTGGTGATGTAGCAATGTGGTGGTGTAGAGGATGTGGTGATGTAGCAGTGTGGTGATGTAGAGGGTGTGGTGATGTAGCAGAGTGATGATGTAGCAGTTTGGTGATGTAGCAGTGTAATGATGTAGGTGTGGTGACGTAACAGTGTGGTGATGTAGCAGTGTGGTGATGTAGCAGTGTGATGATGTAGAGGGTGTGGTGAAATAGCAGTGTGGTGATGTAGCAGTGTGGTGATGTATCAGTGTGGTGATGTAGCAGTGTGGTGATGAAGCAGTGTGGTGATGTAGATGATGTGGTGATGTAGCAGTGTGGTGATGTAGAGGGTGTGGCTATGTAGCAGTGTGGTGGTGTAGACGATGTGGTTATGTAGCAGTGTGGTGATATAGAGAGTGTGGTTGATGTAGCAATGTGGTGATGTAGAGGGTGTGGTGATGTAGCAGTGTGGTGATGTAGCAGTGTGATGATGTAGAGGGTGTGGTGATGTATCAGTGTGGTGATGTAACAGTGTAATGATGTGTCAGTGTGGTGATGTAGCAGTGTGGTGATGTAGAGGGTGTGGTGATGTAGCAGTGTGGTGATGAAGCATTGTGGTGATGTAGAGGGTGTGGTGATGTAGAGGGTGTGGTGATGTAGCAGTGTGGTGATGTAGCAGTGTGGTGATGTATAGGTGTGGTGATGTAGCAGTGTGGTGTTGTATAGGTGTGGTGATGTAGCAGTGTGGTGATGAAGCAGTGTGGTGATGTAGAGGGTGTGGTGATGTAGCAGTGTGGTGGTGTAGAGGATGTGGTGA
This sequence comes from Cherax destructor, assembly GCA_009830355.1. Taxonomy (NCBI): domain Eukaryota; kingdom Metazoa; phylum Arthropoda; class Malacostraca; order Decapoda; family Parastacidae; genus Cherax; species Cherax destructor. Next base: position 184,233 of record WNWK01001817.1, read on the forward strand.
TGTAGCAGTGTGGTGATGTAGAGGGTGTGGTTGATGTAGCAGTGTGGTGATGTAGAGGGTGTGGTGATGTAGTAGTGTGGTGATGTAGAGGTTGTGGTGATGTAGCAGTGTGGTGATGAAGCAGTGTTGTGATGTAGAAGGTGTGGTGACGTAGCAGTGTGATGATGTAGCAGTGTGGTGATGTAGCAGTGAGGTGATGTAGAGGGTGTGGTGATGTAGCAGTGTGGTGGTGTAGAGGATGTGGTGATGTAGCAGTGAGGTGATGTAGAGGGTGTGGTGATGTAGCAGTGTGGTGGTGTAGAGGGTTTGGTGATGTAGCAGTGTGGTGATGTAGAGGGTGTGGTTGATGTAGCAGTGTGGTGATGTATAGGGTGTGGTGACGTAGCAGTGTGATGATGTAGCAGTGTGGTGATGTAGCAGTGAGGTGATGTAGAAGGTGTGGTGATGTGGTGCTGTGGAGTGTTTTGCACTCAAACAAGCACACACACACACACACACACACACACACACACACACACATTTATCTTTAGTGACACTTTCTACTAACGCCAACTCATCAGTTGTCTCTATAATTCCACGTTATTCACCACCATTACTCAACTGTTTACTCATTCCTCAGAATGAACCCATCCTCACTGTGAACCAGTTTACATCTTACTCCACCTTCTTTGCCCCCCTGTTTCCAATGTTTGTATTTTCTTCTCACCATCTTAATTAATGTAATGCTTTGGCTGAATCTGGTGAGGAATCCCATTCCAAGACATTTCGACCGTGGACCCTTTATCAAGACCCAGTGATGGGTCAGGGACCAGTGATGGGTCAGGGACCAGTGATGGGTCAGGGACCAGTGATGGGTCAGGGACCAGTGATGGGTCAGGGACCAGTGATGGGTCAGGGACCAGTGATGGGTCAGGGACCAGTGATGGGTCAGTTACCAGTTTTATTAATTCATGGACCAGTTTTAAGTCATGGACCAGTTTTAAGTCATGGACCAGTGATAAGACAAGGATGAGTGAGAGGACGGGGACCACCACACATTGGGGGCACCACACATTACATGATAATACACATTAAGGGCCCCAGACATTAGGGGGCTACCACGCTTTAGAGGACCACACACACATTAAGGGCCCCGACACACATAGGGACCCTTCCCCCTCACACACACATCAAAGGCCTCTACAAACACTCGAGGGATTTTCTCACATTCAAAGCCTCTACACAATAGGGGTTCACTCACACATAAGAGATCTCCACACATACATTAGAAGTCCCCACACACATTAGGGGTCCTCTCACGCACATTAGGGGTCCACATACATATAAGTTGTCCCCAGACATACATTAAGAGTCCCCATTCACATTAGGGGTTCCCACACGCACATGAGGGGTTCACACACATAAGTGGTCCCCACACATTCATTAGGTTTTAAAACATACATTAGGGGTCCCCACACGCACACATTAGGGGTCCCCACACGCACACATTAGGAGTCCCCACACACACACATCAGGGGTCCCCACACGCACACATTAGGGGTCCCCACACGCACACATTAGGGGTACCCAAACACACGCTAGGGGTCCCCACACATGCACACACACATTAGGGGGTCCCCATACATACATTAGGAATCCCCACATACACACTAGGGGTCCCTACACACATTAGTAGTCTCCACACAACACACTAGAGGTCCCCACACACACATTAATGGTTCACACACGCACACATAATAAAGGTCCCCACAATAATAAAGGTCCCCACAATAATAAAGGTCCCCACATTAGGGATCCCTACACACATTAGGGGTCCTCACACATATTAGGGGTGCCCACATACACATTAGGGGCCCCGGAAAATAAAGTAACGTAAGCCACTGGGGGGAAAAAATATTAATATATAATTGATAATTACGAACATAATATAATAATGTAAATCCTCGGACTTTTGATTGAAGAAAATAATTGCAAAAAATTTAGATAATTGGAAATAATTTACCCAGCATATCTGCTTCTTGTATTGCCACGTTCAGTATTTATTTTGAAACTACGAAATGCTGTAGCCTATATTATCACTGTAGCATAGTTATCATACTACTGCTACTACTACTACTACTACTACTACTACTACAACTACTACCACGACTACTACTAAGACATATTAGGGGTGCCCACATACACATTAGGGGCCCCGGAAAATAAAGTAACGTAAGCCACTGGGGGGAAAAAATATTAATATATAATTGATAATTACGAACATAATATAATAATGTAAATCCTCGGACTTTTGATTGAAGAAAATAATTGCAAAAAATTTAGATAATTGGAAATAATTTACCCAGCATATCTGCTTCTTGTATTGCCACGTTCAGTATTTATTTTGAAACTACGAAATGCTGTAGCCTATATTATCACTGTAGCATAGTTATCATACTACTGCTACTACTACTACTACTACTACTACTACTACAACTACTACCACGACAATAACTACGACTACTACTACTACTAGTAATAATAATAATAATAATAATAATAATAATAATAATAATAATAATAATAATGATAATAATAATAATAATAATACTAATAATAATAATACCAAAAATAATAATTAATATTAAAGTGGGACGCCCATATAATATGTTTTCCCAAGGGCCTCCACATGACTAAAACCGGCCCTGGACCAATAATTGGTCAGTGACCAGTGGTAGGTCAGGTACCAAGGGTGGGCCAGGGACCAGTGGTAGGTCAGGTACCAAGGGTGGGCTAGGGACCAGTGGTAGGTCAGGGACCAGTGTTAGGTCAGGTACCAAGGGTGGGCCAGGGACCAGTGGTGGGTCAGGTACCAAGGGTGGGCCAGGGACCAGTGGTAAGTCAGGTACCAAGGGTGGGCTAGGGACCAGTGGTAAGTCAGGGACCAGTGTTAGGTCAGGTACCAAGGGTGGGCCAGGGACCAGTGGTAGGTCAGGTACCAAGGGTGGGCCAGGGACCAGTGGTAGGTCAGGTACCGAGGGTGGGCCAGGGACCAGTTGTAGGTCAGGTACCAAGGGTGGGCTAGGGACCAGTGGTAGGTCAGGGACCAGTGTTAGGTCAGGTACCAAGGGTGGGCCTGGGACCAGTGGTAGGTCAGGTACCAAGGGTGGGCCAGGGACCAGTGGTAGGTCAGGTACCAAGGGTGGGCCAGGGACCAGTGGTAGGTCAGGTACCAAGGGTGGGCCAGGGACCAGTGGTAAGTCAGGTAGCAAGGGTGGGCTAGGGACCAGTGGTAAGTCAGAGACCAGTGTTAGGTCAGGTACCAAGGGTGGGCCAGGGACCAGTGGTAGGTCTGGTACCAAGGGTGGGCCAGGGACCAGTGGTAAGTCAGGTACCAAGGGTGGGCCAGGGACCAGTGGTAGGTCAGGTACCAAGTGTGAGCCAGGGACCAGTTGTAGGTCAGGTACCAAGGGTGGGCTAGGGACCAGTGGTAGGTCAGGTACCAAGGGTGGGCTAGGGACCAGTTGTAAGTCAGGGACCAGTGTTAGGTCAGGTACCAAGGGTGGGCCAGGGACCAGTGGTAGGTCAGGTACCAAGGGTGGGCAAGGGACCAGTGGTAGGTCAGGTACCAAGGGTGGGCCAGGGACCAGTGGTAGGTCAGGTACCAAGGGTGGGCCAGGGACCAGTGGTAGGTCAGGTACCAAGGGTGGGCCAGGGACCAGTGGTAGGTCAGGTACCAAGGGTGGGCCAGGGACCAATGGTAGGTCAGGTACCAAGGGTGGGCCAGGGACCAGTGATAGGTCAGGGACTCAGTGATATTTCAGGGACCCAGAAGTTAAACAGGTAGCAGAGCCATAAATAACTCGTTGCCTCCGGAATAATTTATAACGACATTTGTTTCGCGATTTAAAAGAATGAATCAATTATTTTTTCCAGCGAAACTAACATTTTGACAATTGTTGAACTATCCTGACTTAATTAGTGAGTGAGAGAGAGAGAGAGAGAGAGAGAGAGAGAGAGAGAGAGAGAGAGAGAGAGAGAGAGAGAGAGAGAGAGAGAGAGAGAGAGAGAGAGAGAGAGAGAGAGAGAGAGAGAGAGAGAGAGAGAGAGAGAGAGAGAGAGAGAGAGAGAGAGAGAGAGAGAGAGAGTTTCAGTGTGAGTGTGAGAGAGCGTGAGTGTTGGAAGTGCTTGAGTGTGAAAGTGCGAGTGTGCGAATTAGTGTAAGACAGTGAGTGTAAGAGTGTGTGGAAGTGAGTGTGAGAGGAAATATGAATTAGGGTAAGTGTGTGAGAGAAAGAGAGTGTGAGAGAGTGTAATTATAAGAGTGTGAGAGAAAGAATAAGAAAAAATGATAATGTGAAAAAGTGAATTTGAGATCGAGATAGAAAGATGAAATAAGGATGAGTGACAGTGTGAGTGTGAGTGCGTGCGTGTGTGTGTGTGTGTGTATGTGTGTACTCACCTATTTGTACTCACCTGTTTGTAGTTGCAGGGGTCGAGTCACAGATCTTGGCCCCGCTTGTCCGCTGGTTGCTACTAGATCCACGCTCTCCCTGCCCCATGAGCTTTATCATATTTCATCTTATGTATGGATCATGCCTCCACTACATCACTCTCCAGATTGTTCCACTTCCTGACAACTCTATGACTAAAGAAATACTTCCTAACATTACTGTGATTCCTCTGAAATTTCAACTTCCAGTTGTGACCCTTTGTTGCTTTGTCCCATCTCTGAAACATAGTGTCCTTATCCACTTTGTCAATTCCTCTCAGTATTTTATATGTCGTTATCATGTCCCCTCTATCTCTCCTGTCCTCTAGTGTAGTCAGGTTGAATTCCCTTAACTTCTTCTCGTAAGATATTCCCCTTAACTTTGCATTTTCTCAAATTTCTTGACGTGCTTGACCAGGTGTGGGTTCATACTGGTGCTGCATACTCCAATATGAGCCTGACGTACATGGTGGACAGAGTCTTGAATGATTCCTTACTCAGGTGTCGAAACGCTATTCTTAGGTTTGCTAGGCGCCCGTATGCTGCAGCAGTTATTTGGTTGATGTGTGCCTCAGGAGATGTGCTTGGTATTATACTCACCCCAAAATCGTTTTCCTTGAGTGAGGTTTGCATTCTTTGGCCCTCTAGCCTGTACTCTGTCTGCGGTCTTCTTTGACCTTCCCCAGTCTTAATGACTGCACGTGGTGGGTTAAACTCCAGGAGCCAGTTGCTGGACCAGGCTTGCAGCTTGTCCAAATCTCTTTGTAGTTCTAATTGACACTCATCCACTTGAATTCTCATCATTTGCTTCACATCGTCTGCAAACAGGGACACCTCTGAAACTATCCCTTCCGTCATGTCATTCACATACCAGAAACAGCACCGGCCCTAAGACTGACCCATGAGGAACCCCTCTCGTCACAGACGCCCACTCTAACACCTCGTCACCAACCAGCACTCGTTTCCATCCTGTCAGGTATTCTCTGATCCATTGCATTGTCTTTCTTGTTATTCCTGCCTGATCCTCTAGCTTTTGCACTAATCTCTTGTGCGGAACTGTGTCGAAAGCCTTGTTACAGTCCAAAAAAATGCAGTTTAATCACTCCTCTCTCTCCTGCCTTACTTCTGTCACTTTGTCATAAAACTCTAGTAGGTATGTGACACAGCATTTTCCCTCCTGGAAACCATGCTGGTTATCGTGTATAAGCTCATTCCTTTCTAGGTGCTCCACCAGTCTTCTCCTCGTAATCTTCATGATTTTGCATGCTATACATGTCAATGACACTGGTCTGTAGTTTAATGTTACCTGTCTGTATCTTTTCTTAAAGACTGGAACTATATTTGCTGTCTTCCACACCTTTCGAGAGATGTGATGAAGATTGTTGTTAGTGGCACATGCAGTGTCTCTGCTTCCTCAGAACCCACGGCGAGATAGTGTCCGGTCCCACTGCCCTTGAAGTATCTACTCACTTAGTAGCCTCTTTACCTCCTCCTCGGTTGTTTGTAGTGTGTTCGGCACTTGTTGGTGTACCCTACCATCCCGGTTTACTGGAGTCCTTTGTCTCAACTGAAAGTACTTCCTTAAATCTTGTGTTGAGCTCTTCACATACTTCTTGGTCGTTTCTAGTGGTATCCACTCCCCTCCAGTTACCTGGTCCTTGACTGTTATTTTCTTCCTGATGTGTCTGTACAACAGCTTTCGGTCAGATTTGACTTTTTATGCTATGTCATTCTTGTATTGCTGCTAGGCCTCTCTCCTTATCCATGCATATTCGTTTCTGGCTCTTTGGCTAATTTCCTTATTTTCCTGGGTCCTATGTCTTCTGTACTTTTCCCGTTCTCTAGCGCACTTAGTTTTAGCCTTTTTGCACCTTTCGGTGAACCAAAGGCTCATTCTGGTCTACCAATTTTTTTCTGTTGCCCTTGGGTATGAACCTCTCCTCTGCCGCCTTGGATTTTGTGGTCACGTATTCCATCATTTCATTTACTATTTTTTCCACCAGTTCTCTTTCCCATTGTACCTCATGCAGGACATTCCTCATGCCTGTGTAGTCCCCTCTTTTGTAGTTTGGCTTATTCTGTCCTACTAATGCTACTTCGTCTAAACTTTTAACTCTACAATGTATTCACAGTTCAGGACCACGTGATCACTAGCTTTGAGGGGCCTTTCATATGTGATGTCCTCAGTGTCTGAACTATTTAAGGTGAATATGAGGTCCAGCCTTGCTGGTTCATCATCTTTCTCTCTGGTAGTGTTCCTAACATGATGCATGAGGTTTTTCAGTACCACCTCCGTCATATTAGCTTTCCACATTTCTGGTCCCCCGTGTGGCTCTGGGTTTCCTTGTGATTGAAATCACTTACAACTAGTAACTTTGCTCTACCCATATGGGCCCTTCTGGCCACCTCAGTTAGTGTGTCCACCATTGCTCTGTTGCTCTCATCATACTCTTGTCTTGGCCTCCTACTATTCTGTGGCGGGTTGTACATCACTTTAATCACCATCTTGGGACCCCCCAGTCTAAAGTATGCATATATAGTTCCTTGCTTCTCTTCTGTCTATTCCTTCTATCTCCTCAGATTTAAACTGGTTTTTCTCTTTTTTCTCAGAATATGATACCCGGATGGAAAGATCACCTCTGTTATCATCCCAGTGAGCTTTGTTTCGTGCCACTCCTCACATATATTTGTTACTCCTGCGTTGGTGTACCATGCGTTCAGCTTCTTTTCCAAGGCTGTATTCTGGGGGGTTTGTGGGAGCTGGGGGAGTGGGAGACCTGACAGGATACTGTGGGAGGATGCTATGAAGATGGAGTTTGTGATGGAGGGGGGGAGGGGGGGTAGCTGTGGGAGTGGAGTGTTCGTTTTGGTTAAATTTGTTTGGTTGCGGTGGGGTCGTCGGGGTTGAGGATGTTCTCTGGGTGGTTCTGAGGGAGGTTATGTTCGTTGGTCTTCCTGTGTCTGGGCTCTCCTGCTCGTCTCTATCCTTGACTCTCTTTCCTGCCCCTTGCTTCTTTGTATCCTCTCTCTCTCAGCTGTCGTTCTTCTCGTGTGTGTGTGTGTGTGTGTGTGTGTGTGTGTGTGTGTGTGTGTGTGTGGGTGTGTGTGTGTGTGTGTGTGTGTGTGTGTGTGTGTAACGGAGGAGAAACAGGTGGAAAATATTAGCAAATACCCAATGATAGCTAACATGTATTGTTCTCGCTGCAACGTTGATTCAGTCTGCGTTCAGTTCTGATATCAGCCCTGAACGCTGAACATAATGCTACACAAAGACTATTACCTTTTTACTCACAAAGAAGAGATGATATCCTTTTCCATTTCAGTTGTGATGGTAAAAATTATTTTTTTAAAGGCTGTTGCATAAGCGTAAGATCGCGTTACTCTCTGCAAGAACAACAATAGACAATCTGTAAGGGAGGAAAATTGAAGACATTGTATACGCTGGCTCATTTTTTTTTCACTTTAGTCTCTTTTCGTGATGATGGACTCAACAATAAAATGAAATCGGCCTCTTTTATGCAAGAAAATGCTTAGTATCACTACAATGGGGACTTTTCTCAAACACTAGTGAGTGTGTATGTACTCACTTAGTTGTGGTTGCAGGGGTCGAGTCATAGCTCATAGCCCCACCTCTTCACTGGCCGCTACTGGGTCACTCTCCCTGCGCCATGAGCTTTATCATACCTCTTCTTAAAGCTATGTATGGAACCTGCCTCCACTACATCGCTTCCCAAACTATTCCACTTCCCGACCACTCTGTGACTGAAGAAATACTTCCTAACATCTCTGTGATTCATCTGAGTCTTCAACTTCCAACTGTGTCCCATTGTTGCTGTGTCCCATCTCTGGAACATTCTGTCTTTGTCCACCTTGTCAATTCATCTCAGTATCTTATATGTTGTCATCATGTCCCCCCTATCTCTACTGTCTTCCAGTGTCGTCAGGTCGATTTCCCTTAACCTCTCCTCGTAGGACATAACCCTTAGCTCCGGGACTAGTCTTGTTGCAAACCTTTGCACTTTCTCTAGCTTCTTCACGTGCTTGGCTAGATGTGGGTTCCAAACTGGTGCTGCATACTCCAGTATGGGCCTAACGTACACAGTGTACAGGGTCCTGAACGATTTTTTATTAAGATGTCGGAATGCTGTTCTTAAGTTTGCTAGGCACCTATATGCTGCAGCAGTTATTTGGTTGATGTGCGCCTCAGGAGATGTGCCTGGTGTTATACTCACCCCAAGACCATTTTTCTTGATTGAGGTTTGTAGTATGTGACCCCCTAGACAGTTCTCCGTCTGCGGTCTTCTTTGCCCTTCCCCAATCTTCATGACTTTGCACTTGGTGGGGTTGAACTCCAGGAGCCAATTGCTGGACCAGGCTTGCAGCCTGTCCTCGTCCGATTGAATTCTTCTCATCAACTTCACATCATCTGCAAACAGGGACACTTCGGAGTCTATTCCTTCCGTCACGTCGTTCACAAATACCACAAACAGCACCGGTCCTAGGACTGACCCCTGTGGAACCCCACTCGTCACCGGCGCCCACTCTGACACCTCGCCACGTGTGTGTGTGTGTACTCACCTAATTGTGATTGCAGGGGTCGAGACTCAGCTCCTGGCCCCGCCTCTTCGCTGTCTGCTACTGGGTCTCTGCTCTCCCTGCTCCATGAGCTTTATCATACCTTGTCTTAAAACTATGTATGGTTCCTGCCTCCACTATATCTTTCTCTAGTCTATTCCACTTCCTGACTACTCTGTGGCTGAAGAAATGTTTCCTGACATCCCTTTGACTCATCTGAGTCTTCAGCTTCCAGTTGTGTCCCCTTGTTTCTGTGTTCCTCTCTGAAACAACCTGTCACTATCTACCTTGTCAATTCCCGCAGTATTTTGTATGTCGTTATCATGTGTCCTCTGACCCTTCTTTCCTCCAGTGTTGTTAGTCCTATTTCCCTCAATCTTTCTTCATAAGACAGACCCCTGAGTTGTGGAACTAACCTTGTCGCAAACCTTTGCACTTTCTCTAGTTTCCATACGTGCTTGACCAGGTGTGGGTTCCAGACTGGTGCTGCATATTCTTGTATGGGCCTGACGTACACGGTATACAGTGTCTTGAACGATTCCTTGTTAAGGTAACGGAACGCTAATCTAAGGTTTGCCAGACGCCCATATGCTGCCGCAGTTATCTGGTTGATGTGTGCCTCCGGAGACGTGCTTGGCGTTATACTCACTCCAAGGTCTTTCTCCTTTGCCGAGGTTTGTAGCCTTTGTCCGCCTAGCTTGTACTCTGTCAGCGGTCTTCTTTGCCCTTCTCCGATCCTCATGACTTTGCATTTGGAGGGATTGAATTCGAGAAGCCAACTGCTAGACCAGATGTCGAGCTTGTCCAGGTCTGTTTGCAGCCCTGCCTGGTCCTCTTCCGATGTGATTCTCCTCATTATTTTCACATCATCCGGGAATAGAGACATTTCTGAGTCTATCCGTCCGTCATGTCATTTACATATACCAGGAATAACACTGGTCCTAGGACTGACCCCTGTGGTACACCGCTCGTCACAGGCGCCCACTGTGATACCTCACCACGCACCATGACCCGTTGTTGCCTCCCTTTGAGGTATTCCCTGATCCATTCCAGTGCCCTTCGTGTTATACCTGCTTGTTCTTCCAACTTCTTTACTAATCTCATGTGAGGAACTGTGTCGAAGGCCTTCCTGCAGTCCAGGAAAATGCAATCAACCCACCCTTCTCTCTCCTGCCTTACCTCTGTTACTTTATCATAGAATTCTAGGAGGTTTGTTACACAGGATTTGCCTTCCCGGAATCCATGCTGTCTGGTGTTTATTATCCTGTTCCGCTCAAGGTGTTCCACCATTCTTTTCCTGATGATTTTCTCCAGGACTTTGCACACTATACATGTAAGTGACACCGGTCTATAGTTTAGTGCCTCTTTTCTGTCTCCTTTTAAAAATGGGGACTACGTTGGCCTTCTTCCATACCTCAGGTAGCTGCCCAGTTTCAAGGGATGTGTTGAATATTGTGGTAAGTGGCACACTCAGTACCTCAGCTCCTTCCCGAAGAACCCACGGGGAGATATTGTCCGGACCCATCGCCTTTGAGGTATCGAGGACACTGAGTAACTGCTTCACTTCCTCCTCAGTTGTGTGTATGCCCTCTAGCACTTGGTACATCCCTTGTTGGTGATGAACCATGTCCTGTCTACCCAGCTGCCTTCCTTCCTCCATTGTGAATACTTCCTTAAACCTCAAGTTGAGCTCCTCACATACCTCTTGATCATTACTTGTGAGTTCCCCATCTTCTCTCCTCAGCCTTATCACCTGGTCCTTGACTGTTGTCTTCCTTCTGATGTGACTGAACATCAGTTTCGGGTCGGACTTAACTTTCGATGCTATGTCGTTTTGTGTGTGTGTCTGTGTGTGCGTGTGTGTGTGTGTCTCTGTGTGTCTGTCTGTGGTGGATGGTAGAGGTTCTAGTACTGAAGTCGATGGTTGTACTGGAGTGTGTATAAATTCTGTAATGGATTTCTGTTCTATTTTACCCTGCAGTACATTATACAACTGACAGTAAGGCATCAGCTGCTCTAGACAGTTTCAGGTTCCTCTTCAGTGAAAAAGTCTAACTTTAAGTCATTCAGTAAGTCAGTCAAGTCATTCAGTCAGTCAAGTCATTCAGTCAGTCAAGTCATTCAGTCAGTCAAGTCATTCAGTCAGTCAGTCAAGTCAGTAAGTTATTCAGTCAAGTCAGTAAGTTATTCAGTCAAGTCAGTAAGTCAGTCAGTCAAGTCAGTCAGTCAGTAAGTCAGTCAAGTCAGTAAGGCAGTAAGTCAAGTCAGTAAGTCATTCAGTCAAGTCAGTAAGTCATTCAGTCAAGTCAGTCAGTCAGTAAGTCAGTCAAGTCAGTAAGTCATTCAGTCAAGTCAGTAAATCATTCAGTCAAGTCAGTAAGTTATTCAGTCAAGTCAGTAAGTCATTCAATCAAGTCAGTAAGTCAGTCAAGTCAGTAAGTCAGTCAGTCAAGTCAGTCAGTCAGTCAAGTCAGTAAGTTATTCAGTCAAGTCAGTAAGTCATTCAGTCAAGTCAGTAAGTCAGTCAAGTCAGTAAGTCAGTCAGTTAAGTCAGGATGGTGGTGGGGTGGGGGTGGTGGGGGATGGCGGTAGGTCTCTCCCATTGACTCAATGGTGTAACTGGGCGACAACGCGCTCAAAATGTTTTCCCTCCCTCAACCGTGTTAAATTAATTTTACGACATGTTAAACAAAAATATGCCGCAATTCTTCAGTCGTGCTATAACCAAAACGTGCAAGACAAACCCGTGTTAAACGACGGTCTACTGTACATGAAATGAACATTATATTGGTCAAGGGGAGCAACACTCTGTGTGTGTATTCACTGATTAGTTTTTGAAGGGACAGAGTCACGGTTCATGGCCCCGACTTATACTGACTGACATCACTAATTCCTGCTCCCGAGAGTCTTGTCTTACCTGCTCTTGAAGGTAAATATGGAGGGCGTAGCCACAACCTTCTCATCCACCTCATTCAGTTCTCTGTTACCCTAAGACTGTAGAAAGGTTTTCTAATGCACCTATATTTCAACTTCTTTTAAAGTTTCCATCTTATGACATAGACACTCTTGTTCTTGCTCATTACATTTCAGTCTATAAAAATGATCCTGTTCATTCGTACTAGTATCTTCCACGTCGCAATCATGTCTTCCCTAGTCCTCTCTTCGAAAACAGTTCAGCTCAGTTCCTTGTCTTTGCTCGTAGTTCCTTCAGTCTTTGCTCGTAGTTCCTTCAGTCTTTGCTCGTAGTTCCTTCAGTCTTTGCTCGTAGTTCCTTCAGTCTTTGCTCGTAGTTCCTTCAGTCTTTGCTCGAAGTTCCTTCAGTCTTTGCTCAGTTCCAAGACCTATCTAAATGTAAGTATTAGAAGCCATTAATTACTGTAAACATGACAGTCCTCGTCTTGTATAACATCCGAAAAGAGAAAGTTCTGCATCGGTCTGTGTCACAATGACCATAGCACTCATTCACGAGAGGTTGAGAGACAGCTCTTGCATTAACCTGTATCACTAGGACTTTGGCACTTACTCTATTTACGAGAGGCTGAAATACAGCCAATGCATCAGTCACTGTCACTAGGCCCGTAGCACTCGTCCCTCTTTAGTCTACAATCGATGCTTTATCACCAATCCAGCTTTTACAACAGTCAATAAGTGATAACCTTCCCTATCGACAACTGCCTGGGAAAAAATCGGAAAGTCCTATAAAACGAGGTAAACATATTCCCGGAGGGATCCTGCCTCGCTTCTTTTAATCCAGGGAGAGTGCTTTCATTATACTCTCCACCCTCTTCCACTTTTTTAATAGTTTTTCTATACAGAAGCAATTCTTTATCAGGAAATATTTATAGCTAAATCGTCCATCCAATGTTTTGCAACGGGTTAATAGCTAACCAAGACAGAACTCTCAGCAATGGATTCAAGCTGGAAAAAGTTAGATTTAGATGAGATATAGGAAAACACTGGTTTGGTAACCTTGGGTAGCTTTAAAAATAGGTTAGGCAAGAACACGAGTGGGTGTGGGTGGGTGCGAGTTGAACCTGCCTAGCATGGGCCAGCAGGTCTGCTGCAGTGCTGCATATTTCTCATATTCTTTTGCTCTTAAGTGTTGGAAGAGAACCTTGGACCTCATGATGTTGCTGCACTTTCACCTGCATCCATCACCTGCACTTTCATCTTCGCTCACCGCTACACCTTCACTCACCGCTACACCTTCACTCACCGCTACACCTTCACCTACACCCTCACTATCACCATCACCTCCACTCTCACACACCTGAACAGAGAGGTTCTAGGATAGTTATCTGTTCTCCCAAGATCTGTACTCAGCACTCTACTTCTCATGTGTCCCAAGAGCTGTACTCAACACTCTATCTATCATAAGTCCCAGGAGCTGTACTCAGTACTCTACTTGCCTCCCAGGACTTGTACTCACTACTCTGTCATGGTAACACAGGACACAGCATACCGACAACATATAAATAATACACATTTTTGTGAAGGCGTTTCCAGGGACTTTATCAGTTTACATATAATAATAATAATAATAATAATAATATTGTTATTATAATTATTATTATTATTATTATTATTATTATTATTATTATTATTATTATTATTGTTATTATTATCATTATTGTTAATAATAATAATATTATATTATTATTATTATTATTATTATTATTATTATTATTATTATTATTATTTAGCATCATTCATGAGACCCAGGTGTGAGTCTCATGTTTTCTACCCATCCCATTACGATTTTCCTTACCCTTTCTTCTCTCTTCGCTTCCTTCTCGACCTTCCTACATTATTCTTCCTCACCTTCCCTTTCCCCTGCACCTCCATTCCCCTTCTGGTAACCTTTATTTCCTTTCTCTCCCCCCTTTCTTCTCTTCCTGCCACCTCATTTCCCCTTCCTCACGCCCTTCTTTCTCCTCTCCCAGTGCTGTTGCTGGTGTAACATAAAGTTCAACAATTGTGAACGGACGCTGAACACAAAACACCGTCGCCCTCACAGGCAATCACCTAAAATTCAAAGTTCAAAAGAAGGCGCCTCCGACGTCTGTTTCAATGGAGGCGGTATTCTGGAGCTCAGTAAAAGGGATTTTCGCCTCCTGTTAAGGGAATCCGGTCCCAATCACGTGTGCAAACCCTTAATCCTGCATCGGCATCCACGGTAAAAATTCTCGTCGAATTTTTGAGCCGTTATGCAGAGTTGTTTGATCTGTAGTTTTTACAAACGTGACATTTTCTTTCCGAAAAGTGTAAGGTGTGTGTGTGTGTGTGTGTGTGTGTGTGTGTGTGTGTGTGTGTGTGTGTGTGTGTGTGAATCCCTTCTAGGATGGTCAACGTGTCATGAGAATCTTGCACTGCAGTATTTTGTAGAGGAACATACGTAAGGAGGTCTTAGAGCTAATTTCTCTTTCACTTACTCTCTATATGTATGTATGAAGCCTGGTCACAGACCGGGCTGCGGGGGCATTGATCAACAAAACCTTCTCCAGATATACTCCAGGTATATATATGTATGTCGTGCCGAATAGGTAAAAACTTGCGATTTTGGCTTAAATAGCAACGCTCTTCTTGCTGAATAAGGCAAGCGAAAATTTGTGTATGCAATAATTTAGCAATAAATATATTTTGAACCTAACGAAAAAAATATATTTCATTGTGTTTGTTTATTATTAAATTATTGTAAACTTATCTAAAATATATTTAGTTGGATTAGGCTAAATTAAATTGCGCTTGCTATAATAAGGTTAGGTATGTTTTCTAAGGTTCTTTTGGTACAAAATTATTAATTTTTACATTACAATAAATGAAAAAACATATATCTTTAAACGTATAAGAGAAAGTTTTAGAAAGTACTTTATTTTAAATGAGTTCTTGCTAATTGACCAATTTTACCTATTCGGCACGACATTATATATATATATATATATATATATATATATATATATATATATATATATATATATATATATGTCGTGCCGATTAGGTAAAACTGGTCAATTAGCAAGAACTCATCTAAATTAAGTCCTTTCTAAAATTTTCTCTTATACGTTTAAAGATATATTTTTTCATTTATGTTAATGTAAAAATTATAATTTTATACCAAGAGAAACTTTGAAAACCTACTAACCTTATTACAACAAGCTCAATTTAATTTAGCTAACCCAACTAAATATATTTTAGATACGTTAACATTAATTTAATAATAAACAAACACAATGAAATATATTTTTCGTTATGTTCAGAATGATTTTTGCGAAATATTGCATACACAATTTTCACTTGTCTTATATGGCAGGTGAGCGTTGCTATTTAAGCCAAAATCGCAAGTTTTACCTAATCGGCACGACATTTATATATGTATATGTCGTGCCGATTAGGTAAAACTTGCGATTTTGGCTTAAATAGCAACGCTCACCTGCCATATAAGACAAGTGAAAATTTGTTTATGCAATAATTTCGCCAAAATCATTCTGAACATAACGAAAAAATATATTTCATTGTGTTTGTTTATTATTAAATTAATGTTAACGTATCTAAAATATATTTAGTTGGGTTAGGCTAAATTAAATTGCGCTTGTTGTAATAAGGTTAGGTAGGTTTTCAAAGTTTCTCTTGGTACAAAATTATAAATTTTTACATTAACATAAATGAAAAAAATATATCTTTAAACGTATAAGAGAGAATTTTAGAAAGGACTTAATTTTAGATGAGTTCTTGCTAATTGACCAGTTTTACCTAATCGGCACGACATATATATATATATATATATAT
The DNA here is from genome assembly GCA_009830355.1 of Cherax destructor. Taxonomy (NCBI): domain Eukaryota; kingdom Metazoa; phylum Arthropoda; class Malacostraca; order Decapoda; family Parastacidae; genus Cherax; species Cherax destructor. Next base: position 200,065 of record WNWK01001817.1, read on the forward strand.
ATATATATATATATATATATATATATATATATATATATATATATATTATTTTATTTTTTTTATTAACACATCGGCCGATTCCCACCAAGGCAGGGTTGCCCGAAAAAGAAAAACTTTCATCATCATTCACTCCATCACTGTCTTGCCAGAGGGGTGCTTTACACTACAGTTATAAAACTGCAACATTAACACACCTCCTTCAGAGTGCCGGCACTGTACTTCCCATCTCCAGAACTCAAGTCCGGCCTGCCGGTTTCCCTGAATCCCTTCATAAATGTTACTTTGCTCACACTCCAACAGCACGTCAAGTATTAAAAACCATATGCCTCCATTCACTCCTATCAAATACGCTCACACATGCTTGCTGGAAGTCCAAGCCCTTCGCACACAAAACTTCCTTTACCCCCTCCCTCCAACCTTTCCTAGGCCGACCCCTACCCCGCCTTCCCTCCACTACAGATTTATACACTCTCGAAGTCACTCTGTCTCGTTCCATTCTCTCTACATGTCCAAACCACCTCAACAACCCCTCCTCAGCTCTCTGGACAATCGTTTTGGTAATCCCGCACCTCCTCCAAATTTCCAAACTCCGAATTCTCTGCATTATATTCACACCACACATTGACCTCAGATATGACATCTCCACTGCCTCCAGCCTTCTCCTCGTTGCAACATTCATCACCCATGCTTCACACCCATATAAGAGCGTTGGTATAACTATACTCTCATACATTCCCTCTTTACTTCCATGGACAAGGTTCTTTGTCTCCACAGACTCCGAAGTGCTCCACTCACCCTTTTCCCCTCATCAATTCTATGATTCACCTCATCCTTCATAGACCCATCTGCCGACATGTCTACTCCCAAATATCTGAATACATTCACCTCCTCCATACTCTCTCCCTCCAATCTGATATCCAATCTTTCGTCACCTATTCTTTTTGTTATCCTCATCACCTTACTCTTTCCTATATTCACTTTCAATTTTCTTCTTTTACACACCCTACCAAATTCATCCACCAACCTCTGCAACTTCTCTTCAGAATCTCCCAATAGCACAGTGTCATCAGCAAAAGCAACTGTGACAACTCCCACTTTGTATTTGCTTCTTATCTTTTAGCCCAACACCTCTTGCCAAGACCCTCGCATTCACTTCTCTTACAACCCCATCTATAAATATATTGAACAACCACGGTGACATCACACATCCTTGTCTAAGGCCCACTTTTACTGGGAAATAGTGCCCTTCCCTCCTACACACTCTAACCTGAGCCTCACTATCCTCATAAAAACTCTTCACTGCTTTCAGTAACCTTCCTCCTATTCCATACACCTGCAACATCTGCCACATTGCCCCCCTCTCTACCCTATCATACGCCTTTTCCAAATCCATAAATGCCACAAAAACATCTTTACCCTTATCCAAATACTGTTCACCTATATGTTTCACTGTAAACACTTGGTCTACACACCCCTACCTTTCCTAAAGCCCCTTGTTCATCTGCTATCCTGCTTTCTGTCTTATTCTTAATTCTTTCAATAATAACTCTACCATACACTTTACCAGGTACACTCAACAGACTTATTCCCCTATAATTTTTGCACTCTCTTTTGTCCCCTTTGCCTTTATACAAAGGAACAATACACGCTCTCTGCCAATCCCTAGGTACCTTACCCTCTTCCATACATTTATTAAATAATAGCACCAACCACTCCAAAACTATATCCCCACCTGCTTTTAATATTTCTATCTTTATCCCATCAATCCCAGCTGCCTTACCCCCTTTCATTCTACCCACTGCCTCACGAACTTCCCTACACCCACAACTGGCTCTTCCACACTCCTACAAGATGTTATTCCTCCTTGCCCTACACACGAAATCACAGCTTCCCTGTCTTCATCAACATTTAACAACTCCTCAAAATATTCTCTCCATCTTCCCGATACCTCTAACTCTCCATTTAATAACTCTCCTCCTATTTTTAACTGTCAAATCCATTTGTTCTCTAGGCTCCTCAACTTATTAATCTCATTCCAAAACTTTTTCTTATTTTCAACAAAATTTGCTGATAACATCTCACCCACTCTCTCATCTGCTCTCTTTTTACATTGCTTCACCACTCTTTAACCTCGCTTTTTCTCTCCATATACTCTTCCCTCCTTGCATCACTTCTACTTTGTAAAAACCTCTCATATGCTAACTTTTTCTCCCTTACTACTCTCTTTACATCATCATTCCACCAATCGCTCCTCTTCCCTCCCGCACCCACTCGCCTGTAACCACAAACTTCTGCTGATGCATCTGGCTGAACACAATAGTCTTCCAGTAAGCAAGAAATACTTTGAACGTCTGACACGGTTTTCATCGTCTAGAAGTTAAAAATATTTCTTGACATCCTTGTTGTTCGATTGTACATTTAACATCCAGGTGCTCCCCGTGTACCCGTAACCGCAGAGATGTGTTGGCAATGATAGGGAATTAGTACTCAAGTATAATTTGGATATCTTGGATGTGAACACTGCCTTAGGGACGAGTGAAGAAATTTGTGTTAAACCTTGTTAGTAAGACTTTCTAAAAGCTTACAACATTACCAAACATGTTTTGATATTATTTTTTAAATCACCCACATCTATCATACACGTATACAAGGAACAAATGCATTCACAGCAATGCATACTCAAGACTGAGTCAAGACTCCCTCTCTTCGAGAGGGGGTCTTGACTCTGTCTTCATAGACTTCAGAAGAACCTTCATCTCTGTAGAATTCTCGGTAATCTTCTCAAGATTCCACTATCTCCTCCACCTTCATGGGCAACAAGAAGCTGATATAGCTACTGAACCCTTCGTGGAATGCTTAACGATGTCCTGATTGCCTTACTAAACTCTCCTAACTCAGGCTGACAGGTCTCATTACCTGATGCATGAAAACCTCCCCTGCATGGTATAAGCGACCAAAAAAGCCCTAATAGTCTTTGTCCCTACTATGAAACTGTCATTTATAGTACAGTAGCAGCATACTGCTGATGTACTATAATAATAATAAGTAGAATAGAAAACAGTATGAAAAACGATGTCCGGCATTTTCACTCTGTTCTCTCATAATTATAGTCAACACTTTATCAGCTATTATTTATTCCATATATTATTAGCATCTAGAATGCTTTCAGTCTTAATAAACAGAAATTACAAAAATCAAGAAACTTATCCAATCCTCATCCAGAGAATGTTTTCACAACATTAAAACATTCAAGAAACTGAGAACACGAAAACATTAACTAACAATTGACTCCGACCACACGTTTGATTACAATGAATTACCTCCGTAAGAGAGACATAATAAGTGATTTTCTACTATTCTTGTTAACAATACCTGTCGCTCTAAATATCCACTTATTTGATCATTTATTAAAGGAAATGTTAGGGCCAGTCTTTTAAAGAAAGGTGCCGGGAAAAACTCAGCATTTGCTTGTAAAAAAGTATGGAAAAGAAATTTTTAACTCGTAATCGTGTTGAATTGTAAAGTGTTGATGTACACTTAAAGAGAAAGAGGAAGTCATTACATCCGAACAAATTTTGCTGACTATCGCTGTTTTATATATATATATATATATATATATATATATATATAGAGCTAAGGAAGGGGTAGCAATAATGTTGAAGGATGAGTTATGGAAGGAAAAGAGGGAATATGAATGTGTAAATTCAAGGATTATGTGGATTAAAATAAGGGTCGGATGCGAAAAGTGGGTCATAATAAGTGTGTATGCACCTGGAGAAGAGAGGATTGTAGAGGAGAGAGAGAGATTTTGGGAGATGTTAAGCGAATGTATAGGAACTTTTGAACCAAATGAGAGAGTAATTGTGGTAGGGGACCTAAATGCTAAAGTAGGAGAAACATGCAGAGAGGGTGTAGTAGGTAAGTTTGGGGTGCCAGGTGTAAATGATAATGGGAGCCCTTTGATTGAACTTTGTATAGAAAGGGGTTTAGTTATAGGTAATACATATTTTAAGAAAAAGAGGATAAATAAGTATACAAGATATGATGTAGGGCGTAATGACAGTAGTTTGTTGGACTATGTATTGGTAGATAAAAGACTGTTGAGTAGACTTCAGGATGTACATGTTTATAGAGGGGCTACGGATATATCAGATCACTTTTTAGTTATAGCTACAGTGGGAGTAAAAGGTAGATGGGATACAAGGAAAATAGAATCAGTAAGTAAAAGAGAGGTGAAGGTTTATAAACTAAAAGAGGAGGCAGTTAGGGTAAGATATAAACAACTATTGGAGGATAGATGGGCTAGTGAGAGTGTAGGCAATGGGGTTGAAAATGTATGGGGTAGATTTAAAAATGTAGTGTTAGAGTGTTCAGCTGTGACCGGTTCAACATTACAATTTATTTTGGAATTATTAGGTGGTTTGTGTAATATAATAAAGAGGCTCAAGAAAACATCAACTGCAAAGTCAGTTACTCTGTTATGTTGGTAGTCACGCATTTTTGTGAACAATTTAATAGGAGATTTTAACACTGATTGACAGCAATGATGCTGAATTGCAAGTGCTTTCAACATCTCACACTTACATTCTTTAATCATCTTTATCTCTCTCACCCTACAACACACACACACACACACACACACACACACACACACACACACACACACACACACACACACACACACCACACACACACACACACACACACACACACACACACACACACACACACACACACACACACACACACACACACACACACACACACACACACACACACACACACACACACACACACACACACACACACACACACACACACACACACACACACACACACACACACACACACACACAACACACACACAACACACACACACACACAACACACACACACACATCACACAACACACACACACACACACACACACACACACACACACACACACATACACACGCACACATACACGACACACACACACACACACACACACACACACACACCACACACACACACACACACACACACACACACACACACGCACACACACACGCACACACACACACACACACATACACACACACACACACAAACAAACACCTCTACCACTTTCCCAGAACACAGATTGCACTTTTAATCAGTTCTTCTTCAGACACGTCTCCTGGTGGGAGGTGGGGGGGAGTAGGGGTAAGTAAATGTCCCATCCAGTAAATGGTGGAGGGCGTGATTTGTCACGGTCACAGGACGGGACAAATACAGGGTCCGCGAAGCCTTGGGCAGGGTATACAGAACTAGTCCAACAAGTGGCTGTTAGAGTTCAAGACAAACATTTGCAATGTCATGCGAGTCGGAGATTGCAGATAAACCGGACGCAGTACAGAACAGGAAGAGAGAAATTGCAAAACAGCTCCCCCAAAACTTATTACAAGTGCCAAATACCATAAAAGGGTAAATGCATTTCAAAAATATATCACCAGACTAGCTAATCCGAGAACATTCAAGTACTTGAGACCATAATCGCTCACAGCTTTATGGACCTCACTCGCCATGGCTTCAAACCCCCACCCGTTCCGTGGTTTGCTTCCAATCGTGTTATTACGACTTCGATCCCTCATCGAGGCACTGGCCACAGTTCTCACACTTTCTATTCGTGATGGAGGAACTGAACCTGACCACCTGGGGAGAGAGAAAGGTTAGAAAAGACAAGGTTACAGTCTTCAGAATGTTAAGAGGAATAATGTTAAGGAGGAAGAATGTTAAGATGAAGAATGTTAAGAGGAAGAATGTTAAAGAGGAAGAATGATAAGAGGAAGAATGTTAAAAGGAAGAATGTTAAGAGGAAGAATGTTAAGAGAAAGAATGTTAAGAGGAAGAATATCAAGAGAAAGAATGTTAAAAGATGTTGGTAGAGATGGGGCGTGACAGTTCGTAAGCAGTGAAGACGGATGGAGGCCTATAACCTGAGCCTAGGCTCCAGCAACCGCAAAACTAGAAAAAAAATAATATACACCCATGCATAGGTAGAGATACACATATATCACTTTCTACGTTTTTGGACTGAAATTTTTCTTTTAATAATAAATGTAGCGCTGACAGCAAAAACTGTGCGCGGAGGAAAACGCAGAAAATGCTATTGTGAATATACCATTGAATACATAGCGTGTGTGAGCGTGTTAGATAGGAGTGAATGGAGACGAATGATTTTTGGGACGTGAAGAGCTATTGGAGTGTGAGCAGGGTAATATTTAGTGAAGGGATTCAGGGAAACCGGTTATTATAGATTTAGCCGTTCTTGAGTCCTGGAAATGGGAAGCACAATGCCTGCACTTTAGATAAAGGGTCTGGGATAGTGACAGTTAGGAGGGACTATTATAAACTGTCGTATCTGAGCGCCTCTGCAAAGACAGTGATTATGTATGAGTGAGGTGAAAGTGTTGAATGATGATGAAAGTATATATATATATATATATATATATGTCGTGCCGATTAGGTAAAACTGGTCAATTAGCAAGAACTCATATAAAATTAAGTCCATTCTAAAATTTTCTCTTATATGTTTAAAGATATATTTTTTTCATTTATGTTAATGTAACAATATATAATTTTGTACCAAGAGAAACTTTGAAAACCTACCTAACCTTATTACAACAAGCGCAATTTAATTTAGCCTAACCCAACTAAATATATTTTAGATACGTTAACATTAATTTAATAATAAACAAACACAATGAAATATATTTTTTTCGTTATGTTCAGAATGATTTTGGCGAAATTATTGCATACACAAATTTTCACTTGTCTTATATGGCAAGGTGAGCGTTGCTATTTAAGCCAAAATCGCAAGTTTTACCTAATCGGCACGACATATATATATATAATGTATATATATATATCAATAACTACACTGCACTAGCCAGGGGTCGAACCCATGATGCTTTGGCCCGCCTCATGGTGAGCGAAAGCGAAAGTGTGTGTGTGTGTGTGTACTCACCTAGTTGTGGTTGCAGGGGTCGAATCACAGCTCCTGGAACCGCCTCTTCACTGGTGTGTGCGTGTGTGTGTTCGCGCGCGCGAGCACTCCGCCTCTTGACCTACAAACTAGAAGCGTTAGTAGTGGTTCTTTGGTCTCTTAAACCTTATGATAAATGCTCTTGAAACCGCTAACAGAGGTTACTTCCATAAGTTGCTGATCCAACATGAGACTTGGTTCCAAGTGCACACTTCTTCTTGACAATGTTCAGTCGAAAATTATTTATTCCACTGCCCCTGTTGTTCATTTGTGTTTACCTTGGATGACTGTCGCCTCGGTTTGGTTCCCTTCAGTGTAAAATTATGTTACAAAGTGTGTGTGTGTGTGCGCGCGCGCGCAGGAAGTGTTTGATTTTTCAAGGGTGATATATACCGAGATGTATATATCTCCCAGTGTGCGTACTCCGAAAATTTAATCCCTGTATTAAAGATGAGAGACATGTTTGCTTGGCGTGTACAGGTGCACCACAGCTGTACTGGCTCTTGTGCAATCGATAGGTTTTAGACTAGTAAACCAACCTGCATCTCATTTTTATTTTCAGGTACGTTGAGGCTGCAGGGAGGCTCCTCCAGGTTACACAAGCGACCTTTCGCCCCACCGACCTTTCGCCCCACCTCACTATCCTTCTCTATCCCGGCGTGTTCCACAACCTCCAGTGAGTTTTCTCTGTGTGGATTTCTTCAAACAATGAAGGTTAATGTTATTGTGCTGCCGGACAGGTATAAAACAGGTGTTTTCCTTTCTCCAAGCACATCAGTTGTATTTAAGAGCTTCCTGGAAACGAACTTATGTCAACAGTCTTGTGAAATTTCCTGGCTGCCCGCAGGTGATCTTAGTTATTCTTTCCCCCTCACACACCATCTCACTTCTCATCTTCCTCACACATCCTCTCGCACCATCTCACTTCTCATCTTCCTCACACATCCTCTCCCACCATCCTCCTCTTCTGCCTAATATCTCCACTACCACCATCCTCTACATCCATCCGATAGACGATCTAAGTATCAACTATTCCGGAAATAGGACCCGAAATTTTTGTCTCTGGGTGTGGAGCCACTCACATGTCGTACCCAGACTCCAAGCAGCACAGAGGTGACTACATCCTATCTGTCTCTCTCTCCAAGTCAAAATATAGTGAGAAACACCAAAATAAAAATATGTTATGAAAATGGAATGATTAAAGTCAATGATAAATTAAATGAATACACAGCAGAGGCGTCACCGGAGGGAATAGTAGTTTTTGCAGAGACGATATTACCAAGAATTATAACAAATTTGATATTCCCTACAAGGGCGCCATAAAACCTGAAGTAGAGGGGATACGGATAAGTGGCACTGTTGTTCACGAACGCACAGACATTTGAAGAATTAGGTGCAATGCACAGTAAGTAGTAAAGAAGCTACATAAGATGAACAATCATGGTGCCATAAAATAGAAGAATTCTATATCTTACCAACAAGCATCAGGAGTTCGAACAGGAGAATAAAGACAACAACAATAACTTAGCAAGAAGAGTCCACAGCACAGGATCAAGGCTAAATTATTTATCATAGAAGACTGTACATAACGACGAGAGAAAGAAAGAGATATAAACTAGCAACACGAAATGTAGAGGTTACCTGAAATGAAGTGAATATGTGGGAAATGTACTAAGAGGAGCCCCTGATAAAGTAACCATGTGTTTCCTGAACTTAACTTGCTGACAGACTGAAAGAAAACGTTTGAAGAAACAAAGGAAACCGCAGAGATTTGCAATAAAATTAGTCCCTCAGAAGTAAGAGCTGACCTACACGGTGAGTTACATATATTTTTGGAATTACATATATTTGAAAATTTTGTTTCGTGAAAATTTTTCTTTAATTACAATAATGCTAACTCTGCTTAGCTTTCAAAATAAGGAATATTTGAGTTATCGCAGCGAATTTTTTCTGTGAATTTATGTGTGTGTGTGTGTATACTCACCTAGTTGTGGTTGCAGGGGTCGAGTCATAGCTCCTGGCCCCGCCTCTTCACTGGCTGCTACTGGGTCACTCTCCCTGCGACATGAGCTTTATCATACCTCTTCTTAAAGCTATGAATGGATCCTGCCTCCACTATATCGCTTCCAAAACTATTAAACTTCCTGACCACTCTGTGACTGAAGAAATACTTCCTAACATCCCTGTGATTCATCTGAGTCTTCAACTTCCAACTGTGTCCCCTTGTTGTTGTGTCCCATCTCTGGAACATTCTGTCTCTGTCCACCTTGTCAATTCCTCTCAGTATTTTATATGTCGTTATCATGTTCCCCCTATCTCTCCTGTCCTCCAGTGTCGTCAGGTCGATTTACCTTAACCTCTCCTCGTAGGACATACCCCTTAGCTTCGGGACTAGTCTTGTTGCAAACCTTTGCACTTTCTCTAGTTTCTTTACGTGCTTGGCTAGGTGTGGGTTCCAAACTGGTGCTGCATACTCCAATATGGGCTTAACGTACACATTGTACAGGGTCCTGAACGATTCTTTATTAAGATGTCGGAATGCTGTTCTTAGGTTTGCTAGGCGCCCGTATGCTGCAGCAGTTATTTGGTTGATGTGCGCCTCAGGAGATGTGCCTGGTGTTATACTCACCCCAAGATCTTTTTCCTTTAGTGAGGTTTGTAGTCTCTGGCCCCCTAGACTGTACTCCGTCTGCGGTCTTCTTTGCCCTTCCCCAATCTTCATGACTTTGCACTTGGTGTGTGTGCGTGCACGAGCGCGTTCGAGCAAGTACGTGTGGGAGTACGTGTGTCTGAATACATTAGCGTGTATAAGAAATTTTATGACGTATAATGCATGTGGAGTGTATGTTATGTGAGCTTCCTGAGTTGACTTGCCAGCTCCCATTTCTCCCTCACCCCTCCCCACCACCCTCACCCCTCCCCACCACCCTCACCCCTCCCCGCCACCCTCACCCCTCCCCACCACCCTCACCCTCCCCACCATCCTCACCCTCCCCGCCACCCTCACCCTCCCCACCACCCTCACCCCTCCCCACCATCCTCACCCCTCCCCGCCACCCTCACCCCTCCCCACCACCCTCACCCCTCCCTACCACCCTCACCCTCCCCACCATCCTCACCCTCCCTACCACCCTCACCCCTCCCCACCATCCTCACCCTCCCCACCACCCTCACCCCTCCCCACCACCCTCACCCCTCCCCACCACCCTCACCCCTCCCCACCACCCTCACCCCTCCCCACCACCCTCACCTCTCCCCACCATCCTCACCCCTCCCCACCATCCTCACCCCTCCCACCATCCTCACCCCTCCCCGCCACCCTCACCCCTCCCCACCACCCTCTCCTCTCTTACTTCACTCCCACTACTGTTTTTTACCTCCCTTCTCTTCACCCTGCGCCACATAATTCCCCCCTCCCTTCCTCTAACATCACCCCTCCCTACACTTGGTATGAGCACCATCCTGCGTGATGGAAGATAACGACGAGACAGAGTTTTAGCCCTTGTTTCTATCCTTCTGAATGCAGTAGCAGTACACTGCTGATGTATCCATTATTCTTTAATAGAATAAATATAATTTTTTCCTCATCTAGCCCAATCCTTCTCTCATCTACCTCAATCCTCTACTCACCTCCCCTCCAGTACCTCACAACATTGCTTCACCCACGGCAGAAAAGGTGAGGAGGGATTTCAGGCCATCTAAATAATTTAGGTCTGAGGGAAGTGATGCCATCAGTGAGAGATCTATTATCCGGAGCTATAATCTCGCACGAGAGATTATATATCTGATGAGAGGAAGAGCTGTTTGTTGACAACGTTGTTTCTGACAAGTGACCTCAAGACAGCTCTAAGGCTGTCTTCGTTATCCCATATTTAGAATGAGGGTTCTTCCTAACCGGCCTCTTATTTAGCTTGATATCGTGATTGTAAACATTAGCGTTTTTCATCTTACGATCTTATTATAGAGTTACCTAAGATAACTTACATTCCTCTTATATTGTACTGGGTTGTTATTTTTGTTGAATTATGAACTATTATATTTTTTTCCATTTTTTACTAAGTGGCTAGATGAACAGTATACTGTTTTCTGTGACCCAAAGAAAAACCTGTTTTAAATTGGTCAGAAGACTTGCTCTGTTCTCAGTGGATGCCTTTTACATGCATTTTCTAGTATCTCCATCAAGGAATGTCATTGTGCTATGAATCGTCTTTTACTATGTCAGACATGAGCATCAGAAAGAGAACTGGTGCAAATACTGTAACAAAAGGTAACGATATTTAGAAAGGTCAAATTCCATATTCTCACTTACCAAATTTGTCTTTTTGATCGCATTCTGAATTATATTACACATCTGTCACACTTCTCCAAACCTCTTGCAAATTCTTGGTATCCAGTGCTTCCAGCACCAGGTTGTAGCACTTCAGCAGTAATGAGAGGCCGGAGGGGCTGTTCTTAACTCGTATTGTCCTGGACTGCGTAAATATTTTGAGAATGTTAGAAAATTTTCTTCATGAAACACTTTCAAAGATTCTGATACTGTGTGACATCAATTATATCAGTCTATAGACTTTTTTTTTTTGCTTGGTAGAGCTACATCTCTTAAGGAAGGTTATTGCAGTTATTTTAAGAGCTTTGAAAATTACATCATGTAAAATAAAATTCAGAATATGAAATTTAATGTCACTGATCATGATTATATTTAACTTTCTGATAAGTATTTAGTTTCAAAAGCCTGAAGCTGAAGAGAGCGCATGAACATGCTGTCAATGGCTTCATCAGTCAGAAATTCTGGCAGAGTTTTTGTTTGTCACATTCATGAAATATTAATGTGGGTTGTTAGTCTTTAGCATGTTTAATGGGTGACTGAGCAGAATCGTAGTGTCCTCAATATTTCGTTCATTTCTCCATTGACGTAATTGTAAAATTCCATCTTCCTGAGCAAGAGCACAATAGTAAAGAAAGATTTTACCTCACTGTATTTTTGCATAGAAGATATATTTTTGGTTATTTGTATATTCAGTTGTAGACTTTTACTCTCTCTCTCTCCTAGGAAATATAAGGTGCTTTAAGTTTAAGGTCGATGTTTTCAATTTCTCTAACCAGAATTTCTTTTCTTTCTTGAGAAAATCTTCGACGTTTGATAAGTTCTATGACTCTAGAGAAAGTCATTCAATTTCTAACCTGTATGCTTTCCTTTTATCTTAAATGTATGAGTCAGCAGCATGTTTCTATGGTTGCTGTTCTCTTCCGGTCGTGGCAGCGATCACCAGCAGCTGGACAAACCTGACCGAGATAAATCTTACTTTTGCTCAAAAATTTGCACAACCCCTTGATCAAGTAGAGTACAATGGCGCGCCACTCACTGTCAAAGACACATCGAAACTCCGGACTCAGAGTATCAGACAACTTCAACCAGAACAACGGATCCTACAACGTTGCTGAACGAATGATCGAGCTTTTAACATTCCTCGCGCTCAATGATTCACACGGGTTTAGCTCATGAAACAAATCATTATCATACGCTCGAAGCACTGGTTAAGGTTCATAACCTATATGTTATTCCAGCGTATTTCACTAAAGTAATGATATACTTGATATAATTAGCATATATATTGTCCAATCGTAATTTATGTAAAGATAAACTAGCGAGAGTTTGCGTTGGGCAGCTCAGGTCTGGTGTCAATGCTGCTTTGAACTTTTGAAGATTATGGTTCGGATTCGATTTGTTCGACATTTTGGTTCCTCGCCAGACCATCGTTATTTTCCAGTCTTATCGATTCTAGTATTTTCTGGCTTGACATGAATAGGTGTCAGATAGTCAGGAAGTTCGTAAATAACTGTTCATTTTACGTAACTCCTGTGACTTCTTTCCTATCACAGTTTTTTTTTATATAAATTCTTCTATTTTGTGTGTCTAAAATTCAAATAACCTTATAAGATGATGTCTGGGGCTGAGACACTGTTCGAAATTCGCTTAACTAATCTTAAAGAGGCTACGAAATTGAATGTAGGAGTTAGAATGGAAGAACAATGACCTAAATATGGTTATCTATTTAGACGGGCAACACTTCAAGTGGTGTTGAGCAGCTCAGTGCAAAGGCGAGAAACATACAGCTCAATCCCACTTTCTGGGTTTATTCATTTGATCAAAGCTGATGAGACTGTACCCTGGAATCCATTATTCCTTATCACTGTAGCTTCCATTATGGGTCTCTGTGACAGATATAAAACCGCAATTTATCGGTTGAGGAATTACTTACGAAACTAATTTTGCTATTATCATTTGGTTTAAGACTTTGTGTGTTTGAAAACTGAGCTCTGATAATTTTGTTTTGTCGTTCGTCGTTCCTAAAGGATTAAAATATTCTCAACTGGTGGTGAACGACCGGGATGCTGCAGCCTTATTGGCCCACCTGTGGTCGGTAGGCGTTAAGCCCAATTTACACTGCTTGGCGCCCGGCATCTCTTTACTCATACACTGCTTGGCGCCCGGCATCTCTTTACTCACACACTGCTTGGCGCCCGGCATCTCTTTACACACACACTGCTTGGCGCCAGGCATCTCGTTACTCCCACACTGCTTAGCGCCCGGCATCTCTTTACTCACACACTGCTTGGCGCCAGGCATCTCTTTACTCACACACTGCTTGGCGCCAGGCATCTCTTTACTCACACACTGCTTGGCGCCCGGCATCTCTTTACTACACACTGCTTGGCGCCAGCAATCTCTTTACTCACACACTGCTTGGCGCCCGGCATCTCTTTACTCACACACTGCTTGGCGCCCGGCATCTTTACTCACACACTGCTTGGCGCCCGGCATCTCGTTACTCCCACACTGCTTGGCGCCCGGCATCTCTTTACTCACACACTGCTTGGCGCCCGGCATCTCTTTACTCACACACTGCTTGGCGCCCGGCATCTCTTTACTCACACACTGCTTGGCGCCCAGCATCTCTTTACTCACACACTGCTTGGCGCCAGGCATCTCTTTACTCCCACACTGCTTGGCGCCCGGCATCTCTTTATTCACACACTGCTTGGCGCCCGGCATCTCTTTACTCACACACTGCTTGGCGCCCAGCATCTCTTTACTCACACACTGCTTGGCGCCCGGCATCTCTTTACTCACACACTGCTTGGCGCCCAGCATCTCTTAACTCACACACTGCTTGGCGCCCGGCATCTCTTTACTCACCCACTGCTTGGCGCAGCAGCATCTTTACTCACACACTGCTTGGCGCCAGGCATCTCTTTACTCACCCACTGCTTGGCGCAGCAGCATCTTTACTCACACACTGCATGGCGCCCGGCATCTCTTTGTTCCGACTCCCACTACCTTCAGTTGTGCACTTGCCTCATCCTCTTCCCACAGCCCTAAGTTCAACACCTTCCTGTTCCTACATCCTAGAGTCCATTACCTCCCTGTTCCTACATCCTAGAGTCCATTACCTCCCTGTTCCTACATCCTAGAGTCCAGCACCTTCCTTTCCTACATCCTAGAGTCCATTACCTCCCTGTTCCTACATCCTAGAGTCCAGCACCTTCCTGTTCCTACATCCTAGAGTCCATTACCTCCCTGTTCCTACACCCTAGAGTCCAGCACCTTCCTGTTCCTACATCCTAGAGTCCATTACCTCCCTGTTCCTACATCCTAGAGTCCAGCACCTTCCTGTTCCTACATCCTAGAGTCCATTACCTCCCTGTTCCTACATCCTAGAGTCCATTACCTCCCTGTTCCTACATCCTAGAGTCCAGCACCTTCCTGTTCCTACATCCTAGAGTCCAACACTTTCCTGTTCCTATATCCTAGAGTCCATTACCTCCCTGTTTCGACATCCTAGAGTCCTGCACCTCCCCGTTCCTACATCCTAGAGTCCAGCACCTTCCTGTTCCTACATCCTAGAGTCCATTACCTCCCTGTTCCTACATCCTAGAGTCCAGCACCTTCCTGTTCCTACATCCTAGAGTCCATTACCTCCCTGTTCCTACATCCTACAGTCCATTACCTCCCTGTTCCTACATCCTAGAGTCCATTACCTCCCTGTTCCTACATCCTAGAGTCCAGCACCTTCCTGTTCCTACATCTTAGAGTCCAGCACCTTCCTGTTCCTACATCCTAGAGTCCATTACCTCCCTGTTCCTACATCCTAGAGTCCATTACCTCCCTGTTCCTACATCCTAGAGTCCAGCACGTTCCTGTTCCTACATCCTAGAGTCCATTACCTCCCTGTTCCTACATCCTAGAGTCCATTACCTCCCTGTTCCTACATCCTAGAGTCCATTACCTCCCTGTTCCTACATCCTAGAGTCCAGTACCTTCCTGTTCCTACATCTTAGAGTCCATTACCTCCCTGTTCCTACATCCTAGAGTCCAGCACCTTCCTGTTCCTACATCCTAGAGTCCTTTACCTCCGTGTTGCTACATCCTAGAGTCCATTACCTCCCTGTTCCTACATCCTAGAGTCCATTACCTCCCTGTTCCTACATCCTAGAGTCCAGCACCTTCCTGTTCCTACATCTTAGAGTCCAGCACCTTCCTGTTCCTACATCCTAGAGTCCATTACCTCCCTGTTCCTACATCCTAGAGTCCATTACCTCCCTGTTCCTCCATCCTAGAGTCCAGCACCTTCCTGTTCCTACATCCTAGAGTCCATTACCTCCCTGTTCCTACATCCTAGAGCCCATTACCTCCCTGTTCCTACATCCTAGAGTCCAGTACCTTCCTGTTCCTACATCATAAGAGTCCAGCACCTTCCTGTTCCTACATCCTAGAGTCCAGTACCTTCCTGTTCCTACATCTTAGAGTCCAGCACCTTCCTGTTCCTACATCCTAGAGTCCAGCACCTTCCTGTTCCTACATCCTAGAGTCCAGCACCTTCCTGTTCCTACATCCTAGAGTCCAGCACCTTCCTGTTCCTACATCCTAGAGTCCAGCACCTTCCTGTTCCTACATCCTAGAGTCCAGCACCTTCCTGTTCCTACATCCTAGAGTCCAGCACCTTACTGTTCCTACATCCTAGAGTCCAGCACCATCCTGTTCCTACATCCTAGAGTCCAGCACCTTCCTGTTCTTACATCCTAGAGTCCAGCACCTTCCTGTTCTTACATCCTAGAGTCCAGCACCTTCCTGTTCCTACATCCTAGAGTCCAGCACCTGTCTGCTCCCACTTCCACTTTAGCTTCATCAGCGCCTCTTTCCCGTGACGCACACAACGAGAGTGACTCTTCTCACCACTTCCTCCCCACTCACCACCTCCTCCCCACTCACCACCTCCTCCTGCCCACTCACCACCTCCTCCCCTCTCACCACCTCCTCTTTCCCACTCACCACCTCCTCCTCCCCACTCACACCTCCTCCTCTCAAAACCTCCTCCTCCCCACTCACCACCTCCTCCTCCCCACTCACCACCTCCTTTATACTCACCACCTCCTCCCCACTCACCACGTCCTCCCCACTCACCACCTCCTCCTCCCCACTCACCACCTCCTCCCCACTCACCACGTCCTCCCCACTCACCACGTCCTCCCGACTCACCACGTCCTCCCCACTCTCCACGTCCTCCACACTCACCACCTCCTCCCCACTCACCACCTCCTCCCCACTCACCACCTCCCCACTCACCACCTCCCCACTCACCACCTCCTCCCCACTCACCACCTCCTCCCCACTCTCCACGTCCTCCCCACTCACCACCTCCTCCCCACTCACCACCTCCTCCCCACTCTCCACGTCCTCTCCACTCACCGCCTCCCCACTCACCACCTCCTCCCACTCACCACCTCCTCCCCACTCACCGCTCCTCCCCACTCACCGCCTCCCCACTCCCCACCTCCTCCCCACTCACCGCCTCCTCCCCACTCACCGCCTCCCCACTCACCACCTCCTCCCCACTCACCACCTCCCCACTCACCACCTCCACTCACCACCTCCTCCCTCCTCCACTCACCACCTCCCCACTCACCACCTCCTCCCCACTCACCACCTCCACTCCCCTCACTCACCACTCCTCCCCACTCCCACCACCTCCTCCCCACTCACCCTCCTCCTCCCACCTCCACTCACCACCTCCTCCCCACTCACCACCACCTCCCCACTCACCACCTCCCCACTCACCACCTCCCCACTCACCCCTCCTCCCCACTCAACTCCACTCACCACCTCCTCCCCACTCACCACCCCTCCCCACTCACACCACCTCCCCACTCACCACCCCCACTCACCACTCCCCACTCACCCTCACTCCTCCACTCCACCACCACCTCCCCACTCACCACCCCTCCACCACCCTCACCACCTCCCCACTCACCACCTCCCTCCCCACTCACCACCTCCCCACTCCCCACTCACCACTTCTCCCCTCACCACCTCCCACTCACCACCTCCTCCCCACTCACCACCTCCCCACTCACCACCCTCCCACTCA